>VNJN01001803.1:0-10531 GCA_008042485.1 Drosophila mayri
TCCTGCTGCTCCTGAGTTCGGGGTCGTCTGGGTTTCGTCTCGGCTCTGGTGATGGGCCGGGGTGATCGGCGGCTACGTAGTAGAGGGGGAGAGAGAGAGCGAGAGACCCTCGAGGTCTGCCAATTAGGATGGTTTTAGAGGCCTTGAAGGTCTACTACTATAAGAACAGTTTTAGAGGCCTTCGCGGTCTACCAGTTAGGCGAACGGTTCCAGGGGCCGTCAGGGTCTGTGAACTGAGAGAATAGTTTGAGAGGCCGTTGAGGTCTACTAATTAGGAGGACTGTGTGGAGGCCTTTAAGATCTACAATATATGAGGAAGTTTGAGAGGCCTTTAAGGTCTACAATATGTGAGAACAGTTTGAGAGGCCTTTAAGGTCTACAATATATGAGAAAGTTTGAGAGGCCTTTGAGGTCTACAATGTATGAGAAATCTGAGAGGTCTTTAAGGTCTACAATATGTGAGAACAGTTTGAGAGGCCTTTAAGGTCTACAATATGTGAGAAAAGTTTGAGAGGCCTTTGAGGTCTACAATATATGAGAAGTTTGAGAGGCCTTTAAGGTCTACAATATGTGAAAACAGTTTGAGAGGTCTACTAGGTACGATTAAAGTTAGACCTGATCAGTCGGTTCTTCGACCCAGATTTAGTTGCCTTTGCCTACTTGAGGTTTTTTCCTCCGCTTACCCGGTGATCCTCCTGGACCTAGGTAGGTATTGCTATCTTTGGCTGCTCACACTTATTGCCCTTTCAAGGAACCTGGTTCGCCTTATATAGCGGCCCTTGGCCGTCTAGTGTGGCTTTCGCATGTGAACTTATTGATCCTCTTTAGTGTGGCCAGCCTCGGGTGGCGCGCGCGCGTTTGATTTAAATTTTACGAAGGGCTGTCCCGTCGGATGTATTATTATTTTATATTTAGTACTTCTTGATTTATTTTTTAAATTCATGCTTTATTTTATTTTTATTTCATTCTTCATGCTTCCTTTTGTTTTAATTGTGCGCCCCCTGGGCGTCACATAGTGTAGATAACATAGAAGTTATATATAATATAGATGACTATGCTAAAGAGAGTAAATAAAGACTCGAAGTAGCATATAAAAAGGCTAGAGTAATGTTTGAAGAAAATAAGAATGGAAATAAACTACTATACGATCATAAAGTAAAAAATCTAGATATATCAGTCCGAGATAAAGTTTTGCTAAGAAACGAAACTAGCCATAAGTTGGATTATAGATACACTGGTCCGTATAAAGTAATTAAAATAGAAGATAGAGATAACATTATAATATCTAACGATAAAAATAAAAAAAAGCAGTTCATAAGGATAGATTAAAGATGTTTATTTCATAATTGTATTTAGCATGGCCATGTATAGAAATAAATAGACAAGCATAAATATAATACATATATTTCCTTTCATGATTTCATTTTCTTAAGTAAATACAAAAATAAATAAATTTAATTGAGTTCAAAATAACTCCATGTTATTACGGTTTTTTTTCAAAAGGAGGGAGATGTAATATGTACATATTGAATGCTCACTGTATTATCAATACTTAAAGAATGCGTACTGTAACTAATTGTTGCAATGTAAACATATCTCAAATTTCCCGTGTCATAAAACTCAAGCCGGCATATGAAAGAGCTAGTGCATGCACATTTATAACATGAGTTGACCGCATAAGCATATACCTTTGCGCGTCCGCCTAGGAACGCATAGCCTATATACATAAGCCGTCGCTCTGCCGCCGTCTGCGGGCAGCGCAGCGATGGAACCTAGCCTTACTTATACAACAAGAACAATGTAAAATCACTTACGATAAGCCCGTCGAAGCAGCACCCTTCCTACTTCTTCCCAATATTGGGAATTAAATAAAAATCAACTTAAAACTCAATATATGACTGCTTCCCTTATTTCAAACACATCAGTATAATCGGACAGACGAACAGAAGGACGTACATGGCTAGATCGATTCGGCTGTTGATCCTGATCAAGAATATATATACTTTATAGGGTCGAAAATGTCTTCTTCACTGCGTTGCTAACTTCTAACTGAAATTATAATACCCTGCAGGAGTATAAAAATCATAACTTTGTCGTTTTAAATGTATATTCATTAAATATTATTATTATTATTATTTCTCTTGCTTAAAATTATACAAAAATTATAAGGGGAACATCCCACAAATAAAATATTCTGACAATTATTTTTTTCCCAAACAGTTATCAAAATATTTTTTTTCCTACGTATGAGCGCTCAGAAATTATGAAGATTGATAATAAAAAACAAAAAAAATTAGATTTCCATTGACAATGATAAATAGTTTTAATAATTATAATAATAATAATAACAAATAAATATTAATAACAAATCTACGTACCCGACAGATTTTTTACTTTTTACTTTCCCTTACACTAACGGGAATGGCATTATGAAAGCTTCCCGTTGGACGCGTGCCGTCTGTATGCTTCGCCGGCGCTGTTCGCTGTCCCTTGATGGCGTACCGGCTAGCCAGCATGTTTCTCCGGCGCGGTTAGGGCTGGTGGCGTACCGGCCGGTAGGAATGTCATGGCTGGGTAGCGTTGGGCGCGTGGCTCCGCTGTTGTTGGGGGGATGCGTGGCGTCTGCTTGTTCCCCCAGACGGGCTCTCGTAAGGTTGGTGGCGTACCGGGCTGTGGGACGGTTGACGTCTGGCGGTAAGGTGCGCGTGGCGCCGTGCGGCTCATCCTCAGAGACGTCGTAGTCGTAATCGGTGCTGTGTTTCTTCATGGCGCTCTTGTGCAATACTCGATTTTATCGTCGGGACCGTTGAGCTTTCGATCAATTTTGAATGCAAGGCGCGCTTGCCCTTGCATCCGAGGTACATTGTGGCCGGCGCGGCGGGCCGGGGGTGGGGACGTTGGATGGGCACGCCCATCATCAAGTGGACCCCCTGATGTCGCGGTGCCCTTGGCACAATGGTTGCTGTGCTCATCGTCGTGTGTTTTGTGTTTTGCTTCGTCGTCTTGGATCCCATCGTCGTCGTCTTTGCTCTGATTGTAAAGATTTGGAAAACCGATGCTAGCGGTGCGTCGCTTGATTTTAGGTTGTAGTGCCTGCCTTGGTCGGCAGTGGCACGTTCTGCGTTGTCCCTGGCGATTTTGAAGATCTCGTGCAGTTGCTGACTGCGTTTTTCTGGCGGGAGCTTTGCTGTTTCCCGGCCTGGCGTTACTTGTACGGCAACAGTGCTTCTCGGCCAAGAAGGCGTAGCTGAACCCTGTGGTGTCCGATACGCTGCTGTTTACTGCCAGCAAGATTTCTGGCAGTAACTGGTCCCACGTGTGCTGCGATTCCTCTCCCATCATCGTCTTGACTGTCTGTTTGCCCTTTCGGTAGGGTTCTGGCGAGGTGTGTACGGCGCGGGGAGCTGGAGTTCCATACCCAGTGTTTTATAGAATCCCTGAATTGCTCTATTCGTAAACTGAGTCCGGTTATCAAAAACAAGAGTTTTCGGTATCCCAAAGCGGATGAGTATACGCTCCCGGAAATCCCGTTCGAGGTATGAAACTGTGTCTCGTCGCAAGGGTACCAGCTCAACCCATTTGCTTAACAAGTCCAGAAACTCGAGCAGAACCAAGTTTCCCAGCTTGGACCGTGGCAGGGGCCCAACAAAGTTGGCGCAGAGTACTTGGGTATAGCCCACACTATCGCAAGGCACCCCTTTTCCGTCACGGAATAGTTGCGTTCGGCCGTGTTCAGTCGGCGGTTGGCGTATACTATGAGTCTCTCTTCCTTCTCTATGTTTTGGGCACTAACCATACAACATATAGACTACTCATTTCATACAACGAAAATGGACACAAAACTTTCTTTGCGGCAGGCCCAAGAGCTGTGAGCAGCGGGCCCCGTCGCTTCGGGTCCGCTCGGATTTTTCGCTCTTTCATTCTTATGCTCGCACACTGATTCCGAGAGTTCCTTGATCAGTCGCAGAGTGGCTCATCTTGAAGAAGGTTGCTCTCCGCTTGAATTCTTATAAAGAAGACTCTGCGACTGATCCAGGAACTCTCGGAATCAGTGTGCGGGGATAAGAATGAGAGAGCCGAATGGTCCGAGCGGACCAGAAGCGACGGTGCCCGCCGCTCACAGCTCTGGGGCCTATCGCTAAGAAATTTTTGTGTCCATTTTCGTTGTATGAAATGAGCAGTCTATATGTTGTATAGTGAGTGTTTTGGGTAAGTACCGCCCCAATACCATAGTGACTGGCGTCGGTTTGAAGGGTAAACTTCTCGACAAGCAAGGATCGGGGCTTGTGTGAGTAGCTCCTTCAGGCCCGGGAATGCCTGTTCCTGCTTTTCTGTCCACGTGGTGGTCGGCCTCCGTGCTACCTCGTAGTTGACTACGAGCTATATAAACTCTGCCAGCGTTTTGAAATCCTGGCGGTGAGTGAACATTTGAGCTTCCGGAAGCATGTTCTTGTATATGTGTTCCAGCGCGCTTCATCTGTAGCCTCAAGTAGATGAAGTTCTAGGTGCTCGATGAAACTGAGCGCGTCGGTGTTGCCATTGAACATCAGCCCCCACTTGACGACCTTGTCTACCAAGAGTGAGCTGGCGTTCATGTCCAGGATGGTATTCGCCGTGCGTGCAAAAAAGTCAAGCTCGTTGTTCCTCGAAAGTTCCACTCTGCACAAGGTCTAGTTCCAGAAGTATGGCTTCCAGCTCATGCTCCTTCCTGTAGGATATCCAGGACACCCATTGTTCACTGTGTTATTTTACTTGGATGAATCACTGTTCGTTTTCGGATCGGTTTATCCTAGAGGATACCTTATCGCGACGATGACTGAAAACGCAAATCCGAGTACCGTTTGGACTGCGATTGGTCCTTGGTCAGGTATCCTTGAGGATCCTGTCGATGCTTCGTTGTTATCCTTGCGGATGGTGGGTGACTATGCGTAGTCCTTGGTCAGGTATCCTTAAGGATCTTGTCGATGCTCCGTTGTTATTTTTGCCGATGTAGGGTGACTATGCGTATTCCTTGGGCAGGTATCCAATGGCAGGCAGTCAATGCGCTGGGGCTCACGGGTGACCAGAGTCGTCTCCGAAATTTTATTGAGTCAGGTAGAGTGGCTAGAAGAGAATCCGTCCCCGGTCAATGCTTCCACTCCTGCCTTGCCGATCGCCGTTGGTATATACAGCAAGCAAGGCTTTCGTGGCGTCACTCAGCCCGTGCTTACCAAAAATTGTCTCTGTCGAAGGCTGTTGTTCTATTTCACAGAGTTTTTTTTTGGGTTTCTCTTTTCACTGGCGGGAGCGCTCGCGTCTGTATTCGGCGGTGATGGCTGGCGGAAGAGAGATCAAATAGCGGATCCAGCTCGCTATCGTCACTCGCTTAAGCTCCTGTTCCGTGAGCCAGTTCCGTGCTATCGGATCAAGGTGGAAATCTATCTATCTTAATATCGCATGTTAACATGCGTTTAACAGGGTTCGAGGGTTGGCTATCCTAACTTACAAAATACCTTAACTCTCAAATTATTGCTAACTCTTATCTCACATAGCTTAATGTCTAACATGATTATAGATAATATTACGTGATTAAAACTAACACTATGTACAAAATTCTCAAAAAGCTCATAACTATACCTCTTGGTTGAGTCCTATTGGCTACGTGAATACCCTGACAATCTAGACGACAAGCAGCCCAAAAAAAAAATGGAGCTCACGTTGTACCGCATGTGACGATTTTGATTCGGTAAGACTTTAGATCATCAGATGGTTTCTTTCACCAGAGTGCAGAGTGCATCCTCACCTGGGTCTGTCACTGCCTAGTTAGCGCAGGGATGTCCAGGATCCGTTCAGCGAATTTATTTGGTTCGGTTGTGGTTGCTGCAAGAGATTCCGACCCGTTTCCTAGGGAAAACAACAACATAAATTTAGTTTAAGAGTATCTAGAGTATTTATTCTGCGTAATTCATAGTAAAAGATATTACAGCACGCAGCGTCCGGTCGGTGGCCTAGCTCGGCCGGGGGTCATCGTCGGGGCATCTCTCCTTGTGACCTGCGTATCCCTGTGGCGTGCAATACAGAAGGTCCGGACTCGCAAGTCTTCGTAAGCGGGAGTGCTGTTGGACTCGAAAGAATACGCACCAGATCGAGAGATCCGGTCTGCACCAAAAATGACTTCACCTTTAAACCGTTTCTTTTCTATTATGTGCGGCACGCGTCACATGCTCTCGGGCTTCATTACACAGTTATGTGGGATGAAGTAGTGATGCGAGGGTATGTGAGTTTCATGTGCTCAAGACGTTCACATTCCTCCATTAAGTCTACATAGCCTTTCCAGATTTCAGGGTCTAAAAACGTTCTAGCGGCGTATTGGTCTTTTCCTCAGTGGTTGCCGCTGCACAAATCACTGCTGAGTAGTGCTCAGCAAAAAATAATAATACTCTGCGCCGATAATCATGTCAACTTTTCCTGGTTTGTCAAAATTTGGATCTGCCAGGGTGACGTTCTTTGGTACCCGAAGTTGTGAGGAACTTAATTCATGAACCCTTTGATCAGCTAAGACACGTGGTAGTACAAAGGCTTCCACTTGTTGAGTAAAGTCATTATGCATTGTGACGATGTCACTCGCTTTGGATATAATCATGTAAATAATCGTGTATATATTAGGCTATGGTTAAGTTTAAGGTTAGGAAATATGTAAATATTAGGGATTAGGAGTTAGGGAATAGGGACGTAGGCGTAGACCGGGCACACACCGGCAACATTTCCGGACACACACCGGCAATATGATCGGCAACATCACCGGGGAACGTCGGCCAGGGAACGGTACGGAACGGTACCATCGTTCCGTACCGTTCCCTGGCCGACGCATCCTAAAGGGCCAGAACAGGAGAACCGCTGACCAGCGAGTGGCGGAGAGAGCGTTCATGGGTAGAGGCCTACGACGCGGGCGCCGGCAGAACTGAGGGAATGCGACGGAACTCGCACCCGCCACCTGCTCGCTCAGGAGAGAGGGAGAGGTGAAGAGCACCGGTATAAAGAACGTGTAGAATGCAGAACGGCGCGTGCCAGCGATCGTGGCAGCGCTGCCGCCAGCGGGACAGCAAAATTAGGTCAAGGCGGAGTTTGCAACAAGATTGAATATCTTTCAAGATTTCGCCAAGGAGTTAATTGGAAGCAAATAAAAATGACAAAGTGAAGCGTGACGAAGAGGAGACCGAAGAAGGAGCAGCAGCAGAAGTTGTATCGGAACATTTATTTGGGTGAGCGGGGCAGAGCTGCCCTATAATTACATATACATACAAATATTTCGGGGTGTGTGTGCTAGGTAGGGGAAAGAAGAGTGGGAATCGCAATTAAGAAAACTAATAAATAAGACACGAATACAATGACAATAAACCCACAATGAACATATCCACTCTCGACTACCTTTTTACTCTATTCCTAGTTAATTATATTACCCTCTGCTCCCCTCCTCCCCAGCTCGGCGCCAACTTGGGCAGGACGGGAACAGGAGCGCCCCGCTGCTGAGATTAATTCCGGACGTGGGCGCGGGAGGCGGCTGTTGGGTTCCCCAGGACACAATCTCAGAGTGCGATTAGCTCAGGCGCCCTCACGGGCGATCACGAGTCACGGGGATTATTTTGGGGAAGGGGGACACGGCCCGCCGTTGGGTAATTCCAGGCGGAACCGCCGCAACGCGGTTGGTTGGTTCTAACGGTAGTAATTTTTCCCGCCCAGCGTGGGCAATTTGAAGTCGCAATTCTCTACACCAAAAAACCCACCCTTAAAATTCTCGCCAACCTCGGCCTCCTCCATGTTCTGGTGTTTCCAAAATATAAATTAAATCTGGAAGGGACTCTGGGCCGCTGAGTTTATATCTCGGCCGTAGTGCATCCTTACAGTTTGGCGCCCGAACAAAGACCGGCAGGACATGGGGAGATGTAAGAATCCTTACCAAGGTGGATTAAAGCCCCGTCAGCCGAACAAGAGAATTTTATCGGCGAATACATATACATACATACACACATGTATGCATACGCAAAGGAGAGAAATTGCCTGAAACTTCCAGAAGACAATAGAAAATTCCATTCACGACAGACAAGAATAGTACAGCCTCGCCAAAAACAGGCCGCGAAATTTACATTTTTTAGGCAATAAGAAATCCACGTCGCTGCACGTGTAGATCGCGTAATGCTTTTATACATACATACATATAAAAACGCATATACTAATAATTTCCGCTCTTGGTTGCGCCGCCATCAGGGCGGAGACCAACTTATATACTGGCCCTTTTTGTTAAAATATGACACTTAGAAAATACCCTTCGTTGAAAACACATCGAGCAAGAAAATTAAGGAAAAATTAAATCGTCGCCGCGAACTCATCGAATCCTAAAAATTAAACAGAGAGAGAGAGAGAATAATAATAATCCTTCGGCCCCGAGGATATACAGATCCTGCGTAACAGTGAATAAATAAATAAAGTAAAATAAATGAGAATAATAAAATTAAATATGTAAATGAAATAAAATAAATAAAATTAAACAAATCCATTAAATAAAATAAATCAAATAATAAAATAAATCAAAATAAATTAAATAAATTAAAATAAATTAAATGAAATATGTGACGCGGGCCGGGCACAATAAATAACCTAAAAGAAAATGAAATGTAAAGAAACAAACGGAAAATAAAGGGAATGAAATGTAAAAAAACCGAAATGAAATGAAACTGAAAATAAAGAGGACGGAAAACGGAAAAAGGAATAAAAGAACGGAATTGGGAAACAAGAGAGGGAACGAATAACGGAAGGGAAAAATCAAACTGAAATGCGCGCGCCAAAAGAGGGCCACACTGATGGCTCGGGGCACACTGGACAAGGAGGAAAGAGGAAGCAGCTAATCACGGCGGTCACACTGGAACCCGCCAGGTCTTATATAAGGCGGGCTGCCAGCCGTCAGAAATCACTTAGCAGCCGACAGCGATCGGACGCGGAAAGCTTTCCAGTAGTCAGCAGCCAAAGTCACTTTTTAGGCAACCCGAATCTTGGGGATTTGGGTTGCAATAAATTGTCGGAAGATTTTCGAATCGCGACAATTTCGGCTTGCCGGAAAAAAACTCTCTGTCGACTTTCGAGTCCACCCCCCTCTCTCTCGCCACCGCAGACTTTCGAGTCCACCTCTCTCGCCACCGCAGACTTTCGAGTCCACCTCTCTCGCTGTCTCTCGCCACTGCAGACTTTCGAGTCCACCTCTCTCTCGCTCGCCACCCGCAGACTTTCGAGTCCATCGCGAATTCTCTCGCTCAGCAGACTTTCGAGTCCACCTCTCTCTCTCTCCCCTCCGCCCACCGCAGACTTTCGAGTCCATCGCAAATTCTCCCGCTCTGCAGACTTTCGAGTCCACCTCTCTCGCTCTCGCTACCCGTAGACTTTCGAGTCCATCGCGAATTCTCTCCTGGCAGACTTACGAGTCCACTCGCTCTCTCCCGCTTACTGCAGATTTACGGGTCCATCGCGAATCCTCTACGGGAAGACTTCCGAGTCCACCTCTCTCTCTCTCTCTCCTCCGCCCACCGCAGACTTTAAGGTCCATCGCGAACTCTCTCGGACGACTTTCGAGTCCCCTCAACCCTCGCCTCCTGTAGACTTACGAGCCCGCCTAGTAGACTTCCGAGTCCCCCCTTCTTCTCTCTTCCTCCAAAGGCTCCCCCGTACCCGCCGCTGAACTGACTGCGGCAGCCGTCGGCAACCCCAGCGGCCCGATTGACCTGGCCGGGCCCAAAGTAACCGACGACCAGACGGCGGCGCTCCTGAATATATATGCGTAACTCTGTAACAAGAAACATTGACTAAACCCATCGAACCTACTTAAGTCCACGAATTCACTCCACTGTTCTCACTGGGAATCGGGGGATCTCTCTCTTACAGCTACCACTCGGACTAAACCATCCTCTGGCCGGCCCTGAGCTATCTGGAAACTGGGCGGCAGACCGTCACAAATAAAAGGATATACTGAGAAAATTCAATTATGTCAGGACGCACCGAAAATAAATTAATAGAAGGGAAAAATAAAACAAACGGAATAAATAAAATATAATTAAATAAAATAAATTAAATAAACTAAATAAAACAATAAAATAAATCGCCATAAATTAAAGCAATGCTATTAAATAAAATAAAAATCGGGATACACTGAAAACAGAGTAAATCAAAGAAAATAATAAAATAAATCAAAATAAATTAACAAGATAAAATAAATTAAATAAATTAAATAACTGACAGAAATTAAAACACACAAAGGCTGGATACACCCTAAAATAAATTAAATAGGAAAATAAACGGAATAAATAAAGTAAAGCGGGGAACCTCATATAAAGTAAACGGCTACACTGAAAAAAAGGGAGAAAAAATAATAGGCGGAATCAAATAAACGAAAGGGAAGAAATAAGGAAAAAAATAAAACGAGACAAACGAGGAAAAGCAGCAAGGCTAAAGAAAAAATATACACGAAAAAAATAATAATAATAACGGTAAATAATAAAATAAATAA
>VNJN01001806.1:0-19180 GCA_008042485.1 Drosophila mayri
AATCTGGAATCGATTGCCCATCGTTTAAAATTAATAAACAAAAAAATGAAAATAAAATTATTCCTGCTAGCCATTTTTTTACATGCATCACATGTGTATAACAGAGATTCAGTAGCTCGTAACAGCTGCTGGAATCAACAATTAAATGTTAACTTTGAGACTTTATGTTACTGACTATGTTATGTTAAGCCTATGCTAAACCTAAACCTGCCTATAAGAAATTCTGAAAAAACCCATCGACCCGAGGGGGACTTGAACCTGGGACTCGCCGGTCTGACACATCTAACATTGACAGACCGGCTTACCCACTAGGCTATACCGCACATGTGTGGGACGATGTCGATTTGTACATATGAAGAGCAAAGCTAAGCTTGGAAAGCTTCGCTAACATTAACATAACATGAACATAACATGAACATAACATTAACATTACATTAACATAACATTAACATAACATTAACATAACATTAACATAACATTAACATAACATTAACATTTCATTAACATAACATTAACATAACATTAACATTACATTAACATAACATTAACATAACATTAACTTAACATTAACATAACATTAACATTACATTAACATTACATTAACATATCATTAACATTTCATTAACATTACATTAACATCATATTAACATCACAATAACATACGTTAGTAACAGATAGTTTGGAGCTGCCAGATTGCTGCTATTAGATAAGTTTCAGGTGGCGCCCCTAACAAGAGCGAAATTGAAATTGAGTGCAGTTTGCTCCAACTCTACCTCCTTTTCGTGTCCATAGGTGGCGGATTGCTGGTAAAATAATAATGTAAATATTTTAATATCCACAAATAAAGCTAATTTTTGAACAAATTAATCCTTATCTTGCTGTCAATGCAAAAAATGCACTTTTGATTTAAAAAATCCCGACAAGAATTACCCATGTAAAATAAGAAAGCAAAAACGGTTTGTTATACATTTCTTTTGTTTTTATTTGTTTTTTTTTTGTATCTGTTTTTATTTGTATTTTGTTTTGTTTGCTTTTTAATATGTTGTATTTAATTTTATATTATTTTATTTATGTTTAAGCTTACAACTTAAGGCATAAGGTTACAACTAAAACTTAGGTGGTAAACATCATTTATCATCGTGCCATCGACCGTAATCAATCAGCTCTATTTGCATACATATACTCCACATAATAATATTGTTGTTTACCTTCTTTTGTTTCACTTACATATCGCTTTTTATCTCTCCACTCATATTTGTGTGTTATTATTATTGTTGTTCTTCTTTTTTCTTGTTTGTTTTTCACATATATAACTATATCGATTTTAAATTGATACAACAGAGAACGGATAAATAAATGGGCAAAAAATCGACAAAAATAAAGAATTCCTCCAATAATTAGTGAATTTGAATTTGTGTTTGTTTATCGTTTTGCGTTTCGTTTTTTCATATCTGTGTGGGCGTGTGTGTGTGTGTGTCTGTGATTTTGCTTAAATAATTTAGGGCACAGCTTGTAGTGCATACACATTGTTTTTGTTTGTTTTATTGTTTTACATTCATCCATGCAGCCGGCGTTGTTTTTTTTGTTTCTTGATTTTTTTTGTTTTGTAATTTCGCCCAGCCATAAAATTCGGTTATTCATAGTTATTTATTTATTTTTTTTTTTAAATATTTTATGTGAAAGTGCTCTCTATTGAGGATCGGGATCGGATTGGGGGTTTTGGTGGTGGTGGTGGCGGCGGCGCAGGCCATTTCGTTGTTTTGTCCTCCAGTCGTTCATGGTCCTTCCAGTCCGTTCCCGTTCCCGTCTCCTCCCCACCCCTATACCCGTCCGTTCCCCTGCGGATTCCTTTAGTTATTATGCCGCCCTGCCTGCCGCTTTACATACATTTGTTATCATATTTTATATATATACTTGTTTGTAAAATTTTCTGTATATTCTGTATATATATATATAGAATTTGTTTCATTTGTTTTATTTAATTTTATAATTTCTATATATATATATATATATATTTATAAAAAAAAATACGCTTCCTGCTGCACTTAACTAAAACGTTGCCTACCGCGCTCTCAGCCAGAGAGAGAGAAAGAGAGAGTGTGGCATTGCCTTCCGCGAAAATCTATATTATATTTATCAGTTATCTTTTATCCATGTTTATCATTTATCGTTTATCATTTTAATCTGCTTCCGTTAGCTTTAACACATATCCGTTTGTTTGTTAATATTTTACACATGTTTTTTGTTTTGTTTTGAATAAGTCTTAGCGTTTTTGTTGTTTACTTTATATTTATATTTATATTTATTTATATATATATATTTATGTATGTATATGTTTATTATAGATTTTGTTTTTAGTTTCATTGGGTATTAAAAATATTAAATTGTGTTTGCGCTTTGTTGCAAATCAAAAAAATAAGTTACAAAAAAAACGACACAAAAAACAAACACGAATTAAACACTAAACACTGCTCACTTTCTTTAGTTTTTGTTTTACTTTCGTTAGACATAATTGTTGTTGTATAAAAAAATATGCGTATGCTTGTATATATGTACGTATGTCCCACTATATACCACATATATATATATATATATATATAGCATTGGGTGTACTTTTACATTTATTTATATATATATATATATATTATTTATTACTATGTTTACTTACAGCTTACCAACTCGCATTATTTTGCCTTAAGATCATAATAAAAACTCTATTTCGCTTGCTCTATAAATTACAAAAAAAAAAAAACTGATGGTAATAATAATAACGAAAGGGGAGGAGAGGATAAGTAATAGTAAAAGTAAAAGTATATAGTTTTTAATAGTTAAATAGTAAATGGGATTTTATAAATGATGGGGGCGGGAGGTTTTTATGAAATTTACAATTTATACGCTATATATAATATATATATATATATATTTACTTAATTTGCTTTTGCTTTCGATTTTGTTTTAGTTTCTTCTTTTGTTTTACTAAGAACAGCCCAACAGTGTGTTTTTTTTTTGTTTTGTTTATATTACTTAACTCTTACTTCGCTTCGTGTATTTGCATATATATATATATATAGATATATATTTCCCATAACTCAAGGAGGAGCCAGGAAGCAGCTGCAGCCAAAGCATCGAAGCGAGGCTCTGGGATTTAACAAACGAACAAAAAAGGACTTAAACAAGGACATGGACATGAATTTAAACAATTTTATACAAAATTAATCAATTTATAATTGATTTATGCACACTTTTGTACAGCTTTTAGGCTCTTTTCTTAATTTTCTTTTCGATTTCTATTTATTTATGGTTTTAATTGCTACAAATAATATTTTAAGATGGTCTAAATAAATTTGAATTGAATCTAGAAATGTGGTCAGAAATGTACAATTTAGTTTGTGAAACATGATCGATATCTTCTTCTTGTCTCCCTTCTCGCTTTCTGCATCTCCTGCTGCTCCCCTTTAACCCATCTTCTCCTTCTTCTTCTACTTCTTCTTCTACATATATATATAATTATCCTTGTGTCTAGTATTGGTTTACCTTATTTAGCAGGCTTACAGGTGCTTAGTGCTGCTGCTGGTGGTGGTGTCAGTAGTAGCCCGGATTGCCGCCACCTGCCGCCCCACTGCTGCCCGCATAATGCTCGCTGGCAGCGGCATAGTAGAGGCTCCTCTGCTGCTGCTGTTGCTGCTGCTGCTGCTGGAGGTGATGGTGTTGCTGGGACTGCAGGGGAGGTGGTGGCAGCACCGTCGTCTGGTAATGTTGCTGGCGGTGCGGCGACTGCTGCTGCGTTGCCAGGTGCGAGTGTGACTGCTGCTGTTGCTGGGTGTGTCGCCGGTAGCCAGGATAACCGTAGCTTGGGCCGGGTGTTGCTGCTGTTGCTACTGATATCGCTGCTGGCCGCAGATGCGACGCCGACGCCGACGAAGACGCCGGCAGTCACAACTAATCCTCGTCGCTCAGTGCCTCGTACTTGGACGACAGCAGTGGCTTGGGTTCGCTGGCCGCCACCGCTGCTTGGGCCGCGGCTGCTGCCGCCAGAGCAACGGCTGCCGCCGAACCCATGGGATTATGACCGCCGCCTCCGCCTCCTCCGGCACCGCCGTTGCCAGATCCTGCTCCTCCTGGTCCACTGGGTCCACCGGGGCCACCGCCTCCAACCACCAGCGACACACCGCCGCCGCCGCCGCCAACAGAGCCCGCTGCACCGCCACCTACGCCGCCCAGCTCGCTGAGGGCATGCGCCGCCTTGGACTTGGCACTGAGGTGACCGGGCGGAGCCACCGCATGATGGCCACTGCCGGACAGCTGACCACCGGCTGCCAGCTGGAGCGATTGGGGTGGCGGCAAACCGCCGGCGGCACTGGGTACGGTCAGGGCGCTGTAGGGGAAGGCATAGGTGCTGGGGGCATAGGACGCCGGCACCGGATGGAAGGGCGAGTGGTGGCTGTTGGCCCCCGAGACGGACACGGAGACGGAGCCGCTGCCAGCCGATCGTCGGCCGCTGCCGTCGACCACCTCGTACTGATTGGGCGTCTTCCTTGACACACTGATCTCCGGCGGCGGATCCTTGCTTCTGTGCTGCAACTCCAGGGCGGCGGCATGGGCTGCATGGGCCGCGTGCGCCACATGAGCGGCATGGACGGCGGCATGAGAGTGAGCCACCAGATCGGCGGCCACATCGTCCTCAGAACGCACCTCCACAATGCGGTTCTTCACGTAGCCAATGTCGTCGCGCATCACCTCGGCGATGCGATTCTTCACATAGTTGTCAATGGTGGTGGCTCCACCGCCACCGCCGCCGCTGCCGGGTGCTCCTCCTCCGCTGCCGCCGCCGGGCGCTCCACTGCCACCACCGCCGGGTGGGCCTCCAGCCGCTCCTCGCTGGTCAGGCGGCAGGGGCACTCCGACACGTACCTGTGGCGGCGCCGGCAGGAAGTAGTGTCCAGGCTCACCGCTCGCCGCCGCTGCTGCGCCCATCACCTGGTGAATCATCAGTTCGTGGGCGTATTTCCTTGGACTGACGGGCTGCGGCATGCGGATAATGTTGCGTCCATCCTCGCCGGGTGTGTTGGCACGGCCACCGCTTCCGCCGCCACTGCCGGGACCACTGGGAGCACCTGAGCTGCCACCCTGGCCCCCGGAGCCGGCAATCTGCGGATGATGCTGCTGCTGCTGCTGCTGGACATGATGCTGTTGTTGTTGCTGCTGCTGCTGTTGCGAGTGATGCTTGGCTTCCTCGGCCTTCTGCTGGAGGCGACGATTCTGCTTCCAACGGTCGGGGGGTAGAATGGGCGCCTCCTGCAGATAGGTCATGAAGGGCGGCGTTGGGCGCAGGTGCGGACTGGAGCCGTAGTCGTTGGTGATGATCGAGTCGGTGAGCTCGCCAAAGGTGATGCTCTTGGTGTGCGTCTGCTGGGGACTGGGCGCGCTGCCCGCCTGCGAGGTGGGCGTCCGCAGCTGGCCGTGCACGGAGCGTGACTGCGAGGAGGGCGGCGGTGGCTGGTGCTGCTGTGCCGCCTGCTGCTGGGCGACGGCGACAGCAGCTGCCGAAATTCGCTCCTGATCCAGATCAATGTTGATAACATTTGGCGATCCCGACGAGCTGGGCTTTCCATTGTTCTCTGCCGTTAGCAGGGAGACAGCTCCGCTTTCGTGCGGCTGGCGGTGATCGCGCAGATACTGCAGCGGATGCATTACGTTGGCTGGCGAGGAGCGCGTATTACCGCCACCGCCCGAGCCGGAGCCAGAGCCTGATCCGGAGCCGCGTGGTGGCTGCGGCGGGCCGTGGCCAAAGGTGGGTCGCGGAAATTCGCGACCTGTCGCCCCAGTGGCATCGTTTGTGCGGCTTATCTCGTGCTTGATAATGGCATCGATCAGGCTCTGGGCGCTCAGCTGGCCGGGTGCATCCTCGGGCGTGGGACCACCGTGGGCGGGACGATAGTATCTAAGGGCGAGAGGGGGGATTAATTAAGATTAATTAAAGCAAAGAGATTTAGATAAAGAAACAACAATACTTACGTCTCTCGCTCGCGATCTGGTATGGAACGCGGTGGTCCGGTTTCGGGCACTGGTGCTCTTATGTAATGGCCAGGTGGCGGTCCTCCGCCGGCACCAACCGATGCTGTAACCACACCACCGCCGGCAGCAAACAAGCGATCCATTCGCCTGCTATCCCGCTCACGCTCCTCGGCCACCACACGCCGCTCCCTGTCCTGATCGCGCCGCTCGCGCTCCCGTTCCCGCTCTCGGTCGCGCTCCCTTTCTCGCTCGCGCTCCCGTTCCCGCTCCCGTTCACGCTCCCGCTCCCGTTCGCGGTCCCGTTCGCGCAGCATCTCCCGATCGCGCTCAAGGGCATGGTTATGCAGCTGCTGTGCCTGCTGCTGGGCCTGCTGGTGGGCCTGCTGCTGCTGCTGCTGGTGCTGCTGATGCTGATGCTGCTGGTGTTGATGCTGCCGCTGCTGCTGATCCCGCTTGGCCTGATCCATGCGCCGCTGCAGATCCACATGGGTGGCAGCGTTCAGCTGCCGATACTGCTGGTGCTGATGCTGCGCCAGCTGCTGCTGATGAACGGCGGCCATGTGCTGATGATGGATGAGGTCGCGATAGCGCAAATCATGATGGGCCACCGGTGGCGGTGGGGCCACGGCCACGGCATGTGGTGGTGGTGGCACCGGGGCCGATGATTGTGAGCCGGATACCTGCTGTTGTCCAGGAACGGCACCCGGTGACTTGTCATCCTTTTGCGAGGGCACCGGCAACTGTGGCTGCTGGACGGCCACGTCCACAAACGAGGCCAGGGCATCGTGTCCAGCTGAAAGGGAGAGAGAGGTTAAGGGAAATGGAAAATTGGGTTATATATCCATGAAACTCACCAGGAGCATACTGATATGGCGCCACAATGTGCATCCTGCTGGGCGGCGGAGCTGCTGGCGATGGTGGCTTCGAACCGGTGTTATGTCGCTGGATCACGCCCTGGCGCTGGGGTGGCGGTGTCCTATGGGGACTGGGAGTGCTGTAGAAAGAATAAAAAAAAAAATTTGTTACGTTCCTTCTGCTCCTCCTCCTCCTCCTCCTGTCTTACCTGTTCGCATGATCCGCTGGCGAGGCACGACTGGAATATTCCGGCCTGCCCCTTGGCGGCGGCTCCTTCTCCCCGCTGCCGTAGACAAAGCCACCGCTGGCGCTTCCCACACTGTTACGCGGCGAGGGCGACTCCTTGTCCGAACCACCACCGCCGCCGCCGGCTCCTCCGCTGGCACTGCTGCCGCGCGACATATTCCGCTGCTGCTGCTGTTGCTGCTGCTGTCCCTGCATCTGCTGCGAGGTGATGTAGTCGTGCATCACAATCTGGCGTGTGCTCAGCACGGGTGGCTCCACAACGCCGCCAAAGGGCGAGCGCGCATAGGGCGAGCCCACGCCCACGCCATAGCCCTGGGGTGGCGGTGCCTGTGGCGAGGATTGCTGCGGTGGCGGTGGCAACTGTTGACTACCGGCGCCTCCGGCTCCTGGCTGCTGGGCGGGACTGTGACGCTGCTGCGAGGACTTGTAGAACTCGTAGGCCCGCTTGCTCTCCAAGTGGTGGGGCGGCAAGTGCAGCGGTGTGCCCTGCGTGATGGAGCCGTGCTTACTGCCGCCGCTGCCCGGTGGACCACCTGGTGGACCCGCCTCGGGTGTCGTCTGTCTTACGAGGCCGTCAAACTTGGGACTTAGCAGCGAGGACGAGGACGATGCGGCGGCTGCTGCTGCCGCTGCTGCGGCATGGACTATGATCTGCTGCTGGGCACTGTTGGCCGGCGTTCCGTGGGTTATGGAGCCGCTCTTGACCAGCAATTGTTGTTGCTGTTGGGCGGCCGCCGC
Organism: Drosophila mayri; assembly: GCA_008042485.1. Lineage (NCBI taxonomy): Eukaryota > Metazoa > Arthropoda > Insecta > Diptera > Drosophilidae > Drosophila > Drosophila mayri. The sequence continues at coordinate 7,855 of VNJN01001806.1, forward strand.
CGCTGCTGCCGCTGCCGCCGCCTGTTGTTGCTGCTGCTGGGACGGCGAGTGACCGTGGCCGGGATGTAAATGATGCGCCTGCTGGGGGCTCAGCTTGGGCGGTGCCTTGGAGACGCCAGCGCTGCCCCTGCCCGAGGGCGGTTGCGCCGGTGGCGGTTGTCCCGGACGCGGCGGCATCTGTCCCTGGCCGGAGATGGAAATGGGCACGGGCACTGGCACGGGCTGCACATAGAGAGCCCCGCCGCCGGGCACGCCGACACCCACTCCTGGTGCTCCCTTGAGGACGCCATGCGGCGGCTGGGCATACAGATACGAGCTGGGCGCTGTCAGGGAGGGCACGGTGACCGTGTCGCCACGGTACATGGCCGTGGAGCGGACAATGTGCTTCATGGACATGCTGGGCGGCGGCGGTCCATGGTGACGGTCTGCCGAGGACGAAGAGCTGCCGCCACTGCCTGCCGATGAACCGGAGCCGGTGTGAGCCGTGTGCGGTGAGTGGCCGTCGCGCGGCGGCTTCTTGATGCTCAGATCCAGGGTCTGGGGCTCCGGTTCCGGCACCTGCTGCTGCTGCTGCTGCTGCTGTTGTTGCATCTGCTGCTGCACCTGAGCGTGCACCTGCTGCGAATGCTGAGCGTGCGACGGATGTCCGGGATGTCCTGGATGCGGCTGCTGCTGCGAGGGATGGCCGGGATGCTGTGAGGGTGGCGGCTGGGGCAGGCCACGTGGCGGATGCGCCGTTGGGACGTTGTATATGATCGTCTCCGGCGGCGTGGGCGTCGAATGGCTGCTCTTGGCTCCTGTGCCACCTCCTGCCTGCTTCACCACCGGCGTAATGGTGGCCTTGTCCACTGCAGAGGCACCGGCATGGGCCATGAGGCCCGGATGACTACCGGGCGGCACAGCCACACCGAATCCGAGATGGGGACTGACCACCGACAAGGTGGCCAGGCTGTCGCTGGTGCCGTTGTTATTGCCGGAATTGGTGCCAGCTACCGAGCTGGTCGGCGGCTGGGGCGGTGGAGCCACGGCTGCGGGTCTGGAGCTCTGCAGCTTCTGCACGGAGGTGCCATGCGGCACCACACCCGAGGAGGCCTGCGGCGGTGGTGGTGCTCCAACGGGTTGCTGCTGCTGCTGCTGCTTGAGTATGCCAGTCGGCGGCTGTTCTTGGCGGTATTCCCTGACAATGGTCAGCTCCTTGCGCTCCAGATTGTTGGCCGACTGCTGCTGCGGCGACTGGCTTTGGCCAGGAGTTGAGGCCTGTCCTGCTCCTTGTCCCTGTCCCTGTCCCTGCTGCTGCTGCTGTTGTCCTTGTCCTTGCTGACCTCCCTTGGGCTGCGGACCCTTGTGCTTCAGCGAACGCTCAATGACCGAGAAAACGCAATCCTGGACATTGTTGACAGCCTCGCGACGCATGGCAATCGGTCCATTGACCGCCTGCTGCTGCTGTCCAGCCGTGCCGGGAGCCACGCCCATATTGGCCACTCCCGGCGGCTGCAGACCGGCCACATTGTTGTGCCCATGACCATGGCCGTGAAAGAGCACCTTCGGACTCTGGCGATTGGCCGGCGAATTCTCGTTCTCCTCGTCCGCCGTCTCGGTGGCCGACGAGTCGTACTCCTCGCTGGTTTTCTGCTTTTTGGGCGCCTGCCCAGCGGCCGGCGGCAGCAGGCGATCGTTATCGTTGTTGCTGTTGCTGCCGCTGCCACCGCTGCCTGTGGTGGCTCCCGAACCCGCCGCTGACGCTGCCGCCTTGCCGCTCATTCGGGTGGGCGTGATAATCAATGGTGTATCTCCGCGCTGTGTGGCCGCTGCAGAGGACGTCTTGGGCGGCGGTGGCTGCGGCTGTGACAGCTGTTGGGCCGCCGCCGCCGCCGCCGCCGCCGCCGCTGCTGCTGCCTGTTGCTGATGGTGATGATGATGCGGCTGCTGATTGTGCTGCTGGTGAAGCTGGTGATGCTGCAGGTGCTGCTTGATGGAGGTGAGCGACTTGTGGCGTTGCAGATTCTCTGGACTCTCCACCGAGGCGGTGTCGGAGCCACCGGGCTCCCGTTCGTCGCATGAGGAGGTACTGACATCCGTCTCATCCCCGCCGCTGCCACTGCCAGCACCGCCGCTGGAGCCATCGGTGAGATTCAGCTGGGGATCCAGCTTGCGACGGATGCGCATCAGGCAGGCGGAACAGCAGCGGGTGGCATGCGGCGGTATCTGGAACTCGGCCATTACCGGATCGCGCACCTCCGGCGCCAGTTCGAAGAGACGGGAGGGAATGTTCCGCAGGCGTTGGGCCCGATCCTTGGGATTGGGGCACGTGGGCAGCGGACAATTGGGATACCGGCTGCGCACCGACTTGCACTGGCAGCTATTGCAGACGCGGGCGCCAGCCGGGATTGTCTCATCCGGAATGCCATACTGCTGGCCGCGTCCCTTCTTCAGCGGGCGGGTACGAGGACAGGCCTCCGCCTTGCACACAAAGCAGCTGGCCAGGCGATCTGGAAAAAAAGGAAGAAGAGGGATTAATGGAGGTGCTATATGGAAAATGTATATTTAAAACTGCAACGTTTTGAGGAAAATCAGTTTGTGGAATTGAGAAGGTAATGGGCTTTCTTTATAGACTTTCCTATTAATTGTTTTAAGAATTAAATGGTTTTTGTTATTAAAACTCTACTTTGATTGGCATTTGTTTTAGTTTTACAATTGTTTCCCCTGCCTCTGCTATTGTTTTTATAGGAAATACAATTTGTATAAATTTTGTTGTTTAGAGAATTAATTTTTTTAAGAGTTATTTCTCTAAAATAAATTCATTTAACTAAATGAATAACTTAAAACAATAATTAGCATTTGAATAATTATTAAATTATGTAAGTTAGTCAAAAGAATTTCCATAATTAAATTAGATTAACATATTTAAATTGAATTTAATTTAATACTAATTTGGATTTACTTAAAAAGCAGCGAATAATTCCAAAATAATTCCATAATCTTGTATAATATGGTATAGGAAATTAATTAAAAAGTACAGAAAAGTACAGGCATTAAATTACAAAATTGTAACCATAAAAATATCAATTAAAAAGTATTGTATAAATCCTAAATTAGTAAAAACAGAAAATATAAATACAGCTATATATATATTAAATATAATCCCTGGTAATTACAAAATGCTTCATCATCTTATTACAATTTTCTATCCACGCAATAAATACGCTTAACAAAGATTTTATTGTTTTTTTTTGCTACGAGTGTAGGCACAAAAGTTATGCAAACACATTAAAAAATGCGATTTAATTAAAGCAACTGGTCAGGCAGGCAGGCAGGAAGGCAGCAAGGAGGCAACAAGAGTCGAAAGGACGACGACAAGGATGAGGATGAGGATGAAGATGAGACCGCTTTCATTAAGCCACTTAACAAATAATGAGCAGCAGCCAATTGAATATTTTAAAACGCTTTTCCCCACCTCCCTTTCAAGGAACAGGGAAAAGTGTGCTGGGGGTTAAGGATGATGATAATGCTGATGCTGAGATGGTTGGAAAATTACTTAAAAATATATTAAAAAAAAAAAAAAAGGAAAGCTAAAATTTGCAAATTTTTCAGTTAAGTTAAGTTAAGCGAAAATCAAAGTTTACCAAAAAAGCATTAATTTTAATTTGGATTTAAATTTTATGCTAATTCTGTTGAGTTTAACAAATCTGCAAATTGAATTTACATTTTTCTTTATTAAATTCAAATTTTTATTAATTTTTCAAAATCTTGACAATGTAATCTTTTATAATATTTTAGAAAAAATGGCTCAAATCTAGCAGATCAAGCATATATATGCTTTATGAGGTGGGAAATAAATTCTGACTGAAATTTAAATACAAAAAAAAATAGAAAAAAAAGTCCCAACAATTTCCATTGAAAACAATGTAAATGAAATTCCTTCCTTTTAATTAATATCATTTTTTTTATTTGCGTGTGTGTTTAGATTTGAGTCTGAATTAATTCCATTTCAAGATATTCCCTCAAGTGAGGCGAGTGGAGATTATATTATCCTGCAGAACATCCCTGACCCACCAGGCGGTGGGAAAACCACCACCAGACTTGCTCTGCCAGCCTCCGTGTGTTTGTCTTAGTTTTTGTTTTTGCCACTTTAATAATTTTACAATTTTAATGATGTGCAAATAGAGTGAGGCAAACAACAATTGCGGCATTTAACCAAAATCAATGTAATTAAAATGAAAACGAGAAGGAAATAATAATGGGAGAGGAAAGGCAAGCGGGGGGGCCAGTAAAATCAATCAAAAGGAAGGAAGAAGCTGCCTTTGCCTTTGCCTTTGCCTTTGCCTTTGCCTTTGCCTTTGCTTTTGCCTTTGCTTTTGCTTTCGCTTTACTTCTGCTGACCAAATAAAAGCGCTCCCCCCCCCTGCCTCTCCCTTTTATACATTTTATCCTCTCGCGAATCTCGGCGGAATATGAAAATACATCAAAGTAGCCTTCGTCTCGCTTTTCCCATTTCCATGTCTCCAGCGAAAAAAGATGAGTAAAAATGCTTTTTGAGCGTTAAAATTTTAATAAGCCACTCATTTTAATTTTGATTGTTAAGCGGAGGGCGGGGGGCGGGGGCCGGGCCAGCAGGTGGGTTAAAAGCATCAGCGAGACAGCTAAAGGCACTCGCCGCTCACTCTCTTTTTTTTGCACCTCTGAAGCTCAATCAAATTGCAATTATAGATTGCAAATTAAATAAAAATCACAAAATAAATATTTAATATTAATAACAACAAGAGTAACCAATAGCGTATAACCAATAACCAGTAAAGAGATCAACAAATAGCGGCCAACCGATACAAAAAATGTTGTAAATCAAAATGAAAACACACGAAAATGAAAACGAAACCGAAATGAGTTTGTAATGTCAGTGAAACAGACATCGAGATACTGTTTAAATGCATAATTAAATATTTAAATTAATTTAAATAATCAAAATACTAATGATAACTATATTTATATAAATAAAAATTAATAAAACATTATTGACACACAACAATTTATATTTGTCTCAAAATAAAGGGGAAACTAGTAAATGAAAAATGGAAAATTCCATGACATCCTTGCATATCCTGGTATTCCAGGGGCAGGCACCAAATAAATTAATTAATAAAAGGGCCCCGGAAAATATGGGTTGAGGTGAGGTTGCCGGGGGGCGGGAGGGGTGGGTAAAGGGCCATCATCAGTAAGTTGGGGTTCAGGTCGAGTGCCCGGGCGAACCTTGTTTTTTATTATTTAATTTCGATTTAAAAAAATTTATATATATATATGTATATAACGTGTAAATATTTTATGCACTCCGGCCGTTGGCAGGGCTTCAAAAACAAAAAGAACAGGTATAAACCACCGCAAAAAGTCAGCCATTTTTGTAATGATTTAAAAATCAACTTGATTTGCAGACAGTTTACACAATATCTTATTTAATTATAAACGAGAAACTTATGTATAATTTAATTTTCAATTGAAAATATATATTATTTTATGCGGGAGTGTTTCAATAAATAATGCAAATATATAGAAAACAAAACAAATAAAGGTTAAACTTTACAGAATACATTTTTTATATTTTATTTAAGAAAATATTTAATAAACTATATTTCAAGCTACAAATATTATTAAATATTTGAAAATCTCTCTGAATGCTAACCCTACTTAAAAATTCCAATCTTGGTGTAAAAAATAAATTAAATTAAATAAATAATTGCTAAAATCGGCAAAATATATACATTTTTTATTCCGCTAATCCAGAAAAAAACATAGCTTAACTTTGTAAATTATTTTTCAACTTCACCAAAAACTATTTCACAAAAAATTACTAAACTTTGTGTAAAAAAATTGTTCAAGTGTTCAAGTTCGATTGCATAAAAATCTGTCTCTACATTCTGGGGAATTATTCAATTACAATTATTCGAAAAACCACAAAATTGGGAACGACACTGATCAAATGTCAGGCAACACAATTGATGATGTCCCTTCGGTTCTCGTTTCGCTTCGAGGGAAAGCCTCGCTCGCACACACTCATTCGGACATGACAGCTCGACAAAATGGAGCCAAGTCGTGTGTAATTAATGCATATTAATGGAAATTTGTGTTAATTAAATGTGACCTACAGGCTGAATGTGCTCCAAAGCCCGCTGCTTGCTAACTACGCACTGCCCTCCGTTCGGTTTCCATGGCATACTTAGGCGGGCGGCAGGAGGAACTCACTGCAACGTCCTCGCTTTAAAGTAATTCAATCAAATAATGAACAACAAGAAATATAACAGGGGAACTAAGGAAAATAAAGAGCCAACAACTGTGATATGAATTTCCGTTCATCGCGCTTTTATTTTATTTTATTTCATTTCATTTTTGTGAGCTTTTTGTTTGCTGACCAGCAGCAGCATCGTTCGTTCGTTGTCGTCAGCAGCGGCAGCGGCAGCGGCAGCAGCTCTTTGCATTTCGATCAATTTTATTAATAATTCAATCAGTCAAAAAATTATTTGAACCGCCCCCAAAGGAAAACAAAAAAGTTTCGATGCCAGCAAAGGAGGCTGCCGCCACAGTAAAGGGGGAAGGCGGAAGTGGAGGCGAAGGATACGAAGATATTCCCAGAGAAAGCGGAACAAGATGTGCGGCTTGGTTTGTCTTTATGCAGAGTAAAAAAAAAACAAGCCCATGAACTTATAAATATATTTAAAAAAAAAGCAAGATTTATAAATCGCCAAAAATTTAAAGTAAATTTTTTATTAAATACTTTTATAAAAATCAAATAATTAAGAAATATATTCGAAAGGGGATTTCAAAAATCGTTAGATTTTAAATAGATTTTGAAGAGTATTTGTAAATTTTGTTAGATTTTAAATAGATTTTGAAGAGTATTTGGAAATTTTGTTAGATTTTAAATAGATTTTGAAGAGTATTTGTAAATTTTGTTAGATTTTAAATAGATTTTGAAGAGTATTTGTAAATTTTGTTCAAAATCATACAAAATCTCTTCAAGAATTTGCTTAATAATTTATTGAAAAAAAACAAAAAATTCTTGAAATGTATATTTTTTCCATTTCCTGTGCTTCTTCGATTCCCGCCAATTTTGTGGCTATATTTTCTACTTTGATTTGTGCAGTTGGCGACTATTTGGGGACAGAGGAAGCTGGAGATTCTTCTCCTGGAATAGGAGGAGGCAAACGGCAGATGAAACGTGGAACATTGCGAGTTATTTGCACAGTAAAAAAATATATATATATATATATATATATATATCTATATAGGAAGGCAAGAGCCAACGAAGAGGAGTCGGGGGAAAAAAGCAAAAACCAAAAGTAAATCAAAACGACAAACAAAACAAAACGAGACGCAACGCACAGCACACAGCACACAGCACCCGCAACCCCCATCTTGGGTAGACCCCCCCCCTGTCGCTCTCTCCCAAAATGAAATAATTCCATTAGTACGATTTCTTTTGCAAGTACAAAGAGTAAATATTGAGGCGGTCTATGAGCAGGGGAGGGGGATTGGTGGAGTAAAAATATATATTTTATATATATATATATCGAAAGGCATCTCAAAGAGTAGGCCTAATGTCTCTGGATGCTGACCTAGTAAGTAATATCTAGGAAAACCCCATTGCCAGTGGCTGACTTTCTAGCTTCCCTGTCACAATAAAAACCCCAAAGAGCCCCCCCCTCTCCTCCTCATTTGCATTCAGCATTCAAAAGGCTGCACAATAATTGTGCAATTAAATTTCGACCATTTGGGCAAATAGTTTTGGCTTGCCAACCAAATATGTATATACATATATCAGCAAACAAACAAATTAACCTGAACTTATCCTCCCCCGTTCATCTCCACGTGGTGGTAATTCCCACTGGATTCTCCCCAGGACTCTGCTGCAGCAGCACAAAATTTCTGCACAAGTTACCAAAAATTTATTTAACTTTCAATTAGACAATTGAAAACCGTAATAGACGAGAGAAAGGGAGAGTAATAGAGATAGAGGAAAGGGGCAAGGGGAGAAAAGATCTAAAAAAAAGTGAGAGAAAAGTCCAGGTTGTTCAACACAATTTTTAAATGTATTTTAATTTTCATTTTAAATTGTTTTTAAAAGTACAACAAGTCCTTGAATCAAACTATTTTCTTTGCTATGCAAACTAATATTTTTTTTAAAACTTAAATCGTTGGGAAATTGTGCGAAATGAAAACGCAAATCCAATCAAATCTGTGCCATAACAATCAATTTGGAATATAACAACTTCACATCGGAAAAGCCACAACAGAGCAGGGGCGGGGGAAAGCAAGCGAGGAAAAGCAAGCGGGAAAACGCTATTGCAAAAGGAAAAGAAAAAAAAAAAAAACCGGCCAATTAAAAAATATACGAGAATCTCTGGCAAACGGTGGCGAAAGCAAGAGCAAGCAAAACGCTGGCAGCAGGACGAAGGACACAACCGCTAATTAGCACCATGGGGAATTTGTTGTTGGCAGAGCGAAAGAGAGTAGCCAAGCAGAAGAGAAAGCACAAGCAGCAGCAGAAGCACAACTTGCGTAAGCAGAAGGAAGGCACCCAGCAGTGGAGAGCTGCCAACTTGTGCAAACATCAAAGAGCAGCGAATTCCAGGAAACTGGAAGTGGAAGCCAGCAGCAGGAGAAAGGGGGGGGGAGTGTGGGTGTGCAGCAGAAGGAATTATAACAGAATGCACCCACACATATGCAAAGAGAGTGCGAGTGGCAGGCAGCGAGAATCAGTGAGAGAAACAGAATGAGATAGAGAGATAGAGAGAGAGAGCGAAGGATCACTCAGAGAGAAAAGGGATCTTAAAAATCAATCAGGACTTTCTTAATTCGTCTTAATTTTCTATAATTTCAATATTTATGTTTTCAAGAACATCTGTGAAATGTACAACTTTTAGTATAATTGCATTAAAATAATTAAACAAATTTAATGTGATGATTTTATAGAGTGATCATATTATTTTTTAAAAGGGTAATTATCATACAAGATCATGTATTTACCATCGGAATTTCAGCATTATTTATTATATTTAATGTCTACGATCATCTTATTTTCAATCGTAATTTTATCATTGATTCTGGTTTCTAATAAATTATTGAAATTTATATAAATCAAAAGGATAATCATTTTACCAGTGTGACCAGCAGCAAGCAGATAGTGAGCACCGTATAATTGTAAATACAGTTAATATGAACGTCGCGCGTTTGACTCCGGCTCCGGCTCGGTTTGGCGCAAACGCTTTCGCTTTGCTTGGCACTTTTAATTTGCGAAATGGTGTTGATTTAACGGCAAAGGCGGCATTGGCTCAGGAGAAAGGGCGAGAAAAAGGACGCGAAAGGACCAGGGCGAGGATGAGGACGAGGACGAGGGCAGCAGCAGCAGCATCAGCGCAACACAAAAGAAAATTGAAAATACAACAGAATGGAAAAGCATATTTTATTCCGGGCAATTGTGGCCGTCATTTCAACTGGAGCAGCAGCAGCAGCAGCAGCTTCCCCAAAAGTGCATATGGGTGTGTGTGTGTGTGGGTGTATGTGGCATTAAAACACTGAGAGAAAAACTAAAACACTTTCATAGTCTCTCTTTCTTTTTCGAGAAAAAAATTGGAAGGTTTACAAAAATAATTAAAATACTTAAGTATCTTGTTTTAATCTTTTACATTAAAGAAGAAAAACTTCTTTAAAAAAATGAAATATTATTAAATTTCCCTTTTAATATAAAAATAAAAATATATTTATTATTTTAATATATTATTATAAATCTTATAAATTGAAGACTTTTGCCTACTTTTTTTTTTTGTTTTTTGTGGCCAACACAATTTTCACTGATTAATAAAGTGAGTGAACGAGAGGGAAGACACACAGAAGACAGAGAGAGAGATAATCAAAAGGGTGTGCAATTTTAATTGAGCAATTTAATTACATATGTAAGCAAAAGTCTCAGCGACAGAGAGAGAGAGAGAGAGATAAAAACAACAGAGAGCGAAAGAGAGAGAAACACACACACTCAAACACACACCCACACACTCATAATTAGCAGATGCTTTTCCTTTCCGGCTCTTTAAACAATCTTCTCGCTGTGTATATGTATATTGACTCTTTGGCTTCGGCTTTTTACTTATTTTTGGATTATTTTTACTACACCCTGCCTCTGCCTGGCTGCTGTTGGTCTTTTTCGGCAGTTTCCGTTTCCGTTTCAGTTTCAGTTGGTTCAGTAATTAGTTTGTCAGCGCCTAAAAGAAGGCAACAGTTTTGTGAGGCCTCTGGTTTTGTTTTATCCTCTCATAATGTTATCCTTCTCGCCTATTTCTTGGCTTTTTATTAAAGGAAAATGTTTAAATATATTTAATTAATGGATTAAGAAAATTATTTCATTTGGAATTTAAAATCGTATTAAAAGAGAGTCGCAAAATATTATATTTAATATTTCAAATCTATTTCTAAGCTTAGTAGCTTATGTTTTTTTTATTTTTTATAACAAATATTGTTTTTTAATCTAAGAAAATCTTCCCTTTTTCAGCTTTTTTGACAACATTAATCCCGATGATAATCCAGCCAGTGTCCAGAAAATGTTCTGCTAATATTCCCTACCCTTTCCCCTCTTTTTTTTTTTTTTTGGATAGACATCAAGGGGGGGGGGTTTTCCTCTCTCCCTTTGAATTTTCCAACCAATTTTCCCCCTTGTTTCCTTTATGCATTGCATGGAGCGCGTTGGCGAAGGCAATTAGAAAGACGCGTTTACCGCTGCACTGTGCCAAATAATTGATGTTGAAAAATATTCTACAAAGTCAAAGGGATTTTATTTGTGATCCTAAAAATATTAGCAACTAAATTTTAGGTATAAAATTAATGGGGTTTTGGTAACTGGTAAATAGAAGAAATATTAGAAATGTAAAAAAAAAAAAAAAAAAAATAGCAGGGAATTTTATATAAATTTTATTTCTGGTTTTAGTTCATCTATCAAAAGTCTTAATTTTTATAAGAATCTTAAAGCAAATGAAAGGGTATTTCACTTTTCAGCTTTCCTACTTGTTCTTGAATATTTTTTTCTGCGTGTCCCAAGTTGACACATTTTGAGCGGGAATCGAAAAACTCCCAACCTGGCGAATGGCGGATGGATGGATAGATTTTTGAAGGGGGAGGAGGGCGGGCTTGACTGGCTCTATTGGACAGATGGATTGGATTGCCATTGGGGGATACAGAATGATGCAGGCAGGCAGGCACGGAGGCCGGCAGGCAGGATGTGCAACGGCAGGCTGCTGGCTTACAAATTGTGAAATGCGAGTGAGTAATTATGATTTACTAATTAGCAAAC
>VNJN01001807.1:0-294132 GCA_008042485.1 Drosophila mayri
TTGAGTACCATCCCCCAAAACAACATTAACCACCACGGAACGTTTCTCTAGCGGATTTGCCTTTAACGAAGGAAAACTTTAAAATGGCGCGAATTTCGGCGTTAGTGAACTCCATGTTTACGCGTCTATAACTGCTGAATGAAATATCCAAACTAATCATGCATAGCGTCGTTTTGTAGGGTATGTCAAGACCTTTCAAATGATGTATACTATGGCCAGATACGAGCTCTGTAGCGCTTTGTACATAGCCGCGAAGTTCAAAAGACAAAAAGGCGGAAGGGAGATATTTGACAACCTAATATTAACTTAGTTTTTTTGGGAAAAAATTATTATATAAAACATAATAAATTAAGAATAGACAGGGTTTTCTATAAAATGGTGAATTATCTCAAAAATAAATCTAAAGTTCAGGCTTTTAAAAGTTGTTTAAACTGAGACATATTGATAACATTGATAACGATCATTATTATATCAAAAATATTGAATTTTTAATATAACACAATTTTAAACTTCGAAATAGATGGTAAAATATTCAAAGTATCGCACAAATATACAGACTTTGACTTCATAAATCGATAAATAAAAATTCCCTCATAGCATTATCACATTAAATTCTAATTTCTCTTACTAAAACATTATTTCTTTACTTAAATCTGCTCATAAAAAATATAAATAAAATGTGTTACAAGTCATAAACTTCTTTATAAAAATTCCCACCAACTCCCAGAATTTTGACACCTCAAATCATAACCCCAACATACATATAGGGTGTAGAATGACAACAACAATGTGTTGGACACTTACCACCGCCCTTGCGGGACAGGCTGTACTGGTAGACGTGGAGCGTAAAGATTAGGGCGGACTCCAAGGGGGCAGCATATCCACCACATCCCGCTGTCGTTGAAGAAGTACACCCGGATCCCGTGGAACCGGAACTTTTTAAGCGTCCGGCCAGTGCCGAGTCGAGGAACAACGCCGCACGCTCGGCGGTGGGTGCACGTAGTTCCGTTGGACCGCCAAGGAAGTCGTCACGCAAATAAATCCCCGGGGAGTCGTCAGATTCTGTGTAGCCATCGGAGTTGGTGTTGGAGTTCCAGCAGGAAAAAAAATAGAGAACAGAAGAGAACAAGCGGGGAGTGAATGAAAAGGGCATTAGGTTTTATGTGGGAATAAACGCCGTATTCTACGGGGATAAAGAGTGTGGGGGAGTGGGGCTTCCTGGTGATGATAGGGAGGGCGGGGTACTGCTGCTACTGCCCAGGTTAAGTTTATTCAAATTGGGCCAGTTACGACCCCGAACCCGCCCCAGTCATCATCATCATTGTTTGGCCCAGGGGCAACATTACGCCACGCCCCCAGGTCCACGTTCCCAGGTTCCCCGTTCCCAGTTCCGCGTTACCCCACACACACACACACACACCACACACTTTTCCACATCCCTAAACTCCATCCACAAAGGAGCCATTCATCCTGCCGGCGCTTTTGCCCGCTGGCAGCTAACAGGTGCACCAGACTCTGGGCTTAAGTAGCCGAAATTAAGGGTACAAAAGCTAAATTAAACGGAGAAATGGAAATTAAGCAATGTGAACTGCCAAAGGTTGAATAAACTCAATATTAGCTTAGCCAATTACTTGCAGAAAACTTTCTTAATTAGTTAATTGTATTAAATTAAATTTTAATCCCCATTAAGAACGATAAAACTTAACTAATTCGATCTGTATAAGTAAACCCAACTAAAGTAAAGAAAACTGTTAAAGTTAAACAACTATCCCATCCTTCCCTTGGTTCTGGAATCCCCCATTCCTCGATTCCCCATCTCCCTGTCCATATGCTTACCGGCTGCATGCGAGATGAGCAAATCCTGCGAGAGGGCATCCGGCTTGGTGGCACTAACGCCCACGGCGCTCACTCGCACCGAGAACCGTGCTCCGCTCTTTTGCCGCCGCTCCTGTATGCCCTTGTAGAGCCAGGCTATGGCACAGGGGGCCGCTCCCAGGGAGCACATTCCCCCGCTGCTGCCACTGCCCGAGCTGCCCACCTCGCCCAGCACCGTTTGGGGCTGTCCAGTGCCTGGATATCCCATGGCCAGCAGGCAGCCATCGGAGCCTTCGAGCACGGCGGGTATCACTTCGCTCAATGCCGATGCACACACATCCGACTGTAATAAATATAGAGAAATATATATATATATAGATGTACAGGAAGAAAATGTTACTTTTAATGGGATTTATTATTGAGTTAATTTTATTTTTATATTTTAAGAAAATGATTAGCAAGATAAATAACTTAAAAAATATTCCAAAAAGCTTCCAAAGACTTTTGCCAAAGTATTTGAAATAGTTATAAAAATATTAATAATACAAATAAACTATAAAAATACCTTTTTGAAGCTTCAGTAAGTAGTTCTGATATTTCAAAATATTAAAAAATATTTCAAGACTGCCTAAAAAAATTATAAAAAAAATATTTAGTGCTTTCTCCAACCTTCCATAAACTCCCATAAACTTGTTAGTAAACATTAACTTTATGACCAAATTTATCGCCAGTGTATATACCATATAAGGGAGTGGGAAGTGCCGAGTTGAGGTCAGTGGGTGGTGGCTAACAAGGCATACTAATGGGCTCCCTTTAATGGCTGGAATTGGGTTCGATTGCGGGGTTAATTCGATTGCTGATTAGATCCGATGAGGGGGGAGGACAATCCGCGTATGTGTTAATTCTATTGGGTGTATTTTTCTTCAGTTTCCCCTCGTTTTGCTCTGAGGGGGATTGCCTTATGAGTGATTGCACTTCAAGGGCCATAAATCTTGGGGATAGAACTTCGGCTTCCCTATGAATTATGAAGATTGATTGTCGCATTTTGTGGTGACTTGTTATTCTCTGGAATTACTAACACCTCTTTTGTAATGCCATAACAAGTTAAATGGCTGAACTGAGCTGAAGAAGGGAGTGACAAAGATGCGAAAATTGTATCTTTTGGATGTGAAGATGTATCTTGTTATTTATTTATTATTTTTGAAAGATTTTTGTGCCTGTTAATTGATATTAAAAGTGGATTTTTTAGTTTTATAACATAGAATAATTGCAAAAGAAATTAAGTTATTGTGTTTGCTTTTTTAACAGCAGACTTTTGTGCTTTAGTTGGCTTAAATCGGCATTGTTCTCTGATTGTAAACATTTTTGTAATTCAGTTCCAGTCATTAAGCTCTTTCACAGAGCTTATTGTTTATTTGTTTAATTAAGCCCACATAATGAATGCAAGATAAGAGTGGAAATTACAGCGAACATTACACATAAACTCTCTGTTTTCATAAATCACTAAAAGCTTAACTAATTTATATTGTTTGAAATTTTACTTAAAGTTGGCAAACTGCAAAAAAAAACATTTGATTTTAAAGGAATTTACATTTAAAGAGGCTTTTGTGCAGTTTTAATAAATGTTTTCTAAGGTAAAATTCCTTAATTCCTTAATTCCTTATTCCTTATTAATTCACAAATTCTATGAAATGATCTGATTTGTTATTTAAAAATAAGAAAAAAATCATTTTAGATTTTCTAATCCATGATTTAATTATATAAAATTATTTCTTATTATTTTTAGTATGCAAACAATATTTTCCTCGACAAAATTAAATTTCAATGCTCACAAAATCCATTAAAAGCTTTAAGGAATTTGTTTTCCTTGGTTTAAAATCCTTAAATTCCTTTAAGCTTTCAGAAGCAATATTAAAATAATGAAATTCAAATCTCTACATTTTATGGGGATTAAATCTCTCTCGAAACTCACCTGCTTATCCTCCGCAGTGAAGAGATTATCGAATGCAAACATTTTGGGTGCTGCCACCATGGGCGCCCTTTCCTGGGCAGCCTGCGGCGGTGGACACACCACATTCCTGGGATCGGTGAGCGTAACCTGGCGCTTCTTCTTGTCCAAAGCCATGTACTCTCCGGGGTCTCCGGATCCGCTGGAGTTCCTGTCCCGCTCCGCCACTCGCAGCATGACCTTTACCTTGCCCACGCCATAGCACTCGCGGCTGCTTAGCCGGCGACTGAGGGAGGCGGGCATGGGCGGTGGGGCACGCTGCAGTGCACCACAGAAGCCACCGTTCCGGGCGGGAATGCTGCTGCTGCTGTTGCTGCTGGCGGTGGCCATGGCGGTTCGTCGTAGCTTATTGGTTGCCACAGTTGGTGGAGATTGGTTTATGGCTGGAAGCACTTTTCCGTTCCTTTTATTTTTGGGAGGGAAATAAAATTGGGAGTTAATAAGGAAGCCAAAGTCCTGGCTTTTGTTTTATGGCCATTGCTTAAAATCGTCAATCGTCGCCGTCTTTGGCCATAAAGTTTGTTTGTTTTATGAAACGCTGAGTTGGGGGATTTTATGGTTCTTTAAATAGTTTGGTCCCGTCATAAATTGCGATTTCAGTCCGGGCCAATGGGCACAAGTTATTTGGTAGATGATATGCCGCCAAAAGGACCCTTCGGTAATGGCCATAACACTTTCGCTTTATGGTTATGGGCACATCTGTTTATTGGGCACATGCTTCACTGTACTATCATCACTATCATATGCTTGGCACTGGGCACTAAGCTCGTGTTTTATTCACTTGTAGCATCTTGTGCATAAAATCAAATTTATGTCTAGAACTTGTTGGGGGTTTTACGGGTTGAAATTATATGCTGC
The DNA here is from genome assembly GCA_008042485.1 of Drosophila mayri. Lineage (NCBI taxonomy): Eukaryota > Metazoa > Arthropoda > Insecta > Diptera > Drosophilidae > Drosophila > Drosophila mayri. Next base: position 4,682 of record VNJN01001807.1, read on the forward strand.
CTTTTGAAGACGGAGAAGTATTCTTTTGGGGACACTTGTCGTATTTCGTCTCAGTTTATTTCTATTTGAAAAGTTTGCGTGCAACATTTTTGTATTTACGGTCTCCCAGGGGGAGTTATCCACAGTTTTAAGTTCATTTTTTAAGAGGCTTATTGGGTTATAAAAGTATTTAGTCTGGCAAGGTTTAAGGTTTATTGTTTAAGGATTTTTGTATTTAAATTGATTTTTTCTTATGATATCTAATTAAGATTCTTAAGCAAAGAATTTATATTATTTTTTCCTTTTAAATCTATTTTAGTTACTTAAATTTCTTGAAGTCTTTCCATTTAAATATTTATTTAATTCCTTTAGGCAATTGAAAGTTTAATCATTTTCCTAACCAATTTATTAAGCAAGGAATTTATATTATTTTTACCTTCATATTTATCTTAGTTACTTTAAATTTATTAAAGTCTTAGCTTTTGCATTTAAAAAATTTATTTAATTCCTTTAGGCAAGTGAAAGTTTAATCATTTTCCTAACCAATTTATTATAGTTTATATACAGTTTCTGGCGATAATTTTAATTATTCATTACTCTCTTGTTTCCCCTAAGAATTCCTTTAATCATCTTGAAAGTGTTCTTCCGGGATTCTGGACTTCCTTCCCCTTGTCATATGTCACTCAAACTTCAAGTTCATTTAGGAAATTCCCCTCTAGGAATTTCAGAGAGCCCAAGGGGAAGCTGGGAGCTGTCTCTTATCTGAGCTTGTTATGCTTTATATTACTCGAATTATCAACTTTACTTGTTAGGCTTAATGTTGTTCTACTTCTACTTTCGAAAGATATATATTCATGTAAATTCCTTTGGACTTTTTCTGTCAGTCGCCGTGACATTTCTTCAATGCCTTCATTATTATTTCAATTTGACTTGGAGAAACGTGACATTTTTGCAACGTCTTTCATTAATATTGTCCCCTGGACTCACGGTCCTATTTTGGCCCCTGAGTTGCTCCGTGTTTCCCTGGGTTTCCCAGAGTTTTCCCCCTACCATTTCGTTTCATTTTTTTTTGCCTGAATGACAGGCAACAACTTTGGGTTCGGTTCAACTTCATTTTTCAGGCTACGCGCACCTGCCAACTAAAAAAGGGAACTTCTTTGGTGGCTTTTGCCATTCTTTCTATTTTTTGCCTTCCTGGGCTCCTTTTTTATATGGTCCTGTTGTTGTTGGTTTTGTTGTTGTTTGAGGATTGGCGTCGTCCACCTTTTGAGTTTTAGCTTTGGCTTTTCACACAAATCGATTGGCAATGCCTTCTAATTGTACACAGAACGCACAATAGGGGAGTCTCTAGCCTGAAGTCAGGGGTTAAGGCTTTCCTGGGGGAGGAGTTGGGGGTTTAAGGGATTTCCCTTTTGGCACAACACACACTCGCACACGCAAACACACACTCACTCACTGAACAGGAACAAACACAAACCCTTTTTTTATGACTGGCAATTTCTCGCTGTTGATTTCATCTTTGGCTCAACTCCGACTTGGACTTTGACTTGCTGCCGTATTGCCATGATTTATACTTTATTTAACACGACGTTTGCTGGGATTTGGTTTGCTTGTCCCCCTCTGATTTTCCTCCGATTTTCCTGTCACTTTACTGCGACGACGAGTAACAGAAATAAAAGAAACCCGCGAGGCGAGAAAGCCAAACGCGTGCCGACAGCGTTGGCATTACAATGGCAACTGAACTCGGCTTCGGTTTCGGGCTCTTACGATTGGGTTTGGGTTTCCCAAGCGCTTTCCACGCGCAGGCGTGCCACAAAAGAAGAGAGTCGTAGAGAAAATTGCCCCCAAAATCCTTGTCCACGGAAGGGTAGGACGAAGTTTGTCACTCTTCCTGGTTGTCGCTCTTAGGGAAATTCTATTTTCATTCTTTTTTTTTTTTGTTTTTGGCCAACACCAACAAACAGGCTTTGACAGCTCAGGTAAACACAAAATCAGCGAGGCTAAAACAAAAGGAACAACGCAAATGATGTTTATATTGTAGAGACATCAAAATGCTCACAAGCTTGGCTGCAGTTAACATCAGAAAAAATAAAAACAAATGGAAAATGGTGTTTGGAAAGAAATCGACTTGAAAGGTACTTTGTAATTGAATGAATTAGTACTGAAAATATTTATTAATTACTGAAGTATTTTTTATAAAAACCTAAATACAATAGGAGTTATTTGAAGATAAAAAGTCCAAAATTATATCTATTTATTTATTTTATGATATATTTAAAATCATAATTATTGCTTTCTTAACAACAAAAATCCTTAAGCATATATACAATATTTATCAGTAGTTATTATTTATTATTATTTTACTATTACATTTGAGCCTCCATCCCAAAATTCACAACTATAGCTTTCCCTACAATAGAGATTCTTCAATTCAAATGCAATATTTTTTATATTTTGTAATGTTCATTAATATTATACCAATATAATACGATATATTTAAGCATAGCAAGCCTCCATCCCAAAATTTAAAACTATATCTTTCCCAACAATAGAGATACATCAGCTCAGATACAATATACCTTTATTTTCCATCCGAATACCTGTAGTAAACAGAATAAGAAGACGCACATGTGAAAACACACGGTGATAGTTGAGCTGCTGGAGCGTCACTTAAGTGCCGCTTGGAGTTGTTGCTGCTGATGAAGGGGTAGGAGGGGTCGGATTTTCCAGGGGCGGACTAAGAGAGGATATAGAGGGAGGGGGAGGAGGAGGAGGCCCCAAATGCAAACGATGTGTTTTTAAGTTCGCTTACATTTGGCAGGCTCGTGAAGGAGCCGTTGTCGAGTGTGTGTTCGTTTGTATTTAAAAGCCTGTGTCGTGGGCCCGGGAATGGGTTTGGTCCGCACTCTGGTCCCCGGATTTACCTTTACCTTTACCTTTATTTTTTCTCCCTTTTTTGTTTTTCCTGCTGGCCAAAGTGTTGGAAGTGGACAACGGCGACGGCTCAATTAAAGTGGTCCTCGCTGATTGGTATTAAGGTTCAACGGTATGAGGAAAAACTGTGGTAATCCAATCCGCTTTTAAAGTGTTTCCTTACTAATTATCATAAAACTTGAGGGGTAAATGTACGTGAAAAACATTTTCACAGCATTGGTTAAATGAAATTTTATTGTAATCCAAGCGAGGAAAAACAAAACTAAACGAAATTGGAGAGCTCACCGGCTTGAAGTCTCAAGTGAAAGGAGTTGACCAGTTTGGGAGTCACTTTGCTATAGTTTTCAGCTAGTATGGAGGCGCCATCTGTTGGTTGAGCTTCAGGTGGCAACACCCAAAGCGTTAGTTTGAAATGTACTGAGACTTGCAAGGAAAATATTAAATTATACGAAAACTAATATAAAAATGTATATTCTAAATCTATATTTGTACTTTTTAGTTAGTTGAAAAAATAAATTATTTAAGTGAAAGTACAAAATATAACATTTAAGAGAAATACTTCGAGTGGGACTCTTGTAATTTGAGTTTGAAAAAATATATTGGCAACCAATATAAAGTATTTCAGGAATATAATTCTCCTAATATCCAAGCTACTTTTAAAACTAAAAATTAAGTTGATATAATATTTTTAAATCATTTAGCATATAAAATTCCTTTCCTATTTTCTCAATAAAAACTTCACTCAAATACAATTAATTCGTTAAACTTTTATTTAGCCATTGATGTTTTTTTTTTGTTGTTTTTAACATATATACATATACTTGAGTATCATTAATTATCTTCATTTATACAGTTATTTTTTTTTTTTAGCTTTTTCAGTTGTTTCGCTTTGCGAAAAATAGCAATGTGTGGGGATTGGTAAAAATTGCCTAGATGAAAATGCATTTGTGTGATGAAAAGAATCATGATGTATCAGATATATATATATATATCGTTCATCAGGATCGATATCTCTATCGACAACTAAGGCTAGTGTCTTTCGTTTCGCAGTGAGTGTATCGAGGGTGTGTAAAGTGTATAACGCATCGTTCGCTTAAGGACCTAAGACTTAAGACTAAAACAAACAATTTGAAACAAACAGCCTAGATATATGGAAAACATTCTCATACAAAGTGGTTCAGAAACAACTTCAGAGGTAAAAATTGGGGGGTAGGGAAAATTGAGGGATATTCGTTGTAAACTTTGTCACGCGTTAAAGTCATTTGAAACAGATCAGAAAATATAATACACATAAGGATTATATATGCAGTTTGCCATGAGTGGAAGTTGTTGGGTTTAAGTTTTCGCCGCAAATCGGACTTCAGTTTGGGTTCGAATCTCCTTAGTGGGATGGGGCTCCGTACGAGCTGCTGGGCGCCGAGGGTGCTGGCGGGGCAGCTGGTGCTCCGTACTCGGGTGCCGGTGGCGCCACACTGTTGGGATACGGTCCAGTCTCCTCCTTCTGGGTCTTGTAGCGGATGAAGTACACCTCCGGCTTGCTGGGCTGTGTGGGCGCCGGCGTAGGGATGATGAGCTCGGGCTGCTCCTCGGGCTTCTTGACTAGCACATAGACCAGGGTCTTCTCCTCGTTCTGTGGGAACTGAGGGATGATCGGAGCGGTAGGTGCGGGCGGGGATGGGGCCTTGATGAAGACGATCTTGTAGTGCTTCTGCGGGGGAGGCACATACAGGGGTTTCCTAGAGGATTAAGAAAGGAAAGAGAAAACTTAAAAGAACTGCGATCGAAATATTATATCTAGCCTAGAATTTCATGACATTTTCCTTTACAATTTCCCTCTTAACCGGAAGTATCAACCTTGGTTTCACTTAGTTTCCCCAAAACTCATTACCATATGTGCCGAAAATATTCATCTTAAGTGGCATTTCCCCACTTCCTACATTGTTTTTGCATCTCTGGAGAAAGGAGTTCCGCTGCGAGGAGCACATGCAAATGAGATGCCCATAAATGGTGACCTGCCGAAAATGGTGAACCAACTGGCTGCTGCTGCAGCTGCCTGTCAGGTTTGGTTAATCGGATGAAGATGCCCCCGGCTTGTAACGCTGATGATGATGATGATGATGATGATGACAACTGACTGTCACAACAATCGCTGCCCCGAAACGAGGGTTTACATAAAGTAAGGGTAGCCCCAGCTCCCTATGGTAATGGCGTTGTTCTCCATTTGATAATTAGCTTGGAAATGGTACTCTCTCCCTGAGAGATGTGTACATGCATTTGCCGAGGAGCTGGATAGCTTAGGTAACATTTTAGTCACGCTTAGGCGGCCTGGAAAGCCATATCATTCCCCCCTGTTTTCGGGGTAATTAACATTGCTACCAACAAAAGACGACACAACAAAACAACATTGAATTGCGGGAGAAAGAGCGGAGAAAAGCTTGGAGAAAGACACCAACTACTGAGTTCGCTGGCTTCTCTGTTTCTGTGGTATTAAATAATTTTCCTCCTTGCTGAAGACTTTTTTTTTTTTTTAAATAAATACCCTGGAAATGTGGCAATAACTGAGCTGAAAGGGCCCTGAGCTGGGAGACCTGGGTGGGGTCTTGCAACATTTTGTCTACTTATTATCATCGCCGGAGGTTGCCTTGCGAAGTTGAATTGTGAGAGAATCTGCATAAGTGGCGTGGATTATACACTCATAACACACAACAATGTGATTTTTTCGGCTCTCGGGTTTTTGCCAATCATAAGTGGAACAAGACAAATAAAGCGAGATCGCTTGTAATCGCTCCACAACACGCAAGATGTAAAAAAAATATAATTATGATCCAAAAAACCAACGAAAGGGAAAGGTATAAGGGTTAAGAGTGTGAATTGAAGGGTTTTTAAAGGGGTTTACAATTAAACTTAACAGATCTCTTATAGTTTTTTAATGACAAATTAAATTCAAATGATTTATATCCCATTCGGTTTTTTAATAACTGAATTATTTAACAATGATATGTGGGCTTAGCTTTTGTAAAAAATAGTTTTTGGAGGAAATATTTAACGGATTTGTGAATTAAAATTAAGTATTTACTTTAACAAGAATTTTTAGTCCTTTTAAGATATTATTTTGAAACTTGAAGGTCCTTTTTCTGAGTTTACTACAGGTTTTAACCTCAACTCTGAGTTTTTAACGATTTTTGCTTGGGTTGTTCGGTGGAAAATTATATTTTTAAAGATACTAGAGTTCCCTAAACTGGCTTAAGAGCTTAAAACATATTTTTACTGCAAATATTGTTTAGAAAGAAGTTTTGCTTTTCCGAAAATCTCCCTTTATAACCTCAAGTATTATTTTTCTCCTGCAATTCTGTAATCCTGTAAATCTTATCTAAATTCCTGCCTTGAAGAACTATATACCTATAGTTCCTAGACCCTTCTCCTACACAGCTCAAGTGGCAATTCCCCAGATTCTCAACTTACCTGGGTGCCTGGTACTCCGGCTCTGGTGGCGGCACATGGACATAGACATGCTTGTGCACCACTGGCGGCTGCTGTGGAGGTCCATACTGAGGAGCTGGGGCGCCATAGCCCCCACTGGGTCCACTCGGCTGATAGCTACTAGAAGGCGGAGCACTGTAAGAGTCACGCGGCGGCTCAGGACGAGCGGCCACCAAGGCAGCCAAGGCCAAGACGACGACCACCAACTGGATGAAGGGAGGGGAATAGATTTTATGGATAGAACTTTAGCTTTTTCGCACACTTCTCGTCACAAAGTCACTTGAGAGATGATCACACATACCACACAACTGGACTGCATTATCGTGCGGATTTTGTGTTTCTTATTTTTCGGCTATATCCGTTCAGGAACCTGCTGCTACTGCTGACTGGTTACTGGTAATGTGGTGCTGCTGCTTTGACGCGGAACCTCTTACTGCATGCCACAACGATTGTTGCAGTTTCTTTTATAGCGGCGCAGCGCGTGAAATAAAAATTAAGTAAAAATTCAAGACGACGACCAAGACCGTCGTCGACGGAGGCAGAGTCGTCACCAGGGGCAGCGGCAGAGGCTGAGGCTGGGGCTGAGGTGCGAGCAGCGAACCAACAGTTGGCCAAGAGCAGCGCCGGAATATAAGTATATAGTATAGTAGTAGTAACCATGAAGAAATTGAAATGTTTAAAGCAGCAGCAGCGGGAGCTGGAGCAGCAAGTCATCTCTGTTTTTTTTTTTTTTTTTGTTTGGGGAAACTGAAGCTGCAGCTGCCTCTGCCTCAGCCGCTCCTAGCTGCGACTGCGACGCTGACTGCGACTACTGGCCATTTCTTGGCCGTCTTTTTGGTTGGTTTTTCCTCCTGGCACCACGATTAACTGCTTCTTCGCGGTTTTTTAATGTGTGGTCTTGGTAGTGAGTTGTGTTTTTTTTTTGACTGCAACTAGGATTATTTTCAAGGGGAAAATAAGGAACTGGCCAGTTACATTGTGTGTTTTAATGAGGAAAGAGGGCTCGAGCATATCTCCTTACAGTCAGGCCAATCAATACTTATTTAAGGTGTCTTTTATGCCTTAAATTTATATATCCCTTTTATTTTTTGTGTTGTTTTGTGGGAAGCTATGATTATTTCAAGGGGCAAAAAATAAAACTGGTAAGGTAAATGTACTTTATAATGAAGCATTCAAGATTTTTAATGACAGTTATTTCGTCAGTCCTTGATTTTATTCTTTTTTTGGGGAGTATCTGATTGTTGGTAATAATTTTGAGTAAAGGGATTCCTTTATTATATGTGTAATTTCATTTAATTACCATTATTTATATATATTTGCAAAATAGTCCTATGTGAAACTGGTATTACATTTAATTATATAATTAGTCTGAGAATGTCTTTAAAGAAATTTCTTAATTAGTTTATATATGATGAATAAATTAATAAATAAATAAATGCTAGCAAAAATCAAATAAACAATTAATGAGACTTTAACTACATTTTAGTTAGAAATATGCGACCCTTGAATATATATCTTGAAATTCATATATTTAGTTGGCCAATAAAAACAAAAGGCCGCCGAAATAAAATGTTGTTAAGGGGCTTATTAAAATGTCATTACTTGATGATGACTTTTGTAAGCTATGAAGGTTTTTATAAATAAAGTTACAACAAAAGAGCTTTATGCTGCTAGATAATTCTGTAAAATAATAACATAAATCTAAAAAAAACCTAGCCAGAATCATTGCTACACAAAAAAGTAATAAAAATTTCAATTAAGTTAATACCTGATTTTATATAATAAATACTACTGAATGGCTTGCCAAGTTCTTATTGAATTAATAGTATTTATTTCTTCTCATTTAAAATGAAAGGCATTATTTTGAGGGGTTATTTCTAAGAATTATTTAAAGCATGTATATGTGCATTGTTTTTAGGAAGATTTAATGTTATATTTTTACACATTTATTTCAAAATCTATAAACTATTCCCCTTAGAGTATTATCTCCTTCGAATTGACCTAAAAAAAACAAAGCCTTTCCTGTTTGTCTCTTCCTCTGCAGACTCTTTCTTTCTTTATTTTTTTGATTTCTTGTTACATTATTATTATTATTATATATATATATGTGGTTTGTTGTGTATAAATTGTTATTTTCGGCCATTTGGAGGATCCAATCTCAGTCAGTCGTCGGTGTATTCGTAACCAACTCATGGTCTGGACGCGATGTCTCTGCGGTTCGCATCGCCCCGCAACGGATCGTATCGTATCGGATCGGATCGGATCGTGTGGCACGATTCACTTTCAATTTCAATGGATGTGGACTCACTCTCATTTAGCTGGGACTTTACAAGGGGCAGAGGGGGGTTGGTTGGTAGCTGGAACAGGGATGGGTTTGTGCTCTGGACTGGGACTGAAATCTCCACTGGTGTTGGTTTTATTTCTCATTTCTTCATGCTCTTTCGGCCTTTTGTTTGTTTGCCAGCCAAGTCAGTCAGTCAGGCAGCTTCTTTTCGGTTGTCGGCCTTTTTTTGTTATTGTTTTTGTTATTATTATTATTGTTACTGTTATTGTTATTGTTGTTACTGTTGCTGTTGTAATTGCTGTCCGCGTTTTCTGGCCACGAAGCTTCATAATGAGCTTCACGCTCTTGTTGGCTAGGGTCGCCGGTCGTCCCATCATCTCCATAAGCATTTTATTTAATTTTTACTCGTTGTTGTGCTTGTTTTTTGCAATATTTTTGAATTTCTTCAATTTGTTTTCCCTCTCGTTTTTTTCTGTTAATTTTTATTGTTGTTTTTCTCTCTTCTTATTTAATAATTTACGCCCAGGCCATGACAATTTGCAACAGAAAAAATTATGATTTTGCAACTTTTCCTTGACTATAAGCTATATTGTATATATATTTAACATTTCCCTCTGATTTATGCACATAATCTATGAATGGCAATCAGTTTCGATCCTTGGTCGCATTTTGTGGCCACTCCTGGCTGCTGCATGGCTGCCGGAATTTGATGAAATGGCATAATCAGTGGCCAGTGGCGCCAAACGGTGGACGGAGGACGACACCACTTGCAATATGCAACCTGCAACATGCAACTTGCAACAGTTGAGAGATTTAGCCAGAGGAGAGACAGACTCTGGCTCAGACTCTCTGGAGACTGTCACTTTTACTCGATGGCATCATTTATAATGCCGTTAGCCAAATGGCAAACTCTGTTTCTTTTTTTGTTGCTTTTGTTTTTGTTTTTGTTTCTGTTGATTTTGTTGTTCATCTTCGGCAGTACTTGCTGGCTGCTCCCCAGATTGCATTTCCTTAATTTTCCAGCGCTCATCTTTCACATTCAAAACCATCGCCATCATCATCATTCGTTGCAAATTATTCGCCGAATTCCCCTGGAAGGTGAAACAGGTGCAGGTTTAGCATCCTAGGGGTATTTCTCTGTTGGTTTTTTTTTTTTTTTTTGGTTGTATCTGCAAATGAGGCACATGCAAATATTTGGCAGATACTTTCCTCAAGGCAACCCTTGACCCTTTATTTTGTGGAAGAGGAAATACGAGGAATTTGGGTTTATAAAGAGGTGTGAAGTGATGGCTTACTTTGGGAGTAGTTTTTTGTTTTATTTTAGAGGGATTAAGAAAATTATTTCAGATATTTAATATAACTTTTATGCTGTTTTTGCTGTATTGGTTGTTGAGGCTTTAAAAATGCCTAAACAATTGCTGAAAAATAAAATCTGCTATCTCCAAGTCTATAAATCAAATTAAATCCTGTTTTTTAAAGCTCAACTTAAAAACATAAAAAAAGTTAATTTTATGTTAGTTTTTCCCTTCTGAGGCCACATTTTTGCACACAATTTTCAGTAAATAAATAAATAAAAGGAAAACCCTTGAATGCACTCCTATTATTTCCTTATTTTCCACATGAAACTACATTTCCCATTTATCACTGAAAAGATAAATTATACATTCTCGCGAATACATTCTGTTTGGCCATTTGTGCGAATTATGCACGCCGGATTGCCACATCTTAATGAATAAAGCGCCATGCCACAGCGATTCTGAGCCATATAATCAGCGTCGCAGTCAGCCATTCATCTTTCTGCTTTCTCCGATGGCCTCAGCGGCCAAAAACTTGCGTACAAACGCGCTGCCATCTACACCTCGGCGGGCAGAGATACAGATACTAATTATTATATTGTATCTCTTTGTGACTTTTATGTAACAGGCGGCAGCAACACAAACAAAGGCAGACGGAACCATTTAAATGATATTATATTTACATAAATAAACAGAAACAAAAACACGCAAAGAAAACAATTAAAAATTTCGTTTACAAAACGACGGCACTTGGCTCCAACTTTAAAAAAAAAAAACAAAAAAAGAAAAAGTACTTAACGGATTCGAACTGACATCGGGAATGGGTTCGGTTTTTGGGTTTTTTGAATGGAAGATGTGATGTGTGTCTTCTTTTTTCTGGTGGGTGCCACTTTTCGGCGTTTAATTTGTCGAGAGTTGCACTTGAAGTACGAGAAAGTAAATTGAGATAGATGGGAATGGGAATGGGAATGGCAGCCCTCAAGCAGATGTATCTCAGCGAGATGAATCTGAGACCGAGATAGTTGCAAGTTGCGTTACACTCTACATGCTACATGCTACATGCTACATGCGTCGTTACATAACAGGCTCCAGATCCAGTTAAGATATATATAAAGTTTAGGAGATTGTAATAGTTGCATTTGAAAATGATTTTTCCTTTATTGTTTGCTTCTGCTGCGGCTGCTGCTGCGGCGGCGAATCATAAGTATAAATAACGATAATGTAAGTTAACAACAATTAAATGTACATTTATATATATATTGTATATATAGCAGATACGAATATAATAAAGTGTATATATCTCCTCTCTGAAAACGCACTTAACTTCGGGCCCATCTTCCATGGCGGAGGCCGTCTTCTCTTGGCTTTTGTGTGGAGGTTAGTTAGTTGGGGAGTTGTACATATAGTTTATAAATACACAACGCATATACTAAATATATATCTTCATATATATGCCCCGCTACGGCCTTGGGGGCCCATTAAAAACTCCAGTTATTATTATTGTTCATGGGGCTCCGGAGGGTCTCTTTTTTTCTTTTTCTGTGTTTTCTGGGCTTTAAAATATTTACAATTGACTCTGACTTGGTTTTAATGGTAGTTTTAATTTTTATCTCTTTTTGTCGGCTGACCATTAAAAGGGGGGTTCTTTTCAAGGGTTTTTATTTATATTTTCTTGAGGGACGGGGGGTGGTTGCTCTACAACACATAGGTACATATACATATAGGTACAAGTTAGTACTCTTTAATGAGTTTTTAAAAATTATTGTTCTAGCTTAGGAACTGCCATTGTTGTCCTTTATAGTTTTTTTCAGTTTTCGGTTGTCTTTATATTTTTTTTCTCAGTTTTTCCAGTTGCATTTAATAAACCATTGAGTGTATATCGTTTTCTTTGGGCTTGAAAGGGAAAATCCATGTTGGACATTATACATTTTTTTAAGGGTTAAAATATGTTGAAATATATAGCTTCAACATATAGTTTGTTGAATTTTTGCTCATTTAGTTAGGCATTAGTTTATGGTTTTAATTCTTTATATGAAAACTACATCTTTAACAAATGCTAAAATAATTATAAATATTTTTTAAATATATTTTATGCCTCAAACAATTTTCCTATAAAGCCAGTCTGTGACATACCAATATTCAAGGAAATATATATAATTTTAAGTGATATTAAAATCTTTGAATTGATTTAAAAGCTTTTTTTTTAGATTATAAAAACAAACCGAGTGTGTATTTTGCTGCCTTTAAACAAGGACCTCGCAAGGGTCATTTAAGTTTTGTTTAGGGAGAAAAAAAAGGGTCGCAAGCCTTTGAAAGTGATTTCCCAGAGTGTCTTTCTACGCTCGAGCCTCATTCAGAAAGCACTTCAAAGTGATTTCCCAAAGAGAGTAGAATCCTTTGCTCCATTTATTTGTCCATTTTCACGCACTCCGCTCTTCGTCTCAATTGGATTTTAATCCTTTTTTGTTGAGATTCACTCTCATGTCCGACATGGTTTTCCCCCCCAAAAAATACCCACTTCAAGCTTCCAGTTGCCAGTTGCTGTTGTTGTTGTTGTTGTTGTTGTTCTTGCTGTGTGTGTGTGTGTCAGGTGTGCCTTAGATGGCTTAATAACGTCCATAGTTGGGTGCAAACCGGGCACCGTCACCGCCCAGCTCATCCAGGGCACCCATGGCGCTTAGCTTTTGTAGCCAGGCGGCGTTGGAGTTGCCGTTGGACGCACGTAGATTATTGGTGTTGCTGCCACCAGCGACACCACCGCCGTTGGCCTCATTGTGCAGACGCAGTGGGTGTTGCTGCTGCTGTGGCTGCTGCTGCGGGTCCTCATTGCTCAACTCCAAAATCTGCAAACACACAAAACGCAAGAGGGGAGAAAGAGTTAAACTGCGGAGCCGTCTGTTGTTATGGTTGTTATAATTATCGTATAGTTGCTGTTGTTAACACGACCGAGGCGACTCGGCCCCCCGCCGTCAAACAGCCGTGAGTTATTTCAAAAAAGATGAAAAAAAAGAGAAGAAAATCTTTTGAAATCTTATTTATCCAACGTGGGAAGTTCGTCACAGATTTTTAGTTATCTCGCCTTTTTTTCGTTAATTTTAATTTTTTTGCTGCGTTTTTTTGTTTGTATTTTTTTGGCGCATCATTAAATCGAATGAACTTTATCTGTAACGAAGCGGCGGCGGCTGCCTGCTTCTGTTGTTTGCATGTCTTAACCCATTTGGGGCCAAGGGTCACCAAATAATAACATGTTCGGAGGCCTCATGGTCTAAACAATTTTATTTTATTTTGTGAAACATTTTTAAGTGATTGAAGATAAATTTTGGGGGGTAAGGAAATAATAAATATGTTTAAGGGGATTTTTTTTTGTCAAATTGCAAGGCTTTTAAAACTATTAATTTTCTCTGATTATATTTCAGGCTTTAAATATTTTTTTTTTTTTTTTTTTTTTTTTGCAATTTTTTGGACTCCGTTTCAAGGGGTTTCTAATAACAAATAGATTCTTGTTGGGAAGTATATTTAACTTTGGAATGAGTGTTAATTTTATTCGTTACGAAATCTTTAAAATTTATCATACGCTTTAGTAAATTCTTCTTTTAAATGTCTTTTTAACTTTAAATACTTTTTAAACTATTTTTTAAACAACTCAACATTGCCTTATTGCAAAGATTCCATCCTCTAAATAAAATATCTCAAAAATGCAAAGAATCTATCGTCTAATATTTCCCAGCTAACCCAAAATGGGTTAAACTTGTTTTTTTTTCCAAGCCATCTCTTAACTTGGCTACCGTCTTTTTGGGCTCCTCATCGCGGCCGCTGTGAGCTCTGATGAGCTGATGAGCTGAAAATGTGTTAATGGGGGGTATTGTCGTGTAATTATCAGCCGCCAAGCTCTTTTTTTCGGGCTACCACTCTGTAATCCCTGATCTTTTGTTGCTGATGATGTGTGAACGAACAAATACAAACAACGGCGGCAAACGAAGTGAAAAACCTAAAACAATTTCGCGCCAAGTAATTATTTTATTGCTAATTTTGAAGAAGAAAAAGAAAAAACCCAAAAACTGTTTACTATTTGCCTCCTTTCCCTTTCCTTGGCTTAAATGCCATTAATGGATGGATGCCCAAGGAAGCAGTGATGATGACTCCGGAATGGTTATCGCATTGCATCTGCTTGACTCTAAGGGTTGCCCCCGTGGCTGGTGAGGAGTGAGGAGTGGTGTCGAGGGGTGGTGTCAGCTGGGCTTCAGCTCCCCGTTTTCATTAAGGCCTCGTTTGGACAGTTTAATTTGAGAGTTGTCGTTAAGTGAAAAGTTATGTGATTTGTTGGTATTGCCGCAGAGTCTCCCCTTGGCTTCTTTTTTTTTTTGACCAGGATTGGAAAGGGAGTTGCTTGGCAGATACTTTATAAATAAACAGCTGCGACTTGGGAATCTCTGGGTTGCTGTGTTTTTTCTCTGGGGTTTGCAATATCTGTGGCATGGAAAGGGAGCCACTTGATGAGTGGTAGTGGTGGTGGTGGATTTGTAGGCTTAGACATTTCGTGGCAAGTGGCGAAAAGAATGTTTGAAATAATTGCCATCAATTGTGGACATCAATGGCGTAATAAGAGAAGGACGAACTTTTACTTTCTGGGCTTTGGAAAGTTTTTATGGCTTAGATATAAGTATAAAAGTATGTTTCACATCAGGAATGTGGTGGAAATTGATTTGGAAATATATATGGTTTAATGTGATGCTTACTAGAGACTACTGAAATACAAATTCTTGGGGTTTAAAGCCTAGCAGAAAGTCAGAATTAAAAGAAAGTTAATCAGAAAAGGAAAGAAAATTTAGTTTTCGTTATCCTGAGTCTAAGTTTAATATAAGGAACTGAAAAACCACTATTTTAATTAGAACACTAAACTTCAAACATTTTTTATTAAAAAAAGTAAAGAATTTCCTTAAAATCAATATCAAAACATCACTTTAGAAGCCATAATAAGAAAATCTGGCAATTTCCCTAAAATCGCCTTTAAAAAGCCTCACTTTGAGATTGTTATTATTAACAAATAACTAATTCCCTGAGCATTTTGAGTGACTTAACCAATTAACTTGATTTTAGGCAGCTTCTCACTCCCCTAACTAAGCCGCATTAAATTGCCTGCCTAATGGATTACGTTTAAAGCCATCATCCCCCATCATTTGCTCTTTATCAAATTAACATTTGTGAGTCAGAGCTCAAGTTGAGCCTTAAATTAGTTTAGAGCCCCTTAAAATAATTATAAAGTTTGCCCACGTACCAGCAAACCCCCAAGCCAGGACACAATTATAATCCAATATTTCTCTAATAAGTGTGGAGAGCATTATGAAATTGTCATTTTCCATACACACACACACAAATTGCTTTTGGGAATTCCTTTGCTAGGGAAAGGGGAAATGGGGTCCTGATGATAATAGTATATAGATTGAAAACAGGAAGGTCGTGTCACTCGGCTGACATCCATCTTCTGCAAGGAGCAGGAAGGAAGGCAATAAGCTAAAGGCCAAGTTATGTTGTTGTCTCTTAGGTTCAATGCATTATTGTATGTTGCATATTGTATGTAAGTGCTTTCATTTCACATTCTGTCGCTTGTCGGCCAAGTGACGTAGCCAAAGTCAACCTTCATCATCTGGCGGCGACCACGTCATCGTCATTATTTGCTATTTGACATTTGATTTCCCTTTTTCTTTAGCGTTAGCTTGGTTTTACTTTATTTTTCTGCTCGCTTTTATTTTTTGTCCCAACATGGTCTGCTCTTGGTCTCTCGGTCTTTGGTCTTTGTCTGCGTCGCACGTCAGCGACTTATCGATTTGCAGAGGGGACCATGACTCAGAAAACAAGAGTCTGCAAAAAAGGGGGTTGGATAACCCCACAAACTTGAGGAAAAAAACATAGCCCAGCATCCTAGATTGCTAAATTCCTCAAGAATTTCCAACGAAGGATAATTAATGTATTTT
Source organism: Drosophila mayri (assembly GCA_008042485.1). NCBI lineage: Eukaryota > Metazoa > Arthropoda > Insecta > Diptera > Drosophilidae > Drosophila > Drosophila mayri. The sequence goes on from VNJN01001807.1 coordinate 20,626, forward strand.
AGAGTAAGCAATTATGGTCCTTTTGACGCCTAGCCACTTCTTTTTAAAATAGTTTTTTAGCAGTTCATTAACTTCTTGAAAGTTAATCTTAGTTTTACTGTAAAATTAATATAATAAATGTATTTGGAAGCAATTTAAAAAGTGCTTTAAAGGCTGAAATAATGTTTTATACTGCCTTAAGTCCTGAAAGTATTAGAAAAACTGTCTCCGCTTTGAGTATCTATATCTTCTCCCAAAGATTTCCCATAAATTTCCGCAGTGTTTCAATTATTTGCTACAGATACTCGAGTCGCGATGGTAGAGCAAACATTTTGCAGTTGCAGTTTTGAGCATTTTGTAGGCTGCAGACGACGCGCAGCTGCGGATTTTTCTGCACATCCACACAGCTAAGTGGGGCTTCCTCAGCGCTGGATACCCTGCTGGCCCCCATACCCGGTCACCTGATTCCTACCCTCCTAGTTGAGCCGCATTTTTGTGTTTTGGTTGCGAAAAAGAACAGGAAACTGTGCCGAAAAAAAAACACACACATTAAATAACAACAACTACGGCAGCGGCGGTGGCAAAATTGTGCAAAAGATGAGGAGCCAGCAGCAATGAGCAACTGTTGGCCAAGTGCTGGCGATTGTAGCCGAGCAGGCTCCTCCAATAAATAAAAAAAGAAATAAAAAAGTAAAAGAAGAGTCGATGAGACTTGCTTGCGAAATATGTAAAAATATTTCTGAAATGGTTTTGCAGACGCATGAGAAAACCACACAGCGCCAGGAGGGATGCGGTTAGCAGGAATCTGTTTGGGATCGAGAGGGACCTGGACCTGGACCTGGACCTGTAACCTTATACCCAGACCCAATGACGTAACCTCCATTCCATTCAATTCCAAAAACCAAAAACACCATAAACAAAAAGACAAGAAAAGGTAGAAGCAACGCTCCGAAAGAAACAAAAACAAAAACAAGTCACAAAATAAAACCTCAATAATTGGCGACATAATTGCAACTTAATACCACGCTTTGGCTCTCTTTTCATTTAGTTAATTATATTGACAGCGCTCCAAAAAATGCCAATGCAGAAAAACGAACAACTTCAGGCCAAAAAGATACTCATCACAACAACAAAAACAAAAACAAAAAAAGATACACTGTCCGAATGCGCCCAGGTGATGACTTTTCACCTGCTGCGCGGCTTCATTAATGCGTGGATGATAAATGTGTACCGATTACGGCATGACTTTAACACGCTATTATTTTTCGATTTCCAACTTTAAATCACTTGGAAAATATTTAAGAAATGTTATCCGGTTGCACTGATAAATAAGAGTTAGGAAGAAGGAAAGTTTAAGATGTAAAAAATGGGAAAAGGAAATTAAGTTTAATAGAAATCTAGAGAACTTTTAATATTTCAGGTCAAAAACTTATTGAAAATTAGTTGAAAATAATTTTTCTTTCTGATCTATGAAGTGGATAGGCGCCAAAATCCAAAGTCTGAGTCTTTGAAATCATTAAAATGTATTTAAAATTCAGGGCCTAAGACATAATTTAGATTTATATTATTTTTCCATCTTAATTTTTGTATAATATTTAATATTTAAAAAAATAAATACATTTAAAGGAATGTACTTTCAAAAAATGTATAAAAATGTTCTAATTAAAGTTTGTTTTAAATTGATAAACTTTCATAAAAGCAACAGTTTCCTTTAACTGCCATTCAAACCCTTAATTCTCGGTAATTTTTGCATTATATTATTTATAATATAATTCCTCTCAGTGCACCATCGCTCACCTGCAGCATCAGTTCACGCAACTTGTCCAAATCGTCGCCATGCGACCTTGTCGGCAGGTAACGGCCATCGACCAAATGCGGTGGAACGACCAGGAGCAGCACCGTCATCCAGACGAGGAGCCACCTGTGACCACTTGCTGGAGCTGCTCCCATACTCAATCCCGATCCCCTCATTATTGTCGTGTTTGTGGGCGTGGCACTTGGCACTGCAAGAGGAGAGATAGAGGGAAAGGAAAGTGTGTGAATGCCAGAGAAGATAACAGACAACAATTGCAGGATTGCAGGATGTGTAATTGGGATTGCATTGCCAATGGTTTGGTGATGGCTTTTAAGGTGGGGTCGCAATGGGAATAAATTGAATGGCAAACCAGAAATTGCCTTTAGAGTTGAGTAACAGATAAATTATTGTCTGGCTGGGATTTCGATAAATCAACTTATGTCTGGGCAAAGGAAGGATGTTATCTTGTGGCTGTGCTGTCTCTGGGAATCTATTAAGGAGCTCAGAAGCTCTGGTCCTAATTAGTCTTGGGAAATAATTTATAAGTGAGTTAATAAGAGAGGTTTATTTGGCTTAAATTGGTTAAGTCATTAAGTCTTAGGAAGGCTTTATTAATATTTAAGGGATTTCTTGAACTTCTAGCTTAATTTTAACTAAATTAGCATGAGTTAAAAATCTTTTTAATAACCAAAGAAGTTGATACTCAAAGAGAGGTCTTAAAGGGTCTTCATAAATATTTCTCATATTTATTTCCACATTATTCGATTTTATTCTATCATAATTTTATTCCACTGAAGTGGCGCTTCCAGGAAATTTCAATTTAAAATTTAATTCACGCGTCCCCTTGGCTCTCTGGGCAATAATAATAAAAACAAAGAAACTGCAGCGAAGCTACAGCCACTCACTTGGGGGTTTTGTTTACCCAATCGAAAGAGGATTACACAATGCTTCGCGAAATTTATGATTATGACACTGACACTGAACCACAACTGCACCTGCAGCCCACGCCAAGAGTGACTCACGGTTTGGAGTGGAGTGGAGCGGAGTGGTTGTCCTGGGGGAGTTTCCAGTTGTAGTTTGAGGAGGATTCCCTGCTTCGTCGTCTTAACTACGTCACGTAGTCTTTGGTGTATATTTTGTTTCGGCGATTTAAGGCAACAGCGGAGAGATGTTGTGAACTAGGATAACAATGTAAGTTTAAGCCAAGCTGCGTGCCAACATTTGTATTTATAGCCCAAAAAATTGTGCGGCACTGGCCGAGATTTGGTCGAGATGACGCCAGGACGCCGCCTGGCTTTCTGTCCGGTCTATTCTGGCCTCGGAATGCCCTACGCCCCTACGGGGAATTCGAATTAGCCTGCGGATCCTGTTCCTCGTCCTGTCACCAAAGCCGAGAGCTCTGCGCGCGCAGCGTCGCCGTCGCGTGGGGAAAAGCCAACAAATGCCAGTATCATTGTCACCGCATGTGGGTGTGTGTTGTGTGTTGTGCGGTATGTGGTGTGTGTGTGCGGTCGTGTTTGTGTGGCCTCGCATTTCTATTGTCCTGTTCTCGGGCGTCATCATCATAATACGTATACGCCCCGCACTCACAGTAACACCAGCGAGCGAGCGAGCAGCAGCATCAGCAACTCGTCCTCATCCTGGCCACGAAATGGTTTCGCTTGGCCAACATTCATGGTTAACTCAATGCGGGCCTTAGTGGGTTGTTCTTGTCATTGCGCTGAAATGGTTTTCCCGAGGGACTTGTATTGAGGGGCATATTGGTAATGGGAATGATCTTTGGTTTTTCATTTCATAAAAAGAGTTTTTGGTATTTTGTTAAAAAGTTTTTGGGTTAATTAATTAAATTTCAAATAGATTTATTTGGTTAAAAACTGTGATATCAGGGGGTTCGGTTATATCCTTTCGTGAAATGCATAGTAATAGTAGTTAGTCTTGGAAAAATATGGAGCCTTAACTAATAGGGCTGGCATAGAAATTGCTAATTAAACTAATAATAATTAATTCCTAAATTGTGCTGCAAAATGTCATAAGCCTTTTTAGTGCGAATTAGAGTTTAAACTTTAAACAGAAGACAAGGTTAAATCATAAACAATGCTCTTATAAAATTTTAAATTGTTCATTTATTTATAAAAAATGTTAAATAATTAAATAAATAATTTCAGGGAAAGTAATTATTATTTTTTTAATTTTTATTTTGATAAACATTAATTATACATTTGAGTTTAATTATACGTCATTCAAAATTATTTTCTCATATTTAAATATAGAAATAAATCATTTACAATTATTGTCTCACAAGTTCAAAGGATTTTTATTATAAATACAGGGTATCAGTTGGTTCAAAAAGTTAATTAACTCTCAGGAACTTGTTGTTACTGCTGGTTGTGGCTGCTGTTGATGCTGCTGTCGTCGTCATGGCTGCAATTGTTGACATTGCGGGCGTCAATAAATGCTCCCAGACCCCCAGACCCACAAGCAGATCCCCGGTGCCATCATATAGCTTCGGTTAACTGGAGACCAGAGCAGTCAATTGTTATTGGTTCCGATACTCCACTACACCAGAGCTCTGCCTCTGGCCTGGTTCTGGTTCCAGCCTGGCTCTGACTCTGGCTAACTGGCGGTGTCTGCGGTGAAATGGACCCATTTGTATACTATGCACGACCGATAGACCGAAATTTTTGATATAGCGCAGTTTTGTGTAGCCATTGCTGTGATTGAATACGTGACGGGCATGGGGAAGTGCGGAGGCCAGTCTCAGTCCTCGAAGCAAGGGTTTTTACGACACCCAAAAAAGAAAACCAAATGGGGGAATACTAGTAGCAAATATGACCAACCAACCAACCATTCATACACACATTCCTCAGGCTTACCCTTCCTCCCCTCCTGGTTTTATTTATGACCCTGTGGCATATAAACGCTTTATGAAACCCGAAATTGTTGATGCCCATTGCGTTCTGGTTATGAAAACTCCTTCAAAGAAAACAAAAAAAAAAAGAAGAGAAAAAGAAAAACAATTACTCAAGAAAAATAAGAAAAAAGGAAAATAATCAATGTTTTTCCTCGGTGGGAGTTGAACCCGCGACATTCGTTGGATGCAAATGAAATTCGGTTTCCGTTGCCCTAGGCCGAAAGCTCTTCAAAAAGCTTATTTTCATACATCTCCATGATATTTCTCCAAAACGAAGCTCATGCCGTTGTTTGTCGAACTCCGATGTCAAGCATCGGTGGTTCAGTGGTAGAATGCTCGCCTGCCACGCGGGCGGCCCGGGTTCGATTCCCGGCCGATGCAAAAATATTTTTTTTTTATTTATTATTCATTTATTTCCTCTTTTTATGTTGGCTATTCCGCGCATTTGTTTGTTTGCTTTATTTGTTAACCCAGACAGTCCGATTTTAGCAACTTCATTGTTGAAATTTATCAAAATGTCAATAATTGCCTGTGTTGGGGGTTTCCCCTCTGCTGGTCATATGGCAATTCTAATAAATCATGGGATTTAGTTAACATTTTGTACATTTTGTGTTAAGATGAGGGATTCCATCAATTGTTGATGATTTTGATCATTTTATATTTTGACTACTGTGTATTTTGAGGGAGGGCGAACTATAATAATTAATGTTGGTTATTTTAGAAAAAAAAAAACATGGATTTTAATTTATAATGTCTTAATTTATAAAATAGTATATTCAGAGAAAAATCTAATATAGTATACATTAAACATTTTAGCATAAATAAATCATGAAAGGGTCGTTAGAACGAAAACGCCATCTATCGGCCAAAGTATGAACTTAAGCTTGTGGGCGAGAAGAAAGAGAGGGAAAGAGTGTAGAACGAGCAAATCCATCGGTCTCTTTCCCCTCGCCCACAAGGTGTAGTTCCAACTCAAGCCGCTTGATGTCTTTTTCGTTGTAGGTTTAGTCAAATTGGTCATTTTTATTAGTTGTTTGTTTTGTGTTAAAAACATATAAAATAAAACATAACATATAAAATTCATTTAAAATATTGCGAATATCAAAATTTAACTAATTAATCGATTAAAATATTCCCGATATCAACATTTTAAGTTTATTTGTTGTTAATGTTGTTTAACTTAATTATCCTTTGCCAGATTTATTAAACAGAATATTATTTTATAGCACACATATATTGCAATATCAAAATACTTATTTAAATATTGATTTTTACACCAAATATTGATGCAGTATCCATAAATATAAATTTTTCCTATCCCTAATTATATTACTGCCTAATTAGGATGGAAAATTGTTAACTTTTAACGAAAAATAAAGGCAAACATGTAATAAACTAAATAAAGATAGTTAATGTCTTCCAAAATTGTTTCTAAATAATAATAGGTTAAACGTTTCTGAAAAATAAACGAACCGATTTAGCATAGATTTAATGAAGTGCAGATTTTAGAAAAACGACCTTGCCTCGGCTGCGTTAATTAAAAGGTGTACCAAATTTAGTCAAAACAACAATAAAAGCGCCCATCAACGAATTAGTCCAAATTAATGGTTTCCTAATCGAATCGACTGCACCCATTAAATGGTAAATTCCTAATGATTTTAGCCTAAATAAATACAACAAATGAAGTATAAAAAGCAGACAGCTATTAATTTCAGCCCTATTAAATTATTTCTAAAATATATTTCGTAGCTCGAACGAAAGATACAAAGATATCAAGAGACTTGCAGGGCCAGACTGTTCTTAGTTATTATCCAAATGCTAATTGAATTGTTAAACCCAAATTTCGTATACGATATTTGCGTAGACTTTATTCACTTGATTCGTTTTTACAATTACGTTTACATTTACAATTAGAATTACGATTACAATTACAATTACAGTGCAACAAAACGAATGGAGGTTGAGTTTTATCGCATTTTGATGGAGGGATATGGCTCGTATTAAAACCTTAGCTAATTTATTCTGAATCGATCTTAACTAGAGCTACCGAGGTCTACCTTAACAACAACTAAAATACATTCAGTGGCATTCTACCTACGATTATACTTGTCTCAATTACATTTGATATACGGTGTATATTATATTTTTAATTGCTCAGAGTCAGAGAGGTGATTTTAGGGATTACATCTACAGACACAGCACGAAGGAAACAGGAACCAATCCATAAAAATGCCCTTGCAATCATTATCGGGATCATAGGCGAGCAAACGGTGCCATTTGTACTTTTGCTCGCAGCCACATTCGCCCTCGCAACGAGGGGTTTGAGTATTGCTAGAAAATAATAGGAAATTTATTATTAATATTGGGATAATCAGAATGTTTAGTAATATTTCTCACTCACCTGCACACCTCCTGATGGATGGCCTGCTCAAAGTGCTGTGTATTTACAATGGCCCGGATTTTTCCCGCCGAATTCGAGGCCCAATACGGGGTTACAATTTCTATTTTCGACTCGCAGGCATCAAGTCTGCCAGTTCCCGAATTTCCATTTCCATTCCCACCTGGAGTCCTATTGGCATTGCTATTTCCACTAGAGCTGCTAGCTCCTCCGGTTCCTGCTCCATTGCCTCGATTGCGAGTTCCTCCAGCGGCTGCTTGCCGCTTTTTCCGAAGTTGGCCAAAGTAACTATCGCCGGCTTCCACTGGGGTTTCCCCGGCATTGGCGGCAAAGGCTCCGGGCGGTATGAATATATCCGGTTCGTCTATGAAGCGTCGCTTTCGTACTTTGGCCTGCTGCTGACGACCTCCTCCGCCGCCAGGACCCTCCATATTCATCTCGAAGTCCCCATACATCCTTCGCATCAGAGCCTTGTTGTCGTCTATGAAACGTTCGATTTTTTCACTGAAATCAAGAACGTTATAATTAGTTAATTATTTTAAATATTTAAGAAATTAAATAACACACATCGCCAGGTAGAACAGAGATCTTAATTGAATATTTTTGATAAAATCTATATTTTAATACATCAAAATGTACTATATATTTCATGTTAAGCTCCAACAATACTTTATGCAGTTAATTCCTGAATTAAAGCAATTAATCAATAATTCAAAATACATATAAATGTATTTATAAAATTACAATAAATAATACAACAAAAATACTTTTAAATCTCCCCATTAATTTTTGTTAATACAAATATATATATATATATAAATATATATATCAGAGAGATCGATCTTGAGAAGACGATAATGAAGTGGCAAAAATAATTTGATTATAGGGGGAAAACAAAAGGTGATAAGATAAGGTCAGCAAATTGACTCTATAGAGTATTTGTATCACTCCATATATCCATTATGTGAATTAATTAAGAAATTGAATTAATCAAATAATAAAAGCCCTCTATAATTGATAGCTTTCCATGTTAATGACCTCTCTGGAATTTAATTAATGGTTTCTATCCATAAAAGTGAGACTTTTTCAGGCTAATGATGAAATTCATGGCAGCTATGCCTATGCGCCTATGCTAATGAGAACCTCTAACTATGTCAGCTCTAGAACAGTCATCCGGATTAAATGTGATTCAGTTCAGCTTTCAGTTCAGTTTTTGGCGAAGAAAGAAAAACCGCAGAAAAGCAAACATCCTTAACTTAATCAAGAGAACATATACTCTTAAAATATCATTAAGGTTTATGATGAATATTTTCAAGGGAAATACCATTTCCATTTGGAATTTCCTAGAATATAAGAAACACGGAGAACAATCGGATACTTACATGGGATAACTATTTCCGGCCGTGGGACAGAACAGCTGATGATATCGCTTAATGCATGGCACTCCCTTGATGACATCGCCCCGCACATCCAAGCCCAGAGCCACCGACAAAGCCGTCCACCAGATCTATATAGAAAAACGATTAATATATATACCATACATGCGTATGTATACAAGCAGCATTGAGGAAGGCACAAGGTACTGAGATTAAGATTGATTTCGGGACCATAACAAATTATGGCCGGGGTGTGAAAATGACTCAAGTAAGCCATAAACATAAAAGTTCGTTTTATATCTTTAAAAAATTCGAGGAGGTTAGCCGCGGGTATATAGAAGGTGGATTTTTGTTGGGATTAAGCTCGAGTTTGCCGCGCCATGCGCCGATTTTCAATCTCAATACAATCTCTCTCCTTGCTCTTCTTTCGCCGTCGTCATCAACATCATCACACCTCTTAATGAAACGAACTCGCACGACCTTCGTGCGCAAAAAAACAAAAAGCTCAACAAAATAAAATAAAAAAAAGGAAAATAAAATAAAACCCCAAATGAAACACAAAATCGTCAAAGTTATTTCCGCAAAATGAGCAAACTCGATCGATATCGAGAGTACACTGTTGCAAAAATAAGGAAAACTAGAACTATGTCTGTGCTTTGATATTTATAAATAATGTTTAGAGACAGCAAATTTGAGAATTATAAATTTTAGTTTATTTTTAAGGAGTTCTGGCTTAGAAAAATGTATTCTTTAAGATGTTTCTAAGTAAAAGTAACAATTTCACAGAAAACTTTAATAAATACTAAACAAGGTGATTTATTTTATTTTTCCTTACTTTATTTATAAACTTATAACATTCTAAAGAAAAAAATTGTAGATCCCCGAGCTCCTCTTTAAAAGTAGCAGCTTTTCTCTCAGTGTGACAATTAAAGTGCGCGCGTGCTCAGTACCCCATAGCGTTCCCTACCGCCCACATTTTTCTATCCATACTTACGGGAATCTGGAGAAACGATCCATTGTTGAGCTTGGGATAGGAAAATAGAGGCACCACCGGCACCGTGCCGTTCTTCAGGTAGATCGGTCCCTGGATGGGCGTCACCGTTGGCATCTGATTGTTATTATTATTCGTTTTATCTGCGAACGGAATGCAAATGGGGGTTCGAATATTAAGTGGAAATCGAAATCAACGAAAATTGAAATTGAAATTGGAGTGGTTTTTAAATGGCCGCGGTGGCAGTCTGATATCTGCGCTGATTCATGGCAAGGACAGGGACAGGGACAGGGACAGGGACCGGCGCGTTGTCACTGCATTAATCAGGCTGGTTAAACCCAAGAGCCTCCAGAAAGAGCTGCAAGTGCACACAGTCCGGGGTCGGAGACGGAGATCAGTGTCTGCATACAAAATGCAGTTGCAGTTGACACTTGCATGTACGAAGTATAAATTTCATGTCTGCCTGGCATTTGTAATGCCCAGATCCGGATCTTGGGCTGGCAGACGGAAAACTTTCCCTTTTAATAATACTGCAGGATGCAAAACGGGTTGGAGAATGTACGAAAAAATAAGTAGGGAGCCAGCCACACAGTTCAAAAATCGATCCTTTAAAATGGATTTAATCCTGTTGAAATATTGAAAAACTAAGCAGGTTTACAGAATATGTTGTGCACTTAAAGGGAGAGCAAGGAGGCTCATTCAAGATCACAAAGGAAATTTTAAAGAAGCGCCGAGACATATTTTTTTTATTTTAAACCATTCAAACTTGAATTTAATTAGTTAATTAATTATAAAATATATATCAATCTATTATGATCTCCAATTTAAATGTAACTCTCTAAAGGGAACACAAACTCACTTTAACTAGTGTAAAATCTTTAAGAACATCACTCTTTAAATCTGTTCTTTACTCCCTATAATTTTTCATTTCATTTATGTTTCATTTTTCATACCCATTTTAAGCCCCTTAATTTTTCTCTGTGCATCATGAAATCTTGTCACTTTTCAGCTAATGAGAAATTCCTTTTGGACAAGTTATGAAATAGATTCTTTGTGTTTTTGTGCACTCTGATCTTCAGTTGAGATGGCTTCTTTCATGATATATATCTCTATATTCGTTTTTTTTTTCTGCCTGCACAAAGGTGGAAAACCCAGTGTCTGTTGATGAGTACTCGAAGGCAGCCAGCCCCAAACTCGTATGCTGTGACTTTGGGTCTTGCGTGCACGTCTTCTTCATATATGAGAGCTGGTTCATGAGCATGTTTTTTTTTTTGCTTTTCTTGGGGGGATTGAAACGCGACTTCTTCTTGCATAATAGCCCCGTAACCGAGTTGAGTACTTGAGGTCTGAAGACTGAAGTCTGAAGTCTGGGCAGGTTGCTGGCTGGCTAATGCCTCGCGAGATTGAGATGAAGGTGGAGATGTGCGATGTGCGATGGCGATGGAGATGGAGTGGCAGTAACAAAGAGGCGCCACAAGCTTTGGCCGAAAGTGAAATATCCAAAAAAGTGAAGCTGACAGTTTTTCCATGAGGACAACAAGGGCAGATATAGATACAGATACGTAGATACTCGAATAGATGGATACAGATACACCCCGGCACGTCACACATAAATCGTGATGCGTGTTAGTTACTATAAAAGTCAAACACTGGCCATTACTGTCTCGAAAGTGACCTTGCTAGATCGGTTTGTAGACCTTTGACCTTGTCGCTCCGTTCGCTTGTGCCTGAGAGCGCGCTTGTTTACCCCACCAAGCCTCCGCTATTTGTTATAGTTGCTTCTCCTCCACCTCCGCCTCCACCTACTCCTCGAACTCTTCCTCCCTCGATCTTGCGAAGAAGTTGCTCCCAATTGGAAAGACACACACAAGAAACAATTAACATGACTTTCGGTCGTGTGCAGACGTGGGACTCTTTTGCGGGGCTTATCATCCGTGGATCTACACTTGCTCCAAATACTTGTTATTATTTTAACAATTTAAAACTCAACAACAACATTTGTATTTTATTTATTAAATTTACTTAGGCTGGCAGCGGATAAGGGGAGTCAGGAAATGTTTGTATGGAATGTTTGGAGATGGGACAGGAATTCCCGGCTTTGGTTAAGAATTGAGGAAGTAATTCTTTGGGGCTCTTGAACTGGATTTTTGAGTTGTTATTTGACTATTAAATATAGTTAATTAGCATCAGCAGAAATGATTTCTTGCCGTACTACGAATATCCATAAAGGCAAGGAATTAGACAAGAACTAAAAAGTTAAAAGAGTTAAATGAAAAAATGTCCAATTAATTGTGGAATTTCTGAAGATTAAAAAGTTTGACCAATAAGTTGATATTCCATTTTTATATAACATTATTAAATATGAGGATTTAAACCAGATTTCAATTCAAACATTAGCTACAATTGGTTAATTTTTTTAAAATAAAAACATGTAAAAAACTTGATAAAAGTTTCAAAGAATTAAGAAAATGTATTAGAATGATTAAAGTTGTTCTTTTTTATATAAAACCTATAAAACTTCTATGGAATTATCAAAAATTCGTAGGCCTTAGATATCGCTTTTATAGATTTGTTAAAAGTTGAATGTTTTTCAGTAATTGTTATTATTTTTAATTGGTATTTTTTGTACTTTGTTATATATTTAATATATGCTCTGCTAGAACCATTCTTTCGTAATGGTATAGCTTTTATTTATAAGAAATACTCCCTATTATGACTCACCCTTCTCCTGGCCCTCATAGTACTGGCCTTCTTCTCCATCCTCTTCCTCCTCGTCCTCCTCTTCGCCCTCCTCTACATCATAGTCCAGCACGGCATGCACCTGAGTCCTAGATCCCTGGCCCGCTTGAACCCTTGTGAAGCCCGGCGCCCGTTCTGGATAATTATCCGGCGGAGCAACGCCATAGGTCTGGGCAGGTTGAGCCTCCGGCTTGGCCTGCCTGGAGCGCTGTGTCTCACGCGATGGGGGTGGAGCAGGTGGTGGCTGTTGGAGCTGCGGTTGCGGTGGTGGCTGCTGCTGCTGGGGCTGCCTGTTGCCAAAGCTGGTAATACTAAAGCTGCCGCTGTTCTTGGTGAAAGTGGCACTGGCACTGCCATGGGCATTAAAGAACTGCTTCTGCTGTGGCTGCTGCTGCTGCTGCGGCTGTTGTCCTGGCTGCTGTCCCGGAAACCTCGAGTATGAGCCCTCCGCTGGACCTCGGGTTTGTGTTGTCAGCTGAATGGAGCTCTGGCCGGAGGCACTGCTCGATCTGGAGCTGGAACTCTGAAAGGACACGCTGTTCTCCTGCTGATCCTGCTGCTGCTGTTGGACCTGCTGCACCTGCTGGACCTGCTGCACCTGCTGCTGGATGTGATAAACCGAATTCCGGACAGAATTCGGTGCAGTGGGTGGCAAGTAGGCATTATTATTCTGCTTTCGGCGACCGCCAGTATTCTGATATTGATAACCGCCCACCGATTGAGGCGGAGCATAGGGATTATTCTTGTAGAACTCGGGATTGGTATTGGCCGGCTGCTGGGGTTGCTGCTGCTGATGATCCGCCGGCGAGTATAAAAGATTGTTTGTATTGCTGGCCAACTGATGGATCGGATGCAGGGGCGCCAAGGTGACACCCCATGGCTGGCCCAGGGCACCGAAAGGCAGCGAGAAATTGGTCAGAGCCATGGGAGGGAGGGAGGTGCGCTCTCGGCGATCAGTGATTAAACGAAAGACTCAGGCCACGAACTCGATTTGGACGCGCATGCGACATCATCTAGAACAGATATCTTTCCAGGCAGCGCACGGAAATTGATGGGCGCTCGCTCTCGAAATTGATTTATGCAAAAATAACAAATCAGTCAGAGATCCGCTCACTAGCTCACTGGCACACACACTCCGCACTCCAAACACAACACACACACAGGCAGCTACATAAGCTAGATATATACGGATATATATGGATATATGTGCAAACGATGTTGTTGCTATTAAATAACTTAAGCGCGATCTCGAGCTCCGCGTGCGTCGTCGTGCTAAAAAAACCATTCACGACAAGCTGACAATCGAGACTGAGCGCCCGTTCTCGTGGCGTGCGCCTTAAAAAAAACTAAAAAAAAGCGCAAAAAAAAACACCTTAACTTAACTTAATGGCTTGGAAAATGTTTCAACTCTCGAAATCTCAAAAAATCTCCGCAAGACTTGAAACATTGCGCTCCGAGTGCTCGGAGCTGGGATCTGAGAGTTCCCTCAATCTCTGAATCTTTAAGAGCGCGAGCGCTTTATTATCTGTCGATGTTATTTCTGCTTTGGCAAAATGAAAAATAAAACAAAACCGGAAAATAATCAATATAAAATTAAACGAATTAGAAATGCTCTTAAATGATTTATTTTGGTTTTTATTCTTTCTTTATAAAAGAAGTTTTTGGTTAAAATAAGGGGTTCTTGAAACCCTTTTTTAATATTTATAAAAATGTATAAAATAATTATCTTTAGTTCATGAATTCTAATTTTAAGATTTATACTTTTCATTAGAATAATTCTTTAAATAATTCTAGCCTTGAAAATTATATAGAGTTTAAAAAACCTCTATAGGTTTCTTGACTTTCATCAATTAGTGCACATAATTAAAATACTGTAAATTTATTCAGTGAATGATAGATTAACCCCAAAAATAATACATTTAATTTATGTATTTTGTTTAAAAAAAAAAACCTATTTGAGGGATTTCCTTGTATGGTGAATGTAAAGTTGTTGACAGCTGCTAGTGGCTGCATATCTTAATTGTATTCAGGTCTTTTATATTATTTTTGTGGCTTTTAATGTAGTGATTAAAAAGAGAGGAGGAGCTTTTATATTTAAACTTTAAATCAGGTTTAATATAATTTTAAAAGCAGACTATGAAAGAAATAACTACTGAAATTAATGAATTTAGGTGTGAAAAAGAATGTCTAGACTAAAAACAGGTCGATAGGAAAATTCTTATATTTTCCCTTTAAAAAACAAAAATCTCTTTCCTAAAAAAATCTTACTAAATATTTCAAAATTTTTATATGGTTAGCTATACCCTCTTCCCATATACCTTAACCGAGAGGGAATCTTCTTGCCGACACAAGTGCCTGGCCTGACGGCATCCCTCAAAGTGGGATTAGGTTAATGAGAACCCATTTGATGATGATGATGCGCTGCTGTTGCTGCTGTAGGTATTTGTGACCTAGGTCAATGCCTGGATGCGTTGCGTCGGCCGATGTTATACATTTTTAGTGCCGTGCTTTAGCCAAGAAACGCATATTAATCACAGTTTGGTAGGAGCCACCGCACAGTCGGAGCTGCTCTCCTCTGCTCTGCCCTGCTCTGATGTTATATTTCACATCGAAGGCAATGAAAAGCAAAAGTATATTTAAAGTGGGCTTTCAAAACTGGTTGTGAAGAGCACATCGAGCGCCGTAGTCGAGCATCGAGTCGTTACACACATGACCGCCAGTCTAAGAGAGTGGATAAAATATATGTTCTCTCCACTCCATACACGATATAGTGTCTCTGGGTGAGATAACCCCTCTCTTAGTGGTTACACCGGGGGTTATCTGGGGGCTAAGAGTGGGTTGAGTGCATCGGGCGATGAGCAAATTGTTGATGATGATGTTGATGACGATGACGCGATAGACTGCTAGACGGAGGTGTGTGTGGACTACGTCATGGATGTCGGTTCAATGCGTCCACTTTGCATATTAGCACCTCGCTAACTGGAGCTCCTCAACCCGAGTGTTTCTCTCCCTCGCCAGCGATAGCCGGAAACGGATGCACGTCTAGCGGCGTGCCGTGATCTTATCTTTTGCATGTTTTGATTTTTTCCCGGGAAAAACGCCCTTTTAATGGTTGTGTCTCCTGTTTCGCCGAATGCCTAAGATGAATCAGTGGCTCGATTGGGGGAATTTCTCCCCAGTAGGATATGAGTTAATTGACTGACCTGTGGTCCCCTTTTCAGGGTCACTTCTCTTGAGCCACTTTTCCTTTTATTTTTTATATATTTTGTTGTTGGTTTCGCATTCTTACATGCAAATAAGTCACTTAAAGTGTAACACTTGGGTTTGGCCAGCTGCTGCTAGGTTTGCCTGGAGATACAGAGAGAAAATGTGCTTATGTTTGAGAAAATATTTTATAATTTTATCATTGGAGATTTTAAAAATTAAATAACTTGAAAAAAACATGGAAGGTCAAATAAAGTTTAGGGAAATATCTCTTCAAGAAATATTTTCTTTGCCAAGTATATTTTTTAATTCTATGTATATTATTTATAGCTCTTTATAATAGTTTTTATCTTTTGCTAAAAATAATGTTAGTAAATAAATTCTTTAAATAAAATAATTATTTTCCCAATAATAAAATAAATTTTAATTCAAAGTCTGTTAACATTTACTTCTTTTATTTCTTGTATTGTAATTTTTTCTAATTTTCCTCTCATTACCCATTTTCTCTCAATGTAATGTTGAGTGCTGCTGACCAAGTCATAAACGTAACCATGGCCATGGCTAATAGGCAGGCGCCTTTGTTCTATGGCTATTGCTGCTGACCAAGCCCAAACAAATATCGCATATTTTCATAAAAAGCCAGGGATGGGGGGTTTATAAACATTAAATAATATTTTTTAAGGTCAATAAAGCAAAGTTACAAATAAAAATAATTGAAATTAACTAAACGTTAATATTTTAAATGAAATTAAGGTTCTAGAATTAGCCAAAATCTTTCAATTTATTGAAAATACAGGGAGTTTTCCTAATATAGATCCATTTTCCTTCCATAAAATATTAAAATGATCTTTTTATGACCCTTAATTACCTTCCTTTTTTGTTATGATGCCAATAAAATGTTTTTTTTTACTGCACTTTCCCATATGAGGAAGCTAATGATTCATCCAAGACTCTGGCACTTCCTGCCCGTCCCTAGTCTCTCCCTCTCTATCGATCGGCTGCTGCTCACATGTTGCACAGAAATCCAGATGCAATTTGAACCGAACCGATTTCATAAACTCAGAACAAGTTTGCGCAAATAGTTGATAGCTACAAAAAATATATATATAAATAAACAAAAACAAAATAAAGGTAAGCTCTAAAGCGTTAGTTATATATTTTTTGCCTTTCCCTTTTTTCCATGCGACACAGACATTGAAACTTCTTGGTGTGCTTGGAGCATAGCGAATCCATGGCTCCAATAAACCCAAAAAAAAAAAAATCAAAAATCCAAAGCACAAGCCACTCGACAATCAAATAATTTGACACGAAATCGAACTGAATCGAGCGAGAGATCTACAAATGACATTCCTTCTTAGCGCCTGGACCCAACGGGGTCCGCCCCGGGGCGGTTTTTGTCGTCTGTCAAAGATTTGTGCCTCTCGAGCTGTTGTGGCCTTAAGTCGCTAACAAAAATATGGTATTTCACATCTAAAATCAAAAGCGCCACAGAAACATCAAGTGTTTGTTGCTGGGGCTGCTGCTGCCATTGTCAAGGGTTCTCGCTCGGATCTCTTTCAGCATCTCCGACCCAATCCCCAGGTCGAATCGAATGACAAAAATGTGCTCCAACGATGTTGATCGATTCGATCAGCATAAAAGAATATAAAAACGCTTTAATTAGAACCAATTTAGAGCGCGGACCAATTTATCAGAAGCATTTTGAAAAGTAGTTGAAAACCAGTCGAGAGCAACTTCAGCATTTTAGAGGGGCATAGGGGAGAAGGTGCCGTGGATTTCATTATAATTCAACATTAGCCAACATTATTATTATTATTATTATTGTTGTTGTGGCTTAAGACCAACTCAACTGGGTCCGCCGCTGTCCGCAGAAATCTATTGCCATTTACGCATTTGTTTTTCTTTGTCAATTTCGAGAGGTGTGGACCCCAGGTTCAAGTGCAGCGCATTCATAACTATTCATTCCTATATTCCACAAAGAGAGAGATCTATATCTGTAACAATTGTGGAGCGGTTAAGTCAGGGGTTTAATGAACGTTCCGAAGGAAAATATATATAGATATTCGATTTGTTACGTTAAGCTTAACTAGTTGGACAAAAACTAACGTTTAACAAAAGTAATTGCCTATTTTACGGTATGAAATAGGAAGTGTCCTAAAGATTTGTATTACCTAAACACTTGAAAATAAACTAATAATGCGTTTATACGTTTTATAAAATCTAAATAGAACCTATAACTCAAATCCATCTTGCTTTTTTACGTAGGATTATGGAATTATTAATATTGTATTATTATAAGATACAATTTTTATTTTATTCATAGGAAAAGTCCTATATAATAAATTGAAAAAAATATTGTGCTTAACATGATACAAAAAATATTGTAAATTTTGATAAATATTAAAAAATGTCAGATTCATTGTTAAAATTTGGGTGCTATCAAACATTTTTGGTTAAACCTATATTTGCAAACATAATATTGACTAATAGCACATAGATTTATCAATTTATATCTACTTTTACTACAAATACCAATATAAGATTGACTTAATAAATTAAATGCTTACCCTAATGTAGAATAAACTACTTTAAACTGAAATCGTTAAGAAACTGTAGACCTTACTAATCAATTACTACATATTTTGCTTACAGATACCGCATTTCACGGTCGACAAAAACGAATTCCATGGATTTACCACTCATTTAATTTTTCCTAATGACAATTCGAAGGGTAAGTGACCTCCAATAATCCACCTTCTACTTAAAAAACTTCAAATTTCATAGAAACTATATCTGAAATGCCAACACTGGTGCCTGGCACCAGAGTTCAAGTATTTATTCGGCGAAAACTATCAACTATTAAAGCGGCCCTCTTGATATTTTTTTTATTATTATTATTTGTGTTTTCGGTAACACTTTTAGCTTTACATACAAGCGGAAAACCAGTTAATTAATTTGGTTCGATTCTTGGCATCAGCCAAAAGCAAAAAAAAAATAGTTTTCTTTATATAACAATTCATTAATTACCTTTCGATTTCTGGTTTTTACCTTGGGCGGAGTCATGGACCCGATCCGTTGCGGATCTGGGATTACAATATTCGAGTGTTTTTTGTGTTTGGATCTTTTCAAGGAAATAGTTTTTATTTTATGCAACTACAACTTGTTGTTTACTTCGTTCTATGATCTCTAATACCTATCGTATTTCCCCTTTGTGGGCAGCACCCCAGGAGCCGGGTTCTGGTTGTGATTGTGGCTGTGACCAGGTCCGCCACCTGCTGGTCCATTTCCTGCACCTCCTCCTTCTGCTCCTCCAGGGGAAGCTAGAGTGTACACCTCGTAGTCGCTGATGGTGAAGTTGTAGTCGCCAAACAGCGTCAAGTGTGCGGCATTGGTGCCATCATAGGAGTGAGGAAGGTTTGAGTAGGAGTCCATATTGGTGTGGCAATTGCTGGAGATGAGCAGATCCGCACCGGCACCGAAAATGGGACCGCAGCTGCGGAAGAAGAGATAAGAAAAATATTAAATACTGATATAAGGTTTTTTTTGGAACATGTTTGTGTCGATATAAATACAATTCCAATCAATCTTATATGTTAGGCATTATAAATTCATTATTTCTCTATAAATGTAACTCACTCTGGATGATAGCATATAGCATAGGGTTTCTTCACAATATCAAACTTTGCAGGCTGCTCGCCGTTGGCAGGATTCAGGGTAAAGAGAAAGGCCCGATCCGAGTGTACGTAGCCACCCTTGCGACTCGTTTTGGCCCAGGCCACGTCCGTATAGCCACCACTTATCTCTCCGTGTGCACCCAAACCAATGACCATGCAGGGAGCCACGCCGTCACAATAGCGATGAAAGGAACCCGAATCGTAGCCATGTGTGGAGGCACGGAAAACCAATCTCCAGGCTTGCTTGGGCACTCCGTACCAATTGTTGAGCACCGTTTGCAAAGGTAGTTTGTCATTCCTGAGGATTTGAGAGCCCGGAAACATATTGACCGCCACGGTTAGTCGCGGCTGGAGTCTCTTGTCGTTATCCATCATTTTGTTGGCATGCAGGGCGGCATAGCGATAGCGTTCCAGGGATAATTCCATGGGCACCGCCCCAGTGGGTTCCACTTCCTCGGCGAAAACTTGACTGTCGATAAGCAGGAGGCGAACATGACCCATAACACCACTTAGGTGCTGACAGACCCGTGCTCGTTCCTCTTCGGTCCAATGGGCAGTGGGTTGTGTGACTCCTGCTTGATATTTGGCCCAGGCCAAGACGCAGCGCCAAACTTCCTCCTCCTCCAGGCAGAACTATGGGGAGAACAGAGGGTTTTAAAAGGAAATTGTGAAGATATTAAGCCTAAACCGAGAATTTATAAGCTTGATTTGTCCTTACATAGTCCGAAGAAATAATCTTGATGATGGCATCCTTTGTCAAAGTCAAAAAGGCATTGGTTTTCACACATTCAATGGCATTCTCGCCTATAAAGATGATGCAGCGTTCCATAAACGAGGCAGCGCACTTGGCACCTGGAATTATAAGAGAAAAATATGATTATTAATAACTGTAAGTTGTTTTAAAATATGTTAACTAATACCTTCTTCAAGAAATTCTTTCTCCAGCCTGAAATTTCTAACAATTAATCTTAAAATATGAAGTAAAAACCTCTTCACTCTCCTCGACCCATTGAAAACCGCGCAGTATTTCGTTCACAGAGTCTACATTTTATTTGAATGAACATTCTTCTCCTTACACATTTGTATTTAACATTTATATGAATGTACATTCCATAGAATCTCATTAGAAATCGGCTTTTACATATCTTTATGTGATTAAACCTAATAATTACGACGTGTAGCTATCGTAGGTGGAGGAGCTTGGCATTCTTGGGTCCTTAGTCCTAATCCTTTGTGGGATTCACATTCTGTATGAGCGTTATGTTATCGCCCTTGAGCATTATCCTTCCCAGATTCTTGCGTTGGCGCGTCTTCACATAGACTTCCTCGGCGTCGTCCAGCACCAGGTTCATGTACTCGTCGAAGCCCACGATGTGGCCCTCGATGCGCAGCGAGATGTTCTCGTAGAGCCAGACCTGGACGCGGGAGCGGTTCTGCAGGTAGCGGAAGATCAGGTTGATGGGCTGAACCATCACCTTTTGCACCTTGGGATTGCCCTTGAACGACATTTTGCTTTGTTTTTAAGGCCGAAGTTTTAACAAAAATTTTAGCTTCCTTTTTTTGCCGGCTTGTGTTTAGAGTGACCCTCGGTGGGAAGGTACTCAAATACCAAACTAAAAGTGAGCCAGAACGGCAGAAACTGTTCTAAAGTTTTATAAAAGCCTCAAAAAGTTCTCATAAACTTTGATAAACTAAATCGGAGCGCATAATTCATGCCATAACAAACACAAAAAGTTTTTGTTATTAGAATTTTATTAACCAAAAACTGACAAACAGAAACCCTGCTTAAGGGAGCGCAATCGATACATAAATGTTGTTTTTACAGACACAATCGATACACGTTCCCGTGTAAACTATCGGTGCTGTTAAATTTCTTGGCTGATTGCTTACCGAAGTTTCCGCTTTTAAGTTAAAATAAACACACAAATAAAATGGCCATGGCGAATGTAGACAAAGGAGAGCTGATGGATCAGGTGAAGCAACAGATTGCCGTTGCGAATGCCCAGGAATTGCTCCAACAAATGACGCAAAAGTGCTTTAAAAAGTGTATCAACAAGCCGGGCACCTCGCTCGATTCCTCCGAACAGGCAAGATTGCAAAGGCTTAACTTTGAATATGAATATTTATAATTTGTTTATTATGCGAATACAGAAATGCATTTCCATGTGCATGGATCGGTTTATGGACTCGTGGAACCTCATCTCGCGGGCGTACGGCCAGAGATTACAGCGAGAACAATCAAAGTTTTAGGAGACAAAGTAAAGGGATCTGCATTTATGCGGCGGATCAAGGGACAAAAACTCGGCCAGCTATTAATTAGTTTTAATTAATAAACTGTTTAAATGCAATAAAAACATGTGTGTTACGTGAATTTTGATAACACAACGTGCCTTGGTGTTTTTTTTGCTATCGAATATTTCGCTTAACAGCCACAATTCCGAGTGCTGTAGTCGGAAAATACTAGATTTTGTGCAGGTTTTTCATTTGTTTTTACCAATGTAGAGAATGTAATTATTATAGGTTTATTTAACAACTTTTCTAGTCATCAAAAATAATCATCAGTCTTATTATAAATCAAAAACTTTCTTGATTTGTATACTTCAAAAATAAAAGTAATCATAATTTACGGTCCCTGGTTTTTACATTTTGTGTCAAATGTTTATTTGGCGGCAAAAATGTAATATTTAAACATACACTTTTTGTGTTGCTTTAAAATCGGATGTAAAAAACCGAAAATTTTAATAATTAAGAAACACCAACCTGCTTTCTCGTGTATATCCATTACGGCCGTTAAAAATGTACATGCATTATCCACCGATAAAGTGGATATAACATGATCCTCACAGGCTGTGCGCAGCTCAACCACGCCCATGTCCTGGGCCATCATCATCATTTGAAATACTTGCGAGTCCTGCAAAACCAACTACAAGATCGTATTTATGAATTGAATACAATTTAGATGGAGTTGATCCCTGACTCACCTTGGCTGTGTACACATAAAGTATGAATTGCCTGAATAGCTCTGGATTTACGTGCGGCAATCTTATAGTAGTTGGCGTCGAGGCACCCGGTGCCGCTGGAGAGACAGTGCATCCGGGTATCCGGCACACCTCGCCCCGCTTGGCGGTCTTGAAGCTCTTGCAACTGAAAATGGGAATGATATGAAATTAATTGAATGATCGGGATTGGATGCCTCAGATGCCAGCACGCAACATTGTACGTGGGCTGCCCTAAAAGGGAATCGATTGGATCCAGAACAATATTTCACAGAGGAAATAAAAGGGGAAAGAAATATATTAGATTTTATAAAAAATAATCCTTAGAATGGGAATTAAACTCGCTTAAATTGTATTAAAATTTAAAGTATTTACAATTTCTGTTTTTATTCTATTTTTTTTTACGAAAAATTTTTAGGATAATTAATTGATCTTCAGAGAACCCTCAGAATTGGACGTTTGTTAAAAAAAAAACTCAAATTGCTTTCGAATGGTCTGTTATTTTAATTTATTTCAAAAATTATATGTTTCGGTACCCCTTTTCCTGTTAAAACTCACCGCGCCATCAGCATCAATCTGTGGGCATAAATGCGTTCATCTCGGCCGCAAATAAAGACAACATCTGCACTATCCTGATCCTCGGACAGTCGCTGCAGATCATCGATCAATTGAGGAAGGCTCATGACTTTTCACTTATTTTGTATTAAATATTTCAAATATTTTAATCACTCCTGCCCAGTTGCACGTGTTGCCATTGCCTTGTTATTGTTTTAGTCTTTTTGCCAATCGGTTTGTTTATGTTTTTCAGGCTCTAAACCTCTCTGCTCTCTCTTAGTTTTAACTCTCTTTTAATGGCTTGCTTTTTGTGGGAGCTCAGAAACCGGTTACTGGCTGAAAATTCTTGGCCAACACAAAGCCAAAATCGAATTCGCAAACAAAAAGAAATTACAATCACAATAATTGGAATTTATTTTACATTTAACTCTTTATTTTGTATATTTTAATACTTTAAACTTATTTCTTTAAAGTTTTAATTTTATAATTGAATATTAAGCAATTATTTGACGACCGTTAGGCGTTCTTTTCGCCAACGCGTTGAATTGAAGACTGAAGAAGAGACTTGGAACAGGTCGCTCTTTAGGCTCTTTCTCAATTTTCTCAAAAAACAGGTAAACGAGATTTGTTTTGTTTTGCTTTTCTCAGTTTTGTTTTTGTTCCTTCTCTTCTTTTGGATTTTGTATTATAAATGGGAGTTTAGGGATGCTATAGAGAGGTTTTCTGAATGAATAAAGGTTGAAGGTGACAGTATCACCAGCAATGATCCTTTAATACATCTAATATTGTATTTAAGGACTTGCAAAAATAGGTAATAAAATCTTTGCTAATCGAAACTCATTATTTATTTATTTATTTACAAAAGCATTGCTGGGCAAATTGATTACAGTTTCAAAATTATTTTAGTTAAAACAACGCAGCATTTCTTTAGGCTTTACTTTCACTGCGGTTTGACGTAGTGTCCTTGGAAATAAATGGATTTCTCATCCCGAACGACGTAGGCAAAGGAACGATTGGCCTTAAAGACCATAGCCTCAGGCAGGTTTAATTTCTTATTCCAAACAAAAGATTCGCGAAGTCCTATGGAATATGCAAGGATTAATAAAAGCACAAAAATGTTAAAATATTTCTAACCCATGTGAGAAGCAATGTTGGAACCGTCCTCACTGATCTCGATGTATCCTTTCTGGATGACTTTGCTGAGCGCGGTACCCTTTTCGGTCACAAGATCTTGCAAATTAGCAGTATTTGCGAAGGCGTCGTTGATGCCCAACTGTAAGCAAGGAAAATCCCTAAAATATACCCAAAATATCAAGTAAGGAAAATGTAACTAACCTTTTTGAGAATGCTGGCAGGATCCTTTGTAAATTCTATCTTGAACTTTGGCAGACTTATGTGAACCTGTCTTCTAGGCAGATCTTTGGGAATGTAATTGCCAATTTTTTCTTCCAACTTGCTAAGGCCATTGTCTTTGTTGGGCAGGAAGACGAACATGGAGAGGCCCGATTTGGTGTAGGGCAGCTGCAAAACCTTGGCATCCAAGTCGGGTACTTCCATCGCTTTAAAGAAACCGTACAGCCCCATCAAATTGACGGGAGCTGCCTTGCCTGTAGACGGTTGGAAGTTTTCCTTTCTGGTTTTAAACTTCGGGAACCTAAATAGCCAACTGCCTTTGAAGGCGAATGCATTTATCAGCAAAATTTGAAGGCTAGCATCCAAATCCTTGGCCGTAACGATGGTCGGGATCCTACCACGCGTCTTTGTCTTGACCCAATTATTCACAGTAGTTGCAGCAGCGTCTGCCTTCCCCAAAGCAAGATCTACAGCTTGGGAATTGAAGGACTCCTTGGCTAACTTGGTAAACGCGGCTGCTATGTGTAATTTGTTATTCACGTAAATGCTGTTGGCAATATCAAGGACGACCGTTGTCTCGCGCGTTTTAAGGACCTGGAAAAACGCGTGGTACTTGCCAGACATTGACATTTTATTCTCGGACGCATTTAGAGCTGCATTCAGCTCCTTGTCCGTTTTGTCCTTCGCCCCCATGTAAACCATGCTCAAAGCGATCTCGAGGGCAAGCGGCGATGCTACTATATTATCGTTTGCATGTTCCTTGGCCAGAAGTTTATAGTATTCATTGCCGAGACGATCGGCCACAGCTGACGTGGCCAAAACAATCAGGCCTTTCGAAAGGGAAATTAAAATTGGATTAGTTTTAGACAAAAATTGAAACTATGAGCTACCACATACACAAAAAGTACTTCATTTTAAAGTGATTATGCAGCCTTATCTGGGGGATTATATATACACTGTGATATAATTAAATTAAGATCGGTGGATTAGTCAAGGGGTTTGTGAAAAATCTGTAATAATACATACATATATTAATGATGATTAAGAAGGGACAATTTGATTTTTACCTACTGTAGTTTCTGCTTCCTTCAGAATGCTCTCTAACATTTATAAATTATTATTTTATAATAAAGAAAAAAGAAATAATACAAGAAAATTTGGTTAGTAAAGTGTATATTATTTTAAAATTTATTTCTAATTTTAAAACTCTGGCAACTCTGTATGTAAAATGTCTTGTATTGTAAAATTACAACTAGATGCTTGAAAAGTGTAAATAAATTAAAACAAGTTGGTTTAAAATGGTTATTTTAATATATTCCTCATCTACAACTGTTTAGAATAAAACAACAATTTCCCTAGTGAATAAAAAAATATATTAATTACTTACACAGAGCAGCCAAATTTTTAAAAAAGCTATGTCGCTTTAGTTAGCATTTGTAGGAAACATGTAAAATATTTATACTTTAAAATATTAAAAAATATAATTGAAAATATAATTTTTTTCATAAAAAAATGTTAAATGTATAGCGACCTAAAACCCCTTTGTATACATAGACACTAAATATGTAAATCAATTTTTTAAAGCCTTAAATAAAATTAAAGAAATTTACAAAAAATTTGTAAATAATAAGAAAAAATTTTACCTTTTCTGATGACTTTAAGAAAAGTCCATATTTTAGGCCTTTAATTAAATTCAATGAAATTTATTTCCTTTAATTTTCCACTGCCATTTCATTCCATTTTTGTCAGTTAATAAAAACTCATGTGTAATATATTTTGCATAATATTTATCGCTTTTTTATTTGTTGTTTTTGTTTTCATTACATGTGTGTAATAATTTGTTGGTTTTTTTTTGTTTTTTTTTCTTTGTATTTATTTGTTTCTGCACTACTTAAATATGAAACGTTGAAGTCAAATGTTGTTTATGTTCATTAACTGTTTAATTTGATTAAACTTTATTTGCTTTGTGGTGCATTTTCGTTTTTCTGTTTCGTCTCTTCGTACTCCCATCTCCTTTCGATCGAATTTCTCACTACATTTTCTATTGTTTATATATTTTGCTCCACAATTTGTACATTTTATTTCTGCTTCTTCTGAATCGTCGTCAGAGACACACATACATATACATATATATTTATATAATAATGTTGTATATATATATATATGTTGTATTTGTTGACAAGACGCGGATTTGTTGCTGAATTTTCGCTTATTATTATAATTAATAATATATATAACTTATGCCATTATTTTGTGATTTCTTCTGGTTGCTGCTTAGCCTTTGCACGATTTCTTTTTATTTATTTTTTTTTAAGATTAATTTTTTAACAATATCAAGCGGGGCAAAGATGTCGCGAGCTATCTCGTATTTAAATTTAAGTATATCATATAATGTCATATATAAACACTCGGGTTATGTAAAATTTGTCCATATATATATATTTTAATCGTTTTAATTATATATAAAAATGATTGTTTAGTTTGTTTTATTTATCTCTTTGGGTTTGTTAGCAAAAAAAAGATGATACAAAAAATGTTTGTGTTTCGGGTTTGGTTTTGTTTTGTAAAAATTTGGCCATAAATACACGAGAAAATGTTTTGAAAACCGTTTTTTTCGACGTTCTTTTTGATTAACCTGCACTGCACTTCTGTTTAACTATGATTTTAATTTTAAATACGTTAATTAAGTTTATTATCGTTCTGGTTCTGGTTTGGGTTTGGGTTCGGGTTGGGGGATCGAAAATGAAACGCAAAACTTTTGTAGAGAATTCATTTACAATAATTTGTATATATTTTAATGTTTTTTTTTTATTGGTTTTTGCATAGCAATCGTAATTTCTTTTTTGTGTAGCATATAATAATTGTATTTAACTTTTTACTTAAATATGCATAACAATTGTTTTCCTTTGTTTTTCATGCTTAATGTTTTCATGTAATATTTACTTGTCAAAGTTTTCGTTTTTCGCTTGTTTTCTTTTTATTTTTATACAATTTTACAAAATGTTTTAGGCTTACATTCTAGACAAATTTTGGTATGAATTTGCGCTTGTTAAATATTGTTTTTTTTTTTTTGTATCGATTAATTTTAGTTTTAGAAATTGTATTCTTAAATACAGAACGAAATGGTTTCTTTTTTTTTGTTTTCTTTTAGAAAGTACAAACACACATATACAGGCATAAATAATTTATGAAATATGTTTTTTGTTTTAACAAAAGTTTATAGATTTTAGAAATCTCTGCGCGCTCCTTTCGCTTGGCTCTTGGCTTGGTTTGTTATCCAGAAGATATATACTATATATATATATACGTTTCTCACAGAGTGTTGGCAACTAAAATCCGTAGTACTTTCTCTAGTCTCAAAGTCGAAAGGAAAATCAAATATTTACAAAATAAAGAAAATAAGACAAAGAAGCCTTACCAACTAGTTATCAAAAAGTGGTTACAAATCTACGAAGAAAACTAAATGCCTACAAAGAGCAAGAAGCGTACAAGGTGACAGATAAGAACGGAGTGAAACAAGTAATTAAATAAACAATTAAACAATTAAGAGACTTGCTCGATCTCGAACTAGTAGCAGCTACAATAAATATTTATCTTTATGGGTACGACGCGTATATGTTTAATATTTAATGTATATGTTTATCCTGCTCATCTTCTATTAGCATATTACTCATATTTGTATAAATTTAACGCGGCAACTCCTTATGAATATATATTTTTTTTGTTTTCCATTCCTCCCTTCCTTGATTAAGACTTCTTTAAGTTTAGAATTGTTTAGCTTTTGTTTTTCATTTGTTGTTATCTCTGTGGTGGGTTCATTTTTGTGTGTATTTCCTCCTCTTTGTCTCTCCCTTTTTGTCTGTTCAACTTAAGTTTAGGTCTAAAAACTAAAATGTAATTACAATCTTTATAAGAACCAGCTGCCAGCCTTTCCTAAATTTTCTGCTCGAAGCCTCGAAGCTTTGAATATTTTGTTTCGCTTTTAAATGTCTTGCAGAGCTTACAAATTTACAAATAAAAAAATAATAACTTAATTAGGTTTTACGCAGTACAAGTTAAGTGGTAAAAAAACACTCGCACAATTGGTCGTTGAACAAATATACAGAAAAGTTCATTTGTTTCTTGTTTTGTTTTTGTTTTTAAAGCTTTGGTTTCATTTATAATTTCTGCAAGCAACGTTTTGAAAGATGTTTCGAAATAGGGAAGCCTAAATGAATTTTGTTTTTGTATTTGTCGTTTTTGTTTTTGTTTTTGTTAAGTGAGATCAATTCAAGCTATGTGAAAGCGTTTCGAAATTGTTTATTAAAATTTTGAAGACGTAGAAAGGAAGTTTCCTCATAAAACTTGAAGTTTTTCAATAGAAATAAAAAGAAACTATATAAGTTAAGAATTATATTTCATATCTTTCTGGTTTTGCCAAAGTATTTTAAAAGTATACCCTGTAAAACTGGGTAACGCCTGTGCGTTTTGGGCTTTGTGCTTGAATTTGGGCTGCACTTTCTATAGAAAAGTTAGATATAAATAAAGAAATATGGGGATTCTAGCTTGGAAACAACTCTGTGTGTTTGCCAGGGATTCCTAAATATTTGTTATTATTGATTTTGATTTAAAAGATGTATAGTTTTTAATTTTAATTTGAAGAAAATACATTTTAGTCTATATAAAAGACAAGCAATGTTTACCGAAAATCATGAGAAAATCAGACCAGCAATTGTGTTTCTTTCGGTTTTATACTCTCAAAATCTTCCTGTGAAAACTTTCAACATGTAATAATTAATATTTAGTTTATTTCAAATCAATAATAACATTTATTTGAAGTCTGCCTGATTTTTGTGTGTGCATAAGAGCTGATCGCCGAGAGGTTACCCCTTTTCTAGGCTATTTCCTTTTTGATTTGTAACTCGCAGTTCGTTGTCGTTGTGGTTGAAGTGGCTGTGGTTGCTGTTGCTGTCAGTGGTGGTGTCTGCTTCTTGCTGGCCTTGGTGGCCATGGGTGGATGTGGGTGTGACTGTGGCTGTGGCTGTGACTGTGGATGGTGGTGTCCTGTTGAACCACTGAGTATAGTCTGAGGTCGCGCTGTGCTCCTTTGGCGCTGCTGCTGTTGCTGTCGCTGCTGCAGCGGCATCTCATCGTCCTCGGAGTCTTCGTCCTCCTCCTCCTCCTCTTCCTCGTCATCCTCCTGGCTATCCACCTGGCTGTCCTCCTTGGTCTCCTCGCTACCCACATGGCTGGTCATCTTCTCGAGGGCATGGCAGGCGGACATCTGGGCCTTCTTCATCGAGGACTCGTCGCTGCTGTTGCTGCTGTCAAACAGCTGACAATTTCCGGCTGTGGCCGCCGAGTCCGGGGAAATGGGCGTGGTGGCTGTAGGTGGCGTGGCCAAAGCACTGCTATGCGGAGCCTGTGCCTGCACTTCTTCGTCCTCCTCTACGTCGTCATCCTCCTGCCCCTGATCCTCCTCCTCGTCGTCATCTTCCTCCATTTCCTCATCATCGCTGGAGATTTGACTGGGCTGCGGACTCTTGGTGACCTTCTCATTGGGTTCTCTCGATTTCTCTGGTGGCTGAGGACTCTGTTCCTCTTGCTGTTGGCTAACTATGTTCTTCTCGCCTTCCTGGAGCTTTATCCTTTTGTTTTCCGGCTCCTCCAGCTTCTCAAAGTCCTGGACTTCGCAACAGGCACTCCTCCTCAAACCATTGGTGGGCGCTGGCGCCTTCATCAGAGCCGCTGCCTCCTGCTGGTTATTGTTATTGGCTCGATCCTCCATTTCCTCTTCCTCGAGCTCGTCCTGATCCTCCTCTTCCTCTGCTGCTGGCTCGCCCCTACCCTCCTCGACCAAGACCTCATCCAGCTGGGTCGTCGTCTGCTGCTGCTGCTGCTTCTTGAATGGCATCTTGCGAAGATCTACCTTGCAGTCCTGCTCCTCGAATTGCCTTCGATAGCGCTGCAACTGCTCCGTGAGATCGGCTATGTGCGCGTCCTGCTTGTGGAGCAGCTCGCTCAACTGGAGGTTATTGTACCGATACTGATGGTTCTCCTGGAGCAGCGTCTGCAGCAAATGCAGCACTCGCTCCCGGTCCCTGGGCCGTGTCTCTCGCAGGGACTCCACCGCCTGCTCCCACGGCGGCAACATGGCACTGGAGTCCGGCTCTCCGTTCAGGCTGTCCGTATCATCGGTGTCCGTGGACAGCTCGAATTCACTGCCCAAATGGGGCTTCCCGTTCGCTGTGCCCTTCGGGTGGTGGGGCGAACTGACCACATTGGAGGAGTGCGTGCTCAGATTGAGGCCTCCTCCGCCGGCGCTGGAGGATTGAGTGGGCGACGGGGCCTGGCTCTTGTAGTAGCCATGGCTGCTATAGTGATGCATATGGTGGGCGGGCAGGTGGTGCAGGTGGTGATGATGCTGATGGAGATGCGGGGACACCTGCTGCTGCGGCTGATGCTGCTGACTCATCATCAGGTTCTTGTTGATCCGAATCCGACTTGGCTCGTTGTGGGTGACCGTGAGGGATGAGCTGCTCCCATTTGGCATGGGCAGGGAGCTGGAGCTGGGCAAGAGTTTGGCATGCTGGTTAACGGTGGCAATGACATGCTGCGACGTGGCTGGTGGAGCAGCAGCTCCTGCCGATGGCTGAGCCGGATGCACCTGCTGCTGCTGCTGATGCCCCTGCTGCACCTGCTGCTGCTGCTGCTGAACCTGCTGCTGCTGCTGCTGGTGATGCGGTGAGGTGGAGGAGGTAATCTCGTTGCTGCCGCCTGCCGAGAACTCCTCGGGACTGCGCATGTTACGGAGGTTAGAGGGTGGCGCCACGGCTGCCGCCGAAGCTGGAGCAGTCTCTGGGGAGTTGCTGCCACTGGAGGAGGTGTGCGGTGGCTCAACGACCTCCAGCTGTGCCTCCTCCTCCTCCGGCGTCGTTGTGGGCGTGGGTGTGGGCGTTGGCGTCTGGGATCTCTCCTGCTTGATGTGCACCACCTGGTGGTTGTCCCGCTCCTTGTCTCTCAACCGCTGGCGCTCCATCAGTGCCGCCTCCCGCTCCAGTCGCTCCCTGTCCTTGTCCCGCTCTCGTTCTCGCTCCTTGGACAATATGCTCTTGCGTGGCGCCAGCGCCACATTGGGCTGATACGTACGCTCCGCGTACCTCTTGTCCGTGCTCCGGACCACACGCTCCGGATTCTGCAGCTCCGGCGGCTCCTGGCAGGCGTAGGGCAGCGAGGACAGCGTGGCGCTGTACGCATGCAGGAAGGCCTTGGTGGTGGTCGGTCCCCACGGCTGGAAGGCCGACGAGGAGCTAAGCGCAGGCGGCGGCGGATGTAGCACGTGCGGAACATGCGGATGTGGGGCGGCGGCCACCAGGACAGCGCGATGCTGATGCGGCAGCGAATGACCGTGTGGCAGGTGCTCTCGCTCCCGCTCCCGTTCCCTTTCCCTCTCTCGTTCCCGCTCCCTTTCCCGCTGCTGCTGCTGCACACAGTGCGCATACATGATCTGGTAGTGATACTCCAGCGCGGGCGTGGCTCCGGCTCCGCCAGAGGAGCCTTTGAGCTGTTGCTTCTTGTCCAGCAATGGCTGCTTCATTGGCGGCGGCGGTGGCGGTGCCAAGGCGCCCACCACCAGTCCGTGCGGATGTCCAGCCAAGCCGAGAACATGTCCAGTGGCCAAAAGACCATCATCCATGAGCATTTCCGCCTGGAAAAAGAAGAGCAACAGCAAGAAGTTAGAGGAGTTGTTAGAGAAAAAGATATAGATCTTAGAGGGGAGGTGCACTGGGAGAAGATTTCGTTTATTTGGGTTCAAATATTTATTTGAATTTATTTAGGATATTTAACATATTATTATACATTTTTAAATGGGAAATTTTAATAAAAAAGAGTAAATCAATTGAAATGCTGTCCAAAAATATTTGGCATATTTTTTGATGCATTTTTAATTGTTTTTAATTTTTAAACTATGTTAGTGACTTCTTTTTATAGTATAAACATTTGAAAATTCATAAAATTCATTAAGAAATTTATCAAAAAATTTTAAACAATTTATTTTTCTATATTTTTTATAATTAATTCGAAATATCAGAATATTTTGTGTACCGAAACCGCTTTTATGAACTCTGTAAGAGTGTAAGGCTGTTTTAGAAAATTGATCGACCATAAAAATAACAGTTGAAGCCTGGCAAAACCAGTAGCCATCATCAATTTGAATTGCAGTCGCCGCCAGCAGGCCAGCGAGTGGGCTAATTATAAAC
The DNA here is from genome assembly GCA_008042485.1 of Drosophila mayri. Classification (NCBI taxonomy): domain Eukaryota; kingdom Metazoa; phylum Arthropoda; class Insecta; order Diptera; family Drosophilidae; genus Drosophila; species Drosophila mayri. The sequence continues at coordinate 52,837 of VNJN01001807.1, forward strand.
AAACAACCCGAATGGTCGAAGGAGCGACGATCCTCATTGCAGACACCGAACCAAGCCCCCAAACGCAACCCCGCGGCTATGGCGCCAATTGTCATTGAGACCGCGAACCGAACCAGAACCCAGCCAGAGAGGGGGAGGAGGGAAACACGCAGAGGAGGAGGAAGATGAGTTGGTCTCCGCCTGGTCCTGTGACTGCAGACCGCTTTGAAGTGCCTGCCACCACAAGTTTAGGCTTTCCTTCCACCAACTACCACTCATTTATACCCTGTAATTGGTAGGGAATAAGGAAGACCAATAATTGGGATAATAAAAAAGGCTTTTGAAGGGTTTAATTATATTTATTTTAAAGCAGAAGTCATTTATTTTAAATACTTTGCTTTAGGATTCGGAGGTTTTTAAATTTTTAAAGTGATTTCATTTCTTAGATGCTCATTTTTGAATGTATTGTTATTTTTGTTTAACATTTGTTATACAAATTTAATATTCTTGCGTATTTTTCCACTCTTTTTTTTCTTACTAAATTAACTTAAAAATTTCCACTGAAAATTCTGCTGCTTATTCCCTCCAAATTTAATGCAGAAATATAATTTATTCTAAATTAATTCAAAGTATTGTCAAGATCCCTCTTCTTTTTAAGTTCCAAGTTGAACTTTTCTGTTTAATATTCCAATATTGCCGTAAATATTTGCATTATCAGCCTGGTTAAAAAGGAACTCTGAAGCAATGAGTATGGGAAAAGCGAAGAGGAGCAATCGCCAGCCGGTTTGGTGGTTTTTGCGTGTTTGTGTAGCTGTTAAAATGATTGGCACTGCATCCAATTATGGACAACGCAGACTCAGCCATCATCCTCATCGGCGGCAGTTGCAGCAGCCATAAAGTGATTTTTGAATGGAGGCGGCGCCATTATCCATTACCGCTTTACTCCATCTCCAACTCCATCGGCAGCATCATCTTCCTGCTCCCTGCTCCCTGCTCCGGAGGAGGTGTCGCAGAGGCAGTTAAACAAATGGCCAATGCAAACGATGGCCATGATCGAGACGGGACAAAGTAGTTGAGGAAGAAGTCAAGAAGCAATGCTCCTGCTGCTGCTGCTGCTGCTGGTGCTGACTTGGTAAATGGTTAACCGAAAGGTGGGCTAATGATGATGGAGATCTTAAGATCCCGGGCTTAAGATCACCAGAGAGCGTGTCAACAACGGCTCATTAGCATAATCATGGCATTGGGTTTCTTGGTAGTTGCCATTAAGACAACCAAACAACCAGTTATCGATTCTCTCCCTTTGCCCCCAGAAAAGTATGCAACATAAATGGCTTTTCTTGTTTTTGCCATAATTCGAGGTGTCCTCGAAATAAATATATAAATACTAGGCGAGAGCTTAAGGCCGGCAGACATGAGTAACCAGAAAAATAATACAAAAAAGATATAGAAAAAAGATATGGAGAAGGCGATAAGAAAACTGGAAGCCAGACAGACACTCACACACGCTCGGAGGCGCACACAAATGAACCATTAAACAGCAGAATCATAAAAATCAAGAGCCATAAAGAAGTCGTCGCAAAGGAGCGCCATCTCCGCCGGAGCTCCAGCCAAGACTTGGGCCCAGCTGGCGAGGCTGCGAGGCTCAGCAGGAGATGCCCGGCGACCGAGAGTCGCTTTAACTGTAAGCAGATGGCAGCCAGCGATAGATGACGAGGCATCGAAGCAGTGAAGGAGTTTCGGAAATACACTGGCAAAAAAAAAAGAGGATGCAGAAAATTTGGGAAAAATTTTAAGCTTAAAATTGTTAAGCCTTTGCTTAGATATTCCTGAAAAATTTAGGAAATGTTTAGAAGATAGTTTTTAGGAAAAGAGTGGTTTGAAAAGCCCTTTCAAAGTTTTTTTAATTTCGTGATTTTGTTGAATAATTTTCCCCTAGTTTTTCCCTTTTCTCAGTGCTTTTGTAGCGGAGTAGCCATGAGGCAGAGTGGCCTGAGTGGCCGGTTGTCTCCAGTCTCCATGCTGGCGCACGCGTCGTCGCTGACGGTGCAATGACAAATTGCACTATTGGCAGAGGTGGAGCAGGGTGCAGGAGTGGTTTAGAGGGGAGGGGACACAGAGAAGTAGTCGCCTCCATATAGCCAGCCAGTGCGGGTGCAAGACGGCATAGTTTGGTATCGACGTCGTCGTCGCTGGTGCTTAAGTCCAAGGTCTTTTGCCATAACTCAGCGACACAGATGATGGGCAACCATGGAAGTCATGCGAGATTAACGAAGGGGGGAAGATATAGCTATAAAGTTGTGATACATAAAATTACCCTAACAAGGGGTATATTTTTGATATTTAACAAACAAATTCAATTGTAAAAGAAATACGTTTTTTGTTTGTTTAGAAATTAATTAAAAAAATAGTTTTGATCATCTTGTTATTCTTAAAGAACCCATTTTCAGAGAGAGTATCTTCCAAAATAATTGCACCCAAGTGATGGCTGTTGTTGCAGTTTCAGGGGGGATTCTCAAGTAGACTTCCAGCAAGGGGGAGGTAACCACTGGGTTGGGAGTAAAGCCATGGCAGAGACATGACTCCGCTTGACGATAAGATCATGGCAAATATTGACGACGACCGCGACGGACATGGACACAAGACTTGGGGACATTGGGACATGGAGATGGCGATGGCGATGGCGATGCCGATGTGGATGTGGATGCTTGTGTTGCTTGTGGCTGTGCAGATGCCAATGGAGACGGCAAAGCCGGCGTTGACAATGAAGTCCGACAGAGTCATGTATGGGTGCAACAGACAACAACTGATGCAACTGCAACATGCACAGCGGCAACAACTTGCGCCCCATTGATTTAGACTGGCAATTATGCAGCCAAAGATCGGCGTCTCCGTCGTCGTCGTCGTCGTCTTCTTGGTCCTGCTTGCATGTTCCTCAATTGATGAGGATGGGCTTGGATTTCGCGAAGGAGGGGGAACTGTGAGCTGCAGCTGGGATGCAGTGGCGTCCATGTGGAAATGGAGCAGCGCGACCCATATGCTATGCAACACACTGGCAATGTCGTCGTCTTTTGGCTCCTGTCAGCCTCATCTGCATTTCTTGGCGTCATCTTGTTGTTGCTATGGTGCAGAGAGAGAAATTTTAAGAGGGTTTTGGAAGTAATTGGGGATTGCATAGTGTAAAAAAATAGATTTAACATTTTATAGAATTATATTTTAGGAGGAAATTGATTTATTTTGCAACTTTGAATAATTGGATTCTGTTTGTTGCTTCGTCTTGATTTTTAGGCTCTCTCTATCAACCCTAAATCATGAATTATTCTTAGTTCTTACAGTGTAGACATAGTGCTTTTTTGGTGTATTTTTCCAGTGTAGACAGTAGTTTTTTTTTTTTTTGTATTTTTCCTGCGTCTGGGACAAGCCGTAAACTTGTTTATCCCGCCGAATTCGTATCGACATTACACTCGCTACTACTATCCCATTTCTCCTAACTTCAAACTCTTAACTCTTTTCTTATTTTTATTTTGTTCTTTTTTGTTAGTTCGACGGCGACATTTTACAATTTTCAATTCGTGTTTGTTGTCTGTCCGTCGCCAGGAAAAAGGAAAGAGAGCGAAGACAGCGCCAAATAAGAAACCAAGCCAGCAACTAGCAAAAAAACAAAGAAAATAAATAAAAAGGAAGTCACAGAGCCACAGTGACTATTGTCAAGAGCTGCCGAGCATGACCGTGACACACACAGCCAAAGCTCAAGAGTTTCAATGACAAAAGAGTTCAAAAAGAGTTACTCAAGTTTCTTGGGGAGGTTTTCCATTGAACTTTGCTTAATTTGAAGTTACATTTTGGTTAACTTTTAACCTAGATATCGGAAGGAGTAAGGCGATGGCGAAAACAATTGTTTAAAAGTATTATTTGTATTTACATCATTAAACAAAGATAACTCTTTGGGTTTTAGATATTAACAATTACCTTTGCTCTGTGGATAGGTGAAAATTTGAAAAATGTACAAACCATTGCCACTTTATATAGTATATTCTTGTAACCCTCCATAAAACTTTAATGGGCCGCTTCTATTCTTTACTTGGAGCTAAGCTGTCAGCTTTTGCCAAGTCATAAAAATATTGCCTGTAACTAAATTGGATTTTCTGCCACAGACGAAATCCTATGGCCCCATCCTCCATCCTCCTTCCTTTCCATAGGTATACATATAGTCTTGGCATTATTACCTTAACACGCTTATAACTTCATGCAGATTCCCATTAAAATAATGGCTAATTTAATTAAAGAGCATATAATAATCATCAGCATTTCGAGCGAAACAACTCGAGAACTGTAAAAATGTTCAAAGAAAAAGAAAAGAAAACGCAACAGCGAAAAAAAAGACCATAAAAAAACTACAAATAAAAAAAATTAAATAAATTGCAAAGGCGAGAAATGAAATATGAGATGAGGTTGAACGAATAAGGAAATGCGTTTAGAGAAATATTTAAATCAACTTTTAATGAAGTCGAAAACACATTCCCGTCGAGGTTAAAACCGCATCCTCAGGTTGCATTTTATTTCCTTAATGAGGAAGCCAAGAAATGGGGGGAATTCCTGAATGAAACAGAAACTAAGCGTAAAATAAATAAAAAGCTAATGTCTTGTCTACTAAATCATCGTCAGGGGGCTGGGGTTCCCCCTCGGTCGATTCTCTTCTCTTGCACTCTGCAATTTCTCTGTCCAATTAGCGTGCGACGTTTTGAGTGATGGCCCAAAGTCAGACAATGCGCAGGCGCAGCTCTCCGCTGCCAGCTTAATTTTATGCTAAAAAAAAGGAGCAACAAATTGCAACATTGCATTGCTTGTGTGCCGCCGCCTTGCCATATTTTTGGAATTTACGAGGAGAAGCCCAGAGCTTCTGATTTCGCTCGGAGCCCGCTCTAATCAAGCCTTCCATTGTATGTACACCCGTCGTTGATCCACGAGGAGAATCAAATTTATTGTCATTAATCATGGGTCGAGTCGGGTTTTTGGCTTTGACTTTGACTCTCCACTTGGTCGTGGACTTGGACATGGACAATTTGCTCTCTCTCTGCCACTGCCACTGCCACTGCCACTGCAACTGCTCCGCATAGCCATTATCATCTTTCTGTCTCGCGTTTCCTATTGATCAGTGCAACATGTTGCCGCTGCCTGGCAATTAAGGCTTGGCTTGCCCACACTGCCTTTGCCCCCCTCGCACCCTTGGCCCCCTTTTGAAGTGAGGCTTTTCGGAAAGCAAAAAAAAGTTAGTTGGGGCTGAAAATTTATTTGTTGCCTGCCAAGGCTTTATTGTCCGAGTCCGAGAAAATGGATGGGAAACATTGGACACTGTGAAAATGGGGTAGCTCTCATATTGGGTTCAGCCTGAGGTGGTAAAGGTGCTTGAGAAGATCAGGGGTTACGTGGGGAGAAATCAGGAAAGACGAAGGTATATTTGGGATGCCAAAACATATCGTTTATGGCCAATATATCAATTTTTTATAGGATTGTTAACAAATAAAGCGAAATTTCAATCATTTAAATGTCCCCATTATATTTTTAGATATTTACAAATGAAATATATAAAATTTTACAATATATTTAATACATTGTCAGCGTTATTTTTGCCAATATTCAACTTTTCCTGTCGAAATATCTCTTGTGGATACTGTAAGTCTAGAATTTGGGAAGCCTTGATCTTAGTAATGAAAAGCCTAAAGAAAACTCCTTTTCCATAACAAAATTTATTTCAAAATGTTCCCCTAACTCCCAACTTTTTAAGGGTATTCCCATTGCTGCTCTACCCTCTATAAAAAAAAGAATAAAAATGGAAAACTCCTGCATTTCGGAGACTACTTCCCTCTACGTTTTCGTATATGGCAAAGATAAATGTTGACTTTGTCAGGTTGCCCCAATGGCTGCAGCAACAACAGCAGCAGCAGCAGCAGCAACTGCTGCAAAAACACAGAAGATAGAGCTCTCCTTCATTATGGGTCATTTGTTTGCTGCATAATTGGCCCCAGCAATTGGCCCACAAAATTTATGATTTGTTTTCGGCCCGACGGACACTGTGAGAAAACGGTTAACGGAACGAAGGCCCAGAGAAGACTCTCTGGGCCTCTGTTCCTGTCTCGGTTGTTGTTCTTTTCGCAGGGGAACTAATAAAAATCTTCATCTTTTCGGGGGGCCTGGCACCAAAATCAACATGAACATGTTAAGGCCACGCCCCGAATGCCCATCAAATGTCGCTTGTCCAAGGGGGGGCGTCACTTTGTAACCAGGAACTCTCTGTGCCCCAACCCATCCCCTATACCCTTGGTCCCGGTCCACCATGTCATTTAAATTAAAAAGTTTAACCACAGCAAATTAGAGAAAACTTCTCGGCAAACTTTTAGCCAGCCCCTCGGAGGCGAGGAAACTTCTCGGGCCACGCCCACCCCTCCTGCTAGGCAGAGAGAAGATGTCAGTCAAAAACCGTGGATAGAAGTTGGTAGTAAAGGCCTTATGACGATGGGAGAACGGGTAACTGGAGTACACTGAGATTATCGAATTTAATTCGATTTTATGAACATACATTTTAAAGAATATTAATTTATTTCCATCTCAATTGATTTCCCATTTAAATCTCCCATTAAAACCTTTAAAACTTTATCTTTTCATATATACTTTCTCTCAGTTTCTATGAATATATATTCCTAGATAGATTCTCCTCCCAAAACCCAAAGTGAGAGGAGCTAAAAATCCAGACAGCCCGCAGGACTGACTTTTGACAAAGTCAAACTGCAGTCAGTTGGCTGGCACTCGAATAGAAGAGAATGACTGACAAGGCTGTGGAGAAAGGGTTGGTTAGATCGGGAAAAGGCTAGAAAAGAATACACATAAAAATAAATAAATAGGAAAATGGTAAAAAATGGGACTGAGGTAGCGGCAATGTTTGTCAAACTGTCAGTGAAGGAGCCGGAGATTTCTTCAGCGCCTCTTGAAGGTGTTTGGCATTTAGTGCTCTTTGTTGACCATTTGACCTGCTGAGCTCCACCGTTAGAATGGCCAAAACTTTGCACAAAAATCCCATCAAGTAGGAGACAGTCAAAGTCAGAGAGAGAGGTTTTTAATCCGCGCAGAAAAATTTATGAAAATGTTCGCCGAGGCAATCCTTGTTTAGTGCTTCGACTCTGCCGCTTCAATTGAATTCGCAGTGAGTGCTTCGATTTATTTATTGCCAGCATCTCCATCTGGCCAAAGATGGTCACCGCCGGAGAGACTGGCAGTAAAACTTTATGACCGCCAGCTGATCTTGGCCAGGTTCTATTTGGCCAGCTACAAATCCAGGCCAAATCATGCGGGATTTTCCTTGACGGCTTTAATTAGGCTCCAGTTCCAGAGGATCGGTTGGGATCCTCTGTAAATTCTGTGGCTCCGTTAAAGCTGCTGTGCTGCGGGTTAATGGTATCGCCTTGGGAGCTTTATTTTTTCTCAGGGCGTGTTGTAATTTTTTGCTTGTTTGTCACCGCAACTGGAATTTCAGCGGGAAAAGTGTCATTGAACCCGAGTTTTTTTTGTTTATTTTTTTGTCGCCAAATGAAACCCTCAAGCCAGGCAAAAAAAGAAATAAACACAAAAAAGCTGAAGCATCAAAAGCAGCAAACAGAAAAATCAGGAGATGAGGAGCTCTTGGCACAAAGGCAAATGCCAAAAACATTAAAGAAGGAATAAAAGTATAAAAATGAACCAGGACTGTAGCAACTTGACATCTATGAGCAGCATCCTTGAAGGGTTTTTCGGGGTATATAGGAGATAGGATAGAAATCGTAGATAAGCTGGGGTTTCAGGGAAATAATATCTAACAGGAAGAGGGAAAAAAAAGTGGAAATTACTGGGAAAACGTACCTTTATTTTATAAAGTTTTTCATGGGTTTTTCTTTAATATTTTCAGAGCTAAATATGTAGATAGGTTTTCTAAATAAAATTTAATACTTAAAGGAAAATGGGGTTATAGTAATTAGATTTCAAGATACAAAGAAAATAAATTGTTAATCCACATAATTTAATAAAATAATTTAATATAATCCACATAATTTATAAAATATAATTAACAATTTATTAAGCACCCTTAAATCATTAAAAAGTATAACAAATACCCTATTCTAGTAATTCCCTAAATACAAATTTTTTAATCCCTTTCAAGAGCATATGAAATTCGCTATAAATTTTGATCCTCAAGAATTTCTTTTGTGGCTGACAAGTCAGGCGAAAGTCAAGTTTAATTCATTATTAATATATATATTCCTATATATACATATAACAAAAGAAACGAAAAAGGGCTAAAAAGCACACATACACCCTCTTCAATAGCCACAATAGGGAATGGCATTGGCCCAACGCCCAAAAGCTTGCAATGCAATTAAGGCAATGCCCCTCGAGGCGGGAGACATCCTTACAACAATGAGGGGGAGAAAAATGTACAGGGGAAACTCCTTGGAATTTGCCGCCTTTTTCATACATTTTCCATGGAAATTGTAAGCCCTGTTTCCCTCCCTGTTTTACCCTTGAAACATGGCCTAAGCGTATAGCACAAAAAATCCAACAAAAAATATCCTTACATGCCTGTACATGAAACCAACTCCCAAACTCTTGAAAACTTCTCCCTCACAATATTTTTTTGCTGGATTTTTTGTTGTCTAATTAAATTGCAAGCCAGTGCATTTTGCATACAGCATTTAAACAGCAACTCGAGCGGATTCCGAGGGGGTTTTTTCGGTTCTGGGGTCTGGGGGAAGCCCCGAACAACAATCCGTGGGGCACTTGAAAATAAGAGCAGAACAACAAACGGAGAGCAGCACCCTCTACGCCTCCCGAGCCTATATTTGCATTGCTGCAAAATCCTCCTGGTTGCTGCTGCTGCTGATTTTCTGCCGCAGTTTGTTGTATCCTTGCGGGAATTTCAAATGAAAGTAGCAGTGGAGTGGAAGTGGAAGTGGAAGGAGCAGGAGCATGTCGAGAGGGAGCAGCAGCTCAGCACAGAAAAAAACAAAACTGAAAAGCCAGAGAGAAATGGGGAAAAAATTGTGAAAAAATGGGGAAAAAAGTAATAAAGTCATTTAGATTTGCGAAAGGCTTGGGGTAGATATGGCAAGCAGGTCCTGCAGGGATATATATATGCGCTGCGGTGCACACAGTTTGACAGGAATTGGGCAGCACCAGCCACCAGTATACCTGCTCTCATTTTATATTTTTTTAAGTTTTTGGAATGTTAATGAACTCGCCCAGGCATCGGAGAAGGACTGTAGAAAAAAATATATATATATTTCGAACCCCTTTATCCACCTTTCCTCCTGCTCTCCCCCCACTTGAGCGAACGAACGAGAGGTTTATGCAATTTCGCTTCGCATTTCTGGCACTTCATTTGGTTGCATGCCTCCAGTAAGTACTTGAAAACTATGGCCACGGCACAGCCTCCCTCCCCTTAATCAGACATGAATGGGGCATCCATCCCATCATCATCATCATCATCATCATCCGTTCCTGCCTGGCCGTAGCTCATTAGCACGCCCGGATGAAGTAGATCGACCTGAAAAAAAGCACGAGAAAAACTAAGGAAAACTATATATGCCCAACTATATACATTTGCAAAACTGCCACAAAACTCTCGGTGTCTCCACTTGGAAATCTGCTGGTCTGTTATTTTAATTTGATGCCCAGAAGTTGAGTTTGTTCCGGATAGTTTCTAATTATTAATGCACAAAAGCCGTCCTCCTGTTTGCCTCCTTTCAACTCTTGCTAAGTTTTTGCTACAGCCTCTATTAGTTTGGTTTTTAGAGGATTGAAATTAATTTATTGATTGTGGCTTTATTAAAGGGTTTCAATTTTTAAGGAATTTACATTTTATGAGAGGGTTTTTAGGTTTGGAATTATAATTTAAAGACAATATAAAAAAATAAAAGAATTGTATAAGAATTCAAATAATAATTTCATTTATTTCCAGAAATGTTGGCAATCTTTTTGACCTCAATTAACATTTCCCTTAGAACCCAGAATATTTTAAGCTTTAACCAAATTCCAACTAAGCCACATTCCAACTATGTACTTCCTCAAGGAAAAAGAAAACCCTTTAATTTCCCAAGTCATAAATTCTTTATAACTCTCACATATTCATGCACGATTTCAAGAAACTGATACCCATTATCTCAAGATCTTGGCTAGGCTCTTCCCCCCAAAGGCAAGTGTTTGTTTGGGGCGTTTTTCCCGCCGAGTGTGCCGAGTGTGCGGAGTGTGTGTGCGAGTAGTTTGTTGCAGTTTCTGCTGCTGCTAATGTTGCAGTCGAGGCTGGAGCTTCTCGTATACACAAATTAGTTATAATTATAGAGCTAAATGCGAGAAGACGAAGCCGGAGACTGCCGTCGCCGCCGCCACCGCCGCCGCCGAACGAATGAAAGAAATTAATTTCTCAATTGCATTTTGCCACGCATTTTATTGTTGCCTTTCGAGTTTTCCGTTGTTTTTGTTTTTGGAGGCGGCAACCGCGACGAGGAGGCTTTTCCACAAAGGGTGGGGGCAGAGGAAAAATAAAAAAAAAAAACAAAGTTTAGGGAGTCATTGTCGGCTGCGGCATCGTCGGCTTATTTGGTGTCTGTAATTTGAAACGCTTCTCTGACTCGGAAAAACTGCAGCCAGTTGTTGGCCATAATTTCAGCTTTGCTGGCCAAAAGCGCCGCTAAATGTCTGCAGAATATTTCTTGCTGTTATTGTTGTTGTATTTTCCAAATCCACACGCAGTTTTTCCCTGCACAGTTGCATTTCGCATTTTCCAGTTGCAGTTTACTGCGTTTCCGCTCGCTTCAAGCGGGAGAGAACTTTGCCGCTGGCAGCCGCAGCCTTTGCTGCTAGACGACCATTATAAATGATGGTTATTTTATAATTGTGGAGTGTGTTCAGTTGGTTCGGTTCTTTGGCCCGATGCTGCATCCGTTTTGGAGTCGAAAAACGCATTTTGTGGCCATTATTAAAATGGAAAATGGGGTTAAGGAAGGGGGAGATGCATAAAGAGTTTGATCATTAAAAAATGTAATTAAAAATATTAGAAAATAATTGACTCCATAAAATGTAACAGAAATGGTTATGTTCTATAATGATGCAGCATTACATTTTTCATTAAACTTATTCATACTTTTATAAATTGTTAAAACAATTTGTAAATATTTGTAAATGTGTTTAAATATATTTAGAAATATTTTAAAAGCCTTTGTATTTTAAACAAATTATATCTTCCTTAATAAATTTGATAGTTTTGGGTTTGATTTATAAAAAAAAATTGTATGTACGGAAACTTATGAATTAAAATAGTAAAACATTAAATTCTCTATAAATAATATGGGTATAATTTATTAATTTTTGTGTTGCGACTTAAAATGTTTATTACAAGTGCTTTAAATGGTTGAAAGCTTTAGGCGTTGAATGTTAAATGCTTTAAAAAATAATTTATTACCACAAATATAAATATATAATATTATTTAAATATTAACAATAAAACTGGAATTATTTAAATAGGCTTTTCTGTAATCAAACAAGTATTAATGATTGACTATTGAAATACTTCTCACAAAAACCTTTTAAAACATCATTAAATACCTCTTTTATTTCTCCAAATACTATAGATAAAAAATACATAATTTTAAAACCCAACAAGTTTAGATTGAGATAGATTCTTAAAGTTTCTAGGCAGTTTTAAGACCCTCAGGCGACTTCAACATCGTCCGCTTGGCCAGTAGTAAATCCATCAAACAGTTAATTGCCACATTTTGCCGGCAACTGTCAAAAGCCAAGCAGAAGCCAAGTAGCCGAGACACCGAATGGCGAATGGATAAATGAATGAATGAATGAATGGCCAAAGGGGCCACAAAGAACCGGGAACTTTGGATTCAGAATCGAAAAGAAACGCTCTCCTGCGCATCTGCAAACGGTAGTTAAAGCGGCCTACCAATCCTTGGCTAAGAGCCCGCGGGCCAGACAGCTGAGAAATGAGCCCGAAAGGCTGCCAAGTTTAGCGAATTGCCATAAGTTAGTTCTTGGTAGATGATAGAGTTGGAAATAGAGATGAAGATGAAGATTGAAGCTGGCGGTAAAGGGAGATGGAGTTGGAAGGGAACCGAAAGCCGACATTTCACTGAAATCCTATATTCCTTAAACAGTAATTGCAGGCTCCTTAAGTTGCACTCGCAATCAGTCAATTAGGAAAGCAGACGCTTTAAGAGGGTTAAGAGGGCTTTGTATAAACACTGGTAGATTCCTGTCAATTCTCTAAACATTCTAGTTTCAGGGAATTCCCCTAAATATTGATTATTTCCATGATTTGCTTGTCTTGTTAATTAATTTGTGCTCTGGCAGCATCTCAGCAAGCCATCTTTATTTATGTTTTTCCCTCACACATCATTCATTTTCTGATTATTTCCCTTTGGAGCAATTTATCAAAGTGTGGCTTGCGGTTTATCAATTAAAGTTTATCATTTATCGAATCAATGAGAGAGTGAGAGTGAGAGAGAGGGAATCTACCCCCTTCATAGACTTCTTTTGTTTTTGACGATTTCAGACGATTTCCTTGGCTTCTTGAGGGGAATTTCTAATGCCGTCACACACTGCGTATGAGTTATGCGTGCTTCCCCCCCAACTCTTGCATTTCATGTGTCAAATGGCGCATGGCATAGAAAATATTATTCGCATTTGGTTTTAGTTTTGGTTTTGGTTTTAGTTTTGGTTCTGGCATTCGCATTCTCATTCTCATTCATATTCGCACTCGCTTTTCGCATTTTCCATTTGCATTCAATGGCGCCACTTCAGCATTTTTCGCCTCTTGGACTTTGGCCCCAATAAAAACTGCGAGAGAGAGGGAAATGCAGGCCAGCGGGAAAATGCAGTATGCAAAGTGGACTCTTGTTGTTGCTGTGGCACCTTTCTTTCGCCTGGCAAAGACTACCCATAATTACAATCAAATTTTAATGGCCCAAGTGGCGCCAAGACATGGCTAAATAAGTCTTAACTATTTGTAATGGCTTTTAGCCCCCGTCATTTAGCTTTCTTTGTTAACAGAGAGAAGGTCTACTGCCCCTCTTCCTTATTTGTCGGCACTTTGTTTACGTAATTGAAACCCTCGGCCGCTCTTGTTTTTCGTACTTATTTAGCTCTCTGTCGGCTTTTTTTTACCCCCTATATACTCAGATATTTTTTGTTTTCGGTGGAACTACAAAGGACCCCCGCTTAACCTAGAAGGTAATTCAAGCTGTGGCTTTCGTGGGGTCATTGACAGCAGAACGGGCTAAGCTGGAGGAGTCAACGCTTTGATGTGACTTCTTCTGGGGCTCCTCTCGACCCTTCTCCTGGTCAGTTTATAATTTAAATACTCGCACAAGAGCGGAGAAAACTAAATTATTGTTGTCGTGTGTTGTGTCGGCGTCGTCGTTCGCCATCCATTGTTGCCATTGTCACATTTGTCGGCTTCTTTTGAAGCATCAAACGATATTTGATATGCCTCGGACAGTGGTATAACCCAGAGTCCACTCCCTTCTGTTCCTTCTGCTGCTGCTGCTGCCCTCTGGCAGCCATCCATGTGTGATTAAACTACAGGTAAACAATTGAGTTAAGAGGCAGGAAAGGTGTAAGTGATGGCAGCTAAGACTACAGATTACTTTGGGATTTAAAAGGAACCTTTAAACGTCATGAAAGGTTTGTTAATTCAATATTTAGTAATTCAATAATTGAATAATACTTTTTCCAGCTTTGTTATATTATTTTTTAACATTTTAATTTCCAAATTGGCAACTCTTTCGGCTTAGGGTTCAATAACTTGGCCAAGAAACCGCAAACGAGCATCTCTAGACGCAGACCCAAGACCAAAAACCCTAAAAACCAAAACTAAAAACCCCAAAAAATTACAGAAAAATAACTAAAAGAAAGAAAAGCAAACGGAAAAGCTAAAGAAGAGACAGAGACAGAAACTAGGTGTGTCTGGAGGGGAATTTGCCATAACTGGAATGTGCTTGGACTCGGTCTTGGTCTTGGGCCGGGATGCAGAGACTCGCTGACTTGCTGGCCATGGCTATATGGTTGAGGGCGTGGCTGGTAGAAAAGGGCGCAGCCGGCGACAGACAAACGAAGCAAAGCTTTCGGTCTCCGGTCGCCGGGACTGCGTTTCCTTTTCCTCGATTCGCTGAGTCAGACCTTGAAATGCCGCAGATGTCTGAAAGGTAGGCCTACTCCTGCCCCCTCTCCCCCTCGGAATCCTCACTTTTTCACAAGGCAAACCAGATTGGGTTCGTTTTATTTGGTCGTCGTCATCCCAACGCAATCAGGTTTGAAACTGGCAAGGTCCTCTCCCAGCCAAGAGCTTCCCCCGTCTCCTTTTTCCCAGGCCAAAACCAAAACGCGCACGAATGTAAAAATCTCTCGTATATATATATATATAAAAAAAAGAACATATATCCCGCAAAATAAAAAATAAAACGAAAATAAAAACAGAACGTAAAAAAAGGAGACTGCGAAACGAGTTCTCTGCGCAGTGCTGCTGCTGCTGCTGATCTGTTTCTGGCCAGAGAGCTCTCTTGGTCATGGCTTCCAGCTTAAGAGTTGGCTTAAAAAGGAACCCCTTCCATCCTTCCTGCTGACGCTGCTGCGGCAATCCGCTGGAATTGCGTGCCAAGAACTTGTCTTTGGCCATGTCGAAATAATAAATGCATTTGGAATTAGAGACTCTTATGCCAATTACAAACAAAATGGTTTCAGGCCGCATTATCCTCAAACATTATGACAGAGACTCTTGGAAATGGCAGTCACACCGCAGCTAAGACAGACTTTGGGCCTCCTCAAGTCTCTTGGGAAGAAGAAAAACCGAAGCCTCAAGAACAACTCAGTGTCTGTGGCTTTGAGGCTCTAGACTGCTAAGCTCCGTCAGCTAAAAATGCGTAACGTGTCAGAATTTCTAGAGTCGGTTTAAAAAATAAATATATAAAGTCATAGTTCGAGACTTCTATGACTAGAATTAATTTTTGTGTAATTCTTACAATTTTATTGAGAAATTTTAAAGGAATTTCAAAGACTTAAAATCCTTTTTTTTCTTAAAAAGTGCAATATTTGTTGTAAAATATTTTAGTCTCCTTTAAGCCTCATTTCAATAGAATTAAAATCCACAATAATGCAAATTTCCTTTTAACTAAAATACATAATTTGTAGTTTAAGAATTAAACCGAGTTTAATTTGTATAAAAAACTCTCAAGATCAAACTTGGTGCTAAACCATTTAAACCTCACTTGACTTTAGTCGAACTTTAGCAGCCCCTAAGTTATCCTTATGCGAGTTGCACAATTTCAATGTTTTTTAAATGCATTTTAAATTTCTCCCAGGACTTTTCCTCTCCCCCCGCCCCCTCGACTCGACCTCATCTTCGCTGGGGCTTCTCCCCAATTAAGTTGAGTGCAAAATGCAGCTAAAATGAGGGGGCTGGAAAAAATATTATAGAAGGGTAGCCCAGGGTAACCCCGGGGTTAGCAGCAGCAGCAGCAAATCTCTCAGGGCGCAATATACATTTTTTTTTCAAATGTCCCAACAGTGCGTGAAAATGAAAAATTATGGAAAAAGAAGAAATATATATATATACCATATATATGTATATATGCTGCGCACATACAGACACGTGCAACGGAACGGGCAACGCTGCAGCGGTGGAGAGTTCAACGTTCTTTGCGCAACATTGTGTTTTGTGCTTTCCGCTTATTTTGCGCCACATCCATGCCTCATGCTTCCCCCGCCCCAGCTCTTCTGATGCTTCTCATCTTCATCCTGGTCCTGGGTACCGCCTCCTCCTGCCTCCTTTTACTTGCCTTTCGCCCCATGCTCGATGCCCCTTATGCGTTGGCACACGCGCTGCACCTTTAAGTGCCCCACGGCGGCAGCGACGCCAGCTGAGGGCCGCAGCAAAGAGAGTCCAATGCCAAAGCAAATCATAAAGCTAAAAAAATACAAAAAAAAAAAATAAGGAAGAAATACAGAACAACCCGAAGAGAACTGAACTGTATTTAGAAAAAAAACAGGGATAACTGGGATATAGGGAAGGCATTAGAAAGGAAGATATAGATGCTGCTGACTGGCTAGATGGAAACTATAAGGTCTAAGGATGCTCTGAAGCCGACAAGGCTCAATATATCTCATTATATCATTATATGGAAGGTTTATTATATAAAGAGAATAATTATAACAGAATTATATCCTCGGAGTGTCCTTGTTTATGCCTTTGACTTTGTTCTGTTTCCAATTTCTATCCGATTTTATCAGAATTTATTTCGTATTCCATACCTATCTGAGAGAAAGATATAAAAGCTGTATTTATTATCAACTTAAAATACAAAACTGTGTTTAAAGACCCCTTCTTTTCTTTTTGGATTTGGTTTATTATTAAATTACAAACAAATATCTCATTATAAAGTCATTTGTAAAATAATACCAATAGTTTTTAAGAACCTTTGGAACATTTCTCATAAAATACAATATTTTCAAATACTAAAAGAGTTTTAAAAATATGCCAAAATCCTAATTATCCCTAAAAAAGATTTCTTAATATTAAATTAATATTATCAAGTGCTTACTGTACCTATTCCTAGTGCTCCCCTTAACCCACTCTTTCTCTCTGGCTAAACAGCCTATCATAAAAGACAATTTTTGCCTTTCTGCCTATTTATGTTGCATTGCAGGCAGGCCTCCAGGCCACCAGTCCTCCTCCTGTCCGCCATCCTCTAGCTGTCGCTGTGTCTGCTCCTTCCCTCGACCCGATGTGCCGCTCATCCATTGCTGATTCGCTTCCTTTTGCTGTGTGTGCCAGCTGCTGTTGCTGCTGCAGCCCCTCTCCTTAACCCCTTGTCAGTCGTCCCGGCCTTAACCCGCTATTCCAGCACTGTCTGCGTTGGCGTCTCGTCGCTGCCCTTTAACTTTGACTTTGACGCTGCCGCCTTCTGTTATCGTTTCAGGTTACTTTACGGCTAATCTAGCATCTAGCACCTGATCTTTACGAGTTGAAGCGGGAAAACTGGAGGAAAAAGAGCTGCTTGGAAAAGCATAATTACGATGGGGGCAGGCAGCGCTGTGTAAAGTGTGGTTAACTGTCATCAAGTGGGTCTAAGAAGGTTCGGCCGTCGTTGGCAGAAGGCGTTAATTAGGGATAGTTGAGAGTTTTTTGGAGGAAACTTTCTTCTTTACCAGCTGCCAGTTACAGGTTACAGGTTCCTTTGCAGGTCTTAAAAATTAATGGGGAGAAAGGTAGGTAGGTCTTTCAAAGATGTTTCTGTGAAGATAATTGGGAAAGGAAGCTGCCGTGGAAGAGGCAACTCTTTTCCTTAATCATCTCTCCTTTGGGGTGATTGTGAATAATTCTAATACTAGATTTTATATTGGTTTATTGAAAGGAATAAAGAGCCAGAGGCTAGAAAGAGGAGTTATAAAATGAGTGGAGTTACTAGAATATTATCCATAAAATTAGATAAATTAGTAAGAGGGATTATTGCAGGTGCATTCGACTCTCATTCACTCCGCGTTTAATTAATAAAATGCTCCTTCAACCCCTTATGCATGCATAACCGTAATTGATATCATAAATCCCCTTTTTCGGTTTACATTTCTCACTGAACCAAATAACCAGGCAAAAATCTCTCACATTAAGCCCCCATCACTGCCAATTAAATAACGTCCGTAAATAGTTTTATGGCTCAGCACGTTCCCGCTTTATATTTTTTCGTCTTCCAACTTCTAAACCCTTTAAAGCCAGTCTCTAATACGCTCTTAATGAGATGCCAAAATGTCACATTAAATTGCGACAGTCTATTAATAAATAATAAATTCATTTGCTGCCAATGAAGAGACACCACCAAATACAGCGATCGATAGATTCCAAAAAGAAACATTTATAGTATTTATTTTTGGCCAGACAAGTTGAGTTGAGTTCGTTTTTTTTCTCGTCTGCCTGTCGATGTCTGGCCATGTGGGAGACTATAATGATTAGCATAGATTGCCCTGGCTTTTCCTTCTGCGATTGGAAATATAAAAACCGGAGAGAAACACAAATCAAAAGATGTCTCTTAAGGTGGGTGAAGCCTTGGGCCTCGGGTGGGTTGCATTTCTGACATAATTTTGATTTTTACGATAGTCGCAAGACAGATTTTATCTTACAAAGAAATATACTTACAAAGGGCCGAGCAGAGATTGGGATATATATTTGAATACTCTTTGGGAGGGTGTATTTATTATTACAAGATTGAGAAGCACATTGTTAATATTGTTTATATCATTTATTTGCTTTAAAAACTCAATTTAAAATGGGTAAATACTTTTACTTAAGTTGAAGGTGAATTTTGTAATGGAAAATCAAGCTAAAGGTTTAAAGATTTAAATAGAAATATGACTAATATTATATTTAATAAATATAAAGACCTTAAATAGTTATTTAAAATAAATCTTTTACATGTCAAAGCCATATACAAATACTAAGCCTGGCAAGGAAAAAATCTATAAAATTCATTTTAAAACAATAAATAGAAAAATTCTCAATAGTTGACTTTCCAATATGTAAAATATAGAAATAAATTATCTAAAATATTTATTTTTTTTATCCAAAACCTCTAAAAAATAACAACTAATAGGGCATTAGACTCTTCGTTGCCCTGACTCTCACTTCCCTCGCTTTATATTAATTTTCTATATTTGTGGGCCGGATGACCCACACGATGGAGTTGACATTTCCTCGCTCTGTGTCTCTGTTTATAATTTATGGGATGCGAGATTCGGTTGGGTAGGCGGAATCGCTGGCTGGATGAGGCCCTCATGCGGCTTCCCCCGAAATGGGTCAACTTCTGGGCCAACGAGGGAGCTCTTGTCTCGACCTAGATATTTCTAGGGAATGATTATAATGATGATGATGAGGAGGAGGAGGAGGAGTAGGACTGCGAATGCGATGACTGCCTAACGATCCTGGAGTTCTGCGAACCCAGCGAAATCGAATCGCATTCGAGGCAAAGATGTAATTCAATCAACGGCCCATGAATGGAGTGCCTTCCCTTACTCTAATTTTTTGTGTCTTCCTGGAAATCGGTGCGTGGCCGTTATATATATAAAAAATACTATTATGCTGTGCCAGCAGTAGCATCAAAACAAACATCTGAACCCTGAAAAAAACCCAAACTGTCATCTGCTGGCGATCCCAGAGATTCCAGACGGCGACAGACAGCAAGACAAACAATTCCGGGAATGGCACAGCGCCACAAACTT
The DNA here is from genome assembly GCA_008042485.1 of Drosophila mayri. Taxonomy (NCBI): domain Eukaryota; kingdom Metazoa; phylum Arthropoda; class Insecta; order Diptera; family Drosophilidae; genus Drosophila; species Drosophila mayri. The sequence continues at coordinate 72,109 of VNJN01001807.1, forward strand.
TAAGTTGAATAAAAAAAGGGAAGGAAAACCTAAACCCAAAGCTAAAGCTCAAGCCAGACATAGACTTAGACCTCGGTTTGTGCCACGCCTCCCTGGAAGCCCTTTGTTTTTCCGCTTCCTTTTCATTTTGCTTTTATTTTTCCCTCTCCGTCTGTCAGCGGAATGCTGAGCCATGCGAAAACAACAAAATTCCAAAGTGAAAAGACTGGCAGCCAAATGAATTTAATTTTAATTCCCTTTTAGCTTCTCAGTTCGATATAGGTAAAAGGGGAATAATTAAGTAAAGTATCTTACAAAGGTGTACGGTTGACAATGCGAAAGGGAGACCTTTAATTAATCCAAGCGATTAGGTTTAAGTATTTCACAAATTTTTAGCTTGTGTTGTTCTTGTATTATTTTTATTTAATTAAACAAGTAAATAATTCTCTATTAGTTTCGCAAATAAATTCCCTAACAGAACATATTCTTTTTTTCTTGCTTTAAATTGAAGAAGCTTAAACCCATAAACATTAGCTAATCCTCCTGGAAAAATCTAAACATTTTCTAGCATTTTAGTGACCCAGGGTCAGTCTGTTTCTAAGAGAGATTTCCGATTTGAGCTAATTTGCAAATTAAAAGCCGCCGACGCCGTCTTCGCTAGAAGTTGGGTTGGGTTTGTGTTGGGGCTTCGTCTCTTTGGGCTGTGAAAAGCGGCGGCCTAAAAGCCATGGCGTTGACAGAGTCGCACAAAGCTGACAGCGGCACAGATTGACCAACTGCCGCCGCCGCCGACAGCGGCTCTTTTTCCTCTCTCTCCTCGGGGTTTCCCCCCTGTCATTTTCCCCGCCAACGGCTAATTTCCCCCGCCGCCAGCATTTGCGTCTGATGTTGTCGCTGCTCATTCATCACGTCGCAATGTCGCTCAGCGAGAAGAAGCTTTGACTCTGGCTTTGACTTGGACTTAGACTAGACGAACGAATGCCGCCGTCACTTGGCTACGTCGTGTGTGGTCCCCTGCCGATCGGATATAGCTGGGGGTTTCTTATGAGAATGGAGATGCCCTTACACGAGAGGGAAATCTAAGAAAGCTAGAAGAATTATAAAACCTAGAAGAATTTTAAAACGTAAAAGATTAGAAGCTGTATCCTCTCTTATTCTTCTTTTATATTTTTCCTTTGTATAAAATTGTTTTAAAAACTATTACTTTCTTTAATAAATCAGCTGTTCTTCTACAAAAACATTCAGAATTAGAAGCATTGAACGAGTTTTAAGTTATCTCAGGGAGGGAGAAGGAGTCGTTCAACGTAATTCTGTTCTAAAAATCGTTTCCTTCCTTCCCAAAATTCTCCTTTCCTTCCCATAAAAATCTATACATTTCCCAGAAGAGTATACCAAATCTTTGAATCTCCGAAGCCTCGTCTCATCACTTCCTCCTCAATTCTTTATTGTCGCTTGCCATTGGCAGACGCATAAAAACGCGAACGTCGTCATATACTGCCGCTGGGAACTGCAAAGAACTCTGAAGAAAAGCCACCGCGAAGAGGGAAGAATTGCTCGGCAGAAAAAAAGTGTGAATTGGAAAAGGCACTCAAAGCCTAAATGGTGGAGCAGCTCGACTGATAACGACCGAACAAAAGGAGGAAAAAAGCGAGAGGAAGTGCCACAAGATCGGACCACACACAGCGCATAATATATAATGTCTGGTCTAAAGACGACGAATCAATCTAGATTCTAGAAGGAGCAGCAGCAGCAGCAGCAGAAGATGACCGGCCAGAGGAATGTGTTGCAACATTGTTGCCCAGCAACATAAATTCAATATTCGCCGCTAATGAAGCCTCATGTTTCATCTAGATGAAATGTTGCCGGTGGCGGAGCGACCAGTGACCAGCGACGAACGGAGTCACAGCAGCAACATTGTTGCCCACATATCCGACACAATTTGTACGCTTCATCAATAAAAATAACTTGCAAAGCGCCGACGCCAAGAAATAAAGCAAAGAAAGCAAACGCGAAAGAGCCAAGCAGACAGTTTGTCTCGTTTGGGAGGCCGCTGCTGCTGCTGCCTGGCGGCATTTATGTGTGGGCTGGAATCGGCATCGGAATGGAATGGGTTGCTCGGGATGGATGGATGGATGATGCTCTCTCTCTGGCCATGGGTATCCGTACGTATACGTATGCCGGCTATGCGGCGTATGCGAGGTCAAGATGAAGTCACGCTTGCGGCGTGCATAAAGAGAAGTGCCCAAGTGGCAGAAGAAGTACAGTGAAAACGAGCATTGAATAAACATGGCAAATCACTGCTGCTGATTACAAATCGATCGATTAAGCCCTCAGGGCAGTGGGGGAAAAAGGAAGAGAAAGGGCGATAAAATACCATTAAAATTAAGGAACACAGCTTGAATTTTTCAAAAGGGTTTTTTAATTTAAATGTTAAATATAAATATAAAGATATTTTCATTGGAATACGGGACTTTCCTTGATATTGAACACTCTAAACGCATCTTTCCTAATTTGTATCTCCACTGTCTTCCCTTCTATCTCTATCTGAAAAGACTACAAACTCAACTTAACCCTCTAGTGGCATATTCCACAATTAACCCCACATCGCTGATGGACACACAGACATCACTGACTTTTGTCAACACCCACAGAAGAGGGAGCGGATGAGGGGAAGCTGAAAAAACGCAGGAAATCGAGTCTTTGAAATGGAATAAAGGCCGCAACTTCAATGCTGCTCCAATTACAAGAGCGGCGGACCAGGGCGTGGCATATGGCATATATATATATCCCACAGGGGAGGGGGGGACTGCAGTGTGTCCAGAGTGTCGGCTCCGTGTCTTTGATGCTGATTGAAGTTGTCAGTCAGTCAGTCTCTCCGTCCGCCGGTGGTGCTGGTGGTGCCGCCTTGAAGCGCGAGCGACACGTAATATAAACAAAATGCAAAAAGCAACCCCCTCGCCAAAAAAAAAAAAACGCCAAAAAAGTTGCGCCAAAAAGAAAGGAATACAAGAGAGCCTATTCAGGGGGTAGGGAGGTTTACGAGGGGACTTGTGGGCGAGGTAAACAGGCCAAAAACACAAAGGCATGCGAAATGGGCATGTCAGTCAGTCAGTCACTCAGACTACAGACAGACTTTGGCACTGAGAGAAAATGGGGAGTACGATTGAGGGGATTTTTAATACAAATATTGAAAGAAATTGTTTTTTAAAAGGGTTTCTAGTTTGGTTTTGGTTTTTCTCAAGCTCAGAATGAAGCTTAAAAACTGTCTTAAGGGATTAAGGGATTTATAAGCTGTGGAGTTCAAATAACTGTCAAAACTGAGGAGTTGTATAGAATCCTTGGCTGTAGCTGCGAATCCTTCTTACAGGATCCTATTTTTTATGCAAAGTATAGTTTTGAGAGCTGTAATTCGATTTCTCTTATTTTTTCGCCCAGTGCACGTCGCTTTCGACCAGTCCGTCACTCACTCAGCGTTCAGCGTTCAGGCGTTCGCCAGCTTGAAGCGGACCGGCCACTGCCCATTGACCGGCCCACGCCCACCTCTCTGTCGCAGCCCCCGGAGTGCGCCGCCACCTACTCCCCCTACTCACCACCTCCTCTTCCTCTTTTTATTTTGGCATGCACAAAGCGCAAAAGGCAAACAAAGGCGCTACGGAGTGGAGTGTTCACTGTACTTAACTTTGGTAATTCAATACCAGCCAGCAGGTCTCTCTTCCCCTTGCTGCCTGCTGTGGCCAAAACAAAAGGGCCAGGCCAAAAGGCAAAAGGCTCTCTCTCCACCATTGGTCACCATGGGGTTAATGAATGCATTTAAAAGTCTGTTTTTGTTCAAAAGAGTTCGAAGCGAGTGCAAATTCAATTATATAATTTATTTAAATTGAACGGCAGAGCTGCACAGAAGTTCGATAACTTTTAGAGTGAAGAGAAGCAAAGGGAATTTTATGAGGAGTTTAAATTAAATGAAAATAAAATAAAATACTTTGGTAATTAAGAGAATAATTTCTTAAATGCTCAAATATTTCTTAAGAGTTAAAAAATAAATCAAAACTTCTACCATAAAAATGTGACCCATTTCTCCTTTAAAAACCTTCAGAATATTCTTTAATTCCTTTGTAAATTTCAACCTTGACGCCATATTTGTTAACGTTTTCAATTCCAAGATATTTGCTAATTCCATGACTGCTCAATCAGGGACTTATTAGCAAATCGATTGGCATTCAGGCAGCGCCAAGATCACACATCGCACTTGAGCTGCTGCGGCATATAAAGTCACATAAATAATTCAAAGCCGCGCGATTAAAGGCTGTGCTGAGATGCTGATGCAAATGCACGGCAAGATAAACAGATACAAGTTTGCCGACAGCCGCAGATACAGATACAGATACATTCGGCGGCGGGTGGCAAATGAAGTTCGTGCGGCTTTCGTGATGCATTATTCGCTTTTGAAGGAGAAGGAAGTTGCTTAAACAGAGACATTAGCCACAAAGGCCGATGTGTCTGTATCTGTAACTGCTAGCTATATCTGCTGGCCATATCATTAGTATCTGTGTATCTGTGCTGCAGTTACCGCTGCTGCCAGCCTTATTTGGCAACGCCAAGCATTTGGCGCGCAGCAATTAAAATTACAAAAGGCATTTAGAGCCCGGGCTCCGTTTGTCGGCAGCAGCGGTGTCTCTGAAGACTCTGAGCACACGATTATTTTCCATTTAATTAATTTATAGCAAAACAGGCAGCCGCCACACTCACACACACGACATGGAATATAATTGCCAGCGGCACACGATGCCGCATTTTGATGTGTGTAAGTCGCGCCAAGAATCAGTTTCGATTTCAGTCGAGATTTCAATTTCAGTCTGGCGGCAGGCACACCCACACGATAATTGGGCTAGGTTCTAGCTTCAGCCTCTTCCACATGCAATTCATAAATCCAGGCGATGACCTTGCTGCTTACCTGCAAAGATATAGGAAAGAGAGATATAGCTACATTAGTCATTTGAAAATAGGAAAGGCATTTGTTTTGCATATATTTAAGCTACAAATCAACATCATCTGGCTTGTCAATCAGTTTGTAATTAGCTTCGTTTGGAATACTAATAAACAAGTGTAATTGCTGGCTGGTTAAGGTGAGGTTATATGGGAAATACTTTAGTTTAAAAATATCTAAAAAATATAGAACAGAAAAGCTTTATTATTAAATATTTTGTAATGTTTTGCAGCTTAAAGAAAGTCATTTTTTTAAATATTTATTATCACTTTTATGAAACATTTCTTTTCAAATAAAATTTCAATTAACCTGCAACTCTCATTTCCCAAGCAAACTCTCCATTAATTTTCTTAAACATAATTCAACATTGACTCAAAGCTGGACCTCCTTCACCCACTCAAAACCATAAGCAGAAACGGGGGGAACAAAAATTAGAAAATCAACTAAACACGCCCCGAAAACAATCAGAACCAATTAACCGAAAAGTGAACAATCGGCCAATGAGCAATGGAAATCGGTGGAGCTGGTGGGGTCTCCGAGATCCGAGCTAATTGCCAATCGACAGAATCGAATGTTAAAGCCCCAGACAGTTTGACGACGGCTCGCTGGCCGGGTTCCCTTGGACAGGGGGAGAGGGCGGCAGCAGCTCATTTTGCATGCAACTCTGACTAATTTATGTGCGGACTCGAGCCAGAGTTCGGACTCAAAGCCTGACCTCGCCGCATTGCAACTTCAACTTCGATTCAAATTCAAGCGCCGAGACGTGGTTAAAACACTGGGAAAAAGGGAAGGTTTACTGGAATTTATATAGGAAAATATTAAGCTGGGATTTAAATATATAAAATAATATTAGGATTTATTCTTTTGATGACATAATTCCCAAATAGTATTCCAAGCTTTAAAGGTGGTGTTCATAATTAAATAAAAATTATTTCTGCAGAAATCGAAATATTGTTAATCTCTCTAAAAATAACTATGACCATTTCGCTTTTTTATTACATTCAGTATCCCCTTCACCCCCAAATATTTCCCCCAGTGCACTTTTCTCAAGTCAATGCCAGTCGGTTGCGCTTGGTCGCTTTTCTTGGCTTTCAGTCTTTTCATAGATTTTCCTCTGCGTTTCCTGCGTGGGTGTCGTTTCTTGGGTTTGGCTCCGCTGGTCGTGCTCTCTAACTGTTGTTGAGCTGCTCGTGCCAAAACAAAAGACACACACAAAAAACCACCACAACAAAAATTGCAATGCTAAAAAAACAGCAAAAAATAAAACAAGAATTCAAACTCGAACTCAAAGCCGAAGTCGTAGACAATTATAATTTGACGTTTTGATTTGGCACTGCACATACACATGTGATCAGGGGTTTTTCTTATTGTTTTTCCTGAGCGGTTCGAAGTCGAGTTCGATTGTTTCTTCGGTGGCTGCAAATCCATGTCATTGACAGCTCGCCTCGGCCAGCTTTTGAATGCATTTGAAAAGCGTTTTCGAGACTGGAAACAGCAAAGAGTGTTTAACTATTTGTTTGTTTAAGTCTGCAGCTTTTTTTTTTTGTGGCCGCCAAAGAATTATGTTTCAAGGTTTTGGTAAGAGAGAAACCCAATGCTAGGTGGCTGTGTGTGGGAGCAAGCAAGACATTTCAGAGGTGAAGTAATGCCAGTGGAGCGGCAGAGAAGTGGGAGAAAATATTTTTTAATTGCTTTGGTTATTGATATATAATTTTGTAGTGTTAATAAGCTGTTCCTAGAAATATTTCTAGTAATAAATATTAGCTTAAGGCCTTAGGCTTTATATTTTAAGAAATCCCCATAATTAGTCCCAGCTGACTTGCAAATTTTCTATTCTTCCTGTTATTAATAATAGACTAGCACCCAATCCCTTCTTGGCAATTACATATATTTTGTATTTCTTGCAGTTTTGCTGTTTTCCTTTCGACGCAGACATCATCATTATTGGCCTTAGTCCAACCCGGTAATAAACTCTCTGTCCAAATCGCGCTGTCGCGTTGACAGTTGCAAATGTTGCACTGCCGCCCCTCCTTGCCAGTTTTCCTTACTCCTCCCCCGCTGGGAAATCCGCACTTATAGATGTATGTACATATATTTTGTTCTGTTTTTTTTGAATGCATATAAACTTCCGCATTTTGGGGGCGCGCGCACTCATTCAAGAAGTCATCGCCTTGGTGGCTTGGTCCGACTCCGCTAGCTCCTTCTTTATCCTCCATCTTTATCCCCAGAGAGCTTCCTTGCACTCGTTTTTTCTATTTTTCCAGATCCATTTACAGGGAGAGAAAATATTATATTTATTTGTAATATATAGTTATTTATGTAAAAAGTTTGTAAAAATAAAAAGGGAAGGGATACTAAAGAAAAACTTTTGCCTAGAACTAGCTTTTCTTTTTTTCCTAATTTCTCTTTTTAAATTCAAACAGAATTTTCTACAATTTATACATTTTCCTGTTCATTATACCCTCTTTTTCCCAGTGCACTCCATATGTTTGCCTCTGGGCTGGTCATAGATTTTTGCGAATGATAGAACCTGAGCCAATATTTACATATACAGAGACATCTCTCCCTGAAAACGAGAGATGGCCTGAACAGAACAACGGACAGAAGAGCCTATTTTCCTAATGTTTGTGCTACAATTCCTCAAGCAAAAAAAAAAAGAAGGAGAAGAAAAATTGGCTGGGGAAATACTGACACAAGTCGTGTTACTTGCGGCTGTGCTCCAAACTCATTCCGAGAAATGAAAAATTATACCAAAGAGTTAATTTTTTCGCCCCGCTTCCATTCTATTGCTTTATTTCTGATGTTTTCTTTTTTTTTTTTTTGTAATTTCCCGCCAGGGAAATAAGCTGCCAGCAGTGAGGAGGAGGGGTGAAGAGGGGGCGCGGAAAATCCAGAGACAGAGACAGCGACTTGAAGATGACGCGTACAAATGTGCGATTTAAATGAGGAGCAGGAGCCACAGTCTCAGATTTAGATCCAGCTGTAGGCTTGCCATGTGTCAAGGCAGAGAAAAAAGGAGGGTATAATGCACTGTAAAAAATATCGAGAAAGAGTTCTTAATATACAAAGATAATTTAGACAAAGATTAGACACTTTAAATACACTTTAAAATACTTGTAGAGCCTTAAATTATTTATTTTGGCTTTTTTGTAGTTTATTTATAATCAAATTTCATTTTCTTATATTTTCTTTTAAACCAAATTTTCCTCTCAGTGTTGAGAATCGTGAAGAAATCAAGTCAGGTAGCCGAGGCCTTGGGTGACTGCTGCACTTGCCTTCGAGTGTTGCAATTAGCTGCAAACGGCAATCAGTTTTGCTTGAGAAGAAGCCTGTGGAGGCTAAAGTTTTTCCTCAAAGCCAGCACAGCACACATCTCCATCAGCTAACAGCAACTTGCCACTTGCAACTCTGCTGCTTTTCCTGCGCGCTTTTCCTTTTTGTTTTCTTTTTTGTTATTCACCGTTCAGGTGCGTGACGTTCATTTCAATTGGACGGCGTGTCATTAGAAGGCGTGCTGCTGCGGCGACTTGTGTTGTGCCACGCCCACCTGCCATAACCTTGCACAAGAAAATGACAAATCTCTCGAACGAGGTGGACATCAAAAAGGCCGCCACTTGTCTCTGGTCAGCGAAATATGCCAAACACAGCAGCAGTCCCTCGCCCCGCATGGCCGCAAAGTAACGCAAGCAACCGCAGCCACACACTTGACCACATTTAAATCGAACTTGAGGCTTATTAATAATTATGACAATGCCTTCGACAGCTCGCTTTTGTCCGGAATGTCGCCGCAGCAGAGACAACAGCAGAAATTGCAGCTAAGAACACAGCCACAATGGCGACAACTGCCCACGATTAAAAACCTACACTGGCCCTGATCTTGCACTGGGAGGAAATGTATTTAAAAAAAAATAGAGGGATTAAAAATTTGAATATATAATATTAGAAGATAAGTAAGAGAAGGTAAAGGAATATCCTGATATATACATTTATTGCCTTAAATTTATATTTAATATTTTATTTATAATGTTCATTGCAATCAAAACTCTGCAACTTCCCTTTGAGATTACTTTTACTACAATTCCCATAATTCATTTCAATAATCTTGTCATGGTGATTACTTCATCACTTTCTTTTGATGATTTTGCATTTATAATTTATAATCATGGTTAGGCTTTGATTTTTGCCAAGTGCATGCCGTGACTGCAGTCCATATCTGAGAGTCTTGGAGTTCGCCTTCAAGTCTCAGTCTTAGTTTTTGAGGCTTGAAGCAGTGGCGATTGTCACACGAGCACAAACTCTGTTGCTTCGAGTTCAAGTTGGAGTTAAAGTACAATAAGTTTGCCGCTGTGACTGTGGCTATGCTGACCGCTTTTGATCGTGACCACCATTGTGGTTGCCGCCTCGTAAACACGTTGAAAACAACACACAAAAGACAAGGCTTGTTGCCGAGTTTATGCGACTGCTGGGCATTTATATAAAGTTTTCAACGCTTATTTACGATCCGATATCGCCCAGTCAGCGCGCCCCCGCTTTCGGTTCGATATCAGATCGGAGATCTTTCTCTCTATTAAAAAGAGAGGCGCTGAAGCTTGGCAAAAGGTACTAACTTCTTTCTTCTTGGCCCAGCCAAGTGCTTCCCTGACCTGCTGCAACATTGTCTGTTCCCCCTTTGTATGAGCAGCTGTCAAAATGTCCAGGCTGCACCTCCTCCTCCTCCTCACCCGCAGTTAGATATAAAATGTAAAGTGGGGGATTGCATCGCATCAAGATCAAAGAATTTATATATATGAAAATTAGCATTTAATTTCTGACGAGCGATGAGCGGAGAGCCAAGAACAAAAGATACAAGGGCAGGCTTTACATAAAAAGGGTTATCCACAGATGGTCAAGAGATATGAGGCTTAAAGCAGGGAATATGTTTAATATAAATGAGGAAAGGCTTAACATAGGCACAGGAAATTAACTGCCTGGAAACTTGGCTACAAGTAAAGACACTTTAAACCCAAGCAAGAGCCTTTTAAATTGAAGAAATTTTTAAAATATTAAAGAAAAATTCAGAAATCATACTGATTCTTTGGTAATTAATTGCCACCTTGACTAACAATCCCCCATTGGCCAAAACTGATAACAATAGCAACCATTTAATAACCATTTAAGATGCTTCAATGCTCTTCCTTTCCTCCTAGAGGGAAACCCCATTAAGATTCCGAGAGGGGAGTAGCCCCTGATTAGTGCCTTCGATTCGCTATATTGCATTGTTCCAATCGGTGGCACTTGACAGCTGCCGCTGCTGCACAGTAAAGACAAAAGGCCAATAGACTTGAAGCTAAGCGGCTTAGAAGTCAGCCGGACAATAGTTGGCTTAGCACAGCCAAGAATATTCTCAATGGTTAATTAAAATTGAGAGCTTGAGTCGGTCAGGAAAACGGGGGAGTTGGGTGTGCCGTGCCGCCCAAGAACAACTTAATTAATGTTATTTATCGATGCGGAATATCTATCAAACTAGAAACTAGACCGACTAGAACTTGAAGCCCCACCAAAATCGAAGACCAATCTGCGGTAAATCAACTCGAACTGCAACTGCAAACTGCCGGCTGTTGCGGAAATGCTAATTAAAGTAAATAATAAAGGCGACTTGCAGTTGCTGTTGCAGCTTGGCGATTTAATAAGCGGGAGTTGGGAGTTGGGAGTTGGGGTTCGGGTTTTGCTGGCCCCTCAGGGGGGGCGACAGCGGTGGCGGCCTCCGCCTGTGATTAGCCGCCCAGAGAACAGTAATTTTCATGGCGACGACTGCAACGACGGCGACGATGACGACGAGGAGGAGGCTGGTGCTGATGCTGGAGCTTGCGCCCGTGGTGGACCATTCACCTGCTCATCATTAGGCGGGGCGTGTCCTTGAGCCTGCGGCGCGCTTTTGGCCTCTCTTCTCGGGATCGCTTATGCGATTATGCGATGCCCTGCTATAATGAACTGCCATTGTCGTGTTGAACTCTAGGAGAAGGCTTTGGTTAAGAGCTATTTTACACTGGGAAACAAGGGGGATTTCTTTAGAAATTTTTAGTAGAGAGATTGAGGAAGTATTATAATAAATAGCTACCTCTTTATCAATAAGAATAAGAATAAAATAAAAAACTTTTCCTATCATTATTCATTCTTAAAACTATGTATCAGCATCCTCCTTCCCCTTCTACTTCCCTTTATTTTATAACAATTTAAATTGCCTCATAAAACACACATTTTTAACAACAGGAAAGCCTCATAAAGACAGTGTCCTGCTCAAGTACAACCATTTAATGATCGAAATCATCTCAGATAGCGTCTCTATCGCTAGATTATTTTCTCACAGTGCTAATACTAGCCATTAAAGCTGAAGGCGTGGACCAGAATGGGCTGGAACCGGGGCTGATATATATAGTGGAATATCCAGGCAAGATGTGGTTGGAGCTCAAATTTGAATGCCGCCTTGGCGCCCAGAAGAGCTGGCGGCGGCGCGTGGCGCTCTCCTGGCAAAGACTTGCCGTCGACTGGCGCCAATCTCTAAGTAGACGGACAATTTTAGCCTGGCCTTAACGGAGCTTCGCCCGCTCCCAGCCCCCCCTTCTTATCCTCTGCAGTCTACAGTCTCCGTTCCTCGTTCTCTCTGGGACGGAAATCGCCTGTCAATTTGGTTTCTGTACAGGAATTGTCGTAAGATGGTCACTAAGATCAGGTTGGGGAGATACCTCTTCTTCTTCTTAGCGGCGGCGGTGACAGGAAACGCGAATTGGGTTTCTTGATCTGATCGATCCGATTGGAAAAATGCCACATTGACACTATTCTACAGATGGGCCGCTGAGCGTGTGAAAATTTTCCTTTTTTATTAATTAAAATCAAAGGAAAAACTGCGGAAATGGGAAATATTTTAGAGTTGTTCATGGTTTTTCATTTAATTAAAATATTATATATTTTTAAATTAGAAAGGGGAGAGAATACTGTTTAAAGATAAACCCTTTTTCCATCTAATTAAAATCCCTTTACCAAAGATCAACCTTTAGTTTTCCCTCCATCAAGGAAGAGAGCTCTTCTGCTCTCAAATTGGTTCCATTTTGATCATTACTTGGACCCGGTTGGAGATGATTATCGGGTCAAGTCCAGTAATTAGTTTTTGCTAGCAAATATATAACGAAGTCTAAGCAGTCAGCAACCTGAACCAGATCGCGGCTGCTACAAATTAGCCCTTGCGGGTCCCCGCTCATTGGAAATTGTGGAAAAATGGCAAATGAAAAAGCGAGGAAAAAGCGTTCGCTAATCCGCACCTTGGCAGCAGCAGTCTCGAAACAAGGAAGTGGAAAACACACTCCCGGTTCTACGGTCTCCTCCGATCGAGTGTGGATGGCTCGCGCTTCCCCCTTATTGCGCGCCCATTTAATACTCGCGTACTTGGCAATTTAATATGAAATTGTTGGCCAAACGAAACTCTCCTTTCTTCTTTCGGGTGCTGATAGCCTTGTCTAAGTGCTGCCATCAGTGGAGTGCTCCTGCTGCTGCTGCGGCTGCTCCTCCTCCTGTTTCGATGTCGATGATGTTGTTGACGATGTTCTTGGCCGCCACTGCAAGTGCAACCTGCAACCGCAACTTGCAACCTGCAGAATGGCGACTGCCAGACTCCTGCTGCCTACTGCCTGCTGCCTACTCTGCCTACTTTAGCTTGGCTAGATAATTTCAATCATTAATTTTGATTATGAACAAGCGTGGCCGGGACTCGAGTTCGAGTTCGAGTCCCCAAGAGGAGGTAGCTCCCCGGGAAGGGGTGGGTAGGTGCCTTCCAGAAGGTGGCCACTTCTGCCACGCACGAGCTCTATAAACATCGATGGTGCATAGTGGAGCACTAGGTGGAGAAAATATAGAAAACTATAGCCAATATTAAGACGATTATTTTAAGAATTTAAAGCTTAAACAAAATAATGGAGGGACTTGGAAAGATAAAGCCCGATTTAAACTTATAAAATAATATTGCCTCAAGATTCCTTGAAAATCTTTAAATAATCTTTCGAAATATTTATTTATTTTACCAATTTTAATCTTAAATAAGAAAATATTATCCACACATCTCACCCTAAACTCTCTACCACTGTTTCTTTTGGCTGTTCCTGGCCCGTTGCCATCGAAATGAGTTCATAAAAACCGAGAGGCGGGGAGGAGCTCTAGATGATGAGGAGTAGCTGGAGCAGAACCAGGAGAAGACCGTTCTTGTTGTTTCCTGGGGGGAGGCGCAGATTGGGTGGCTCTGCTCCAGCTCCAGCTCCTGCTCCTGCTCCTTCTATTCACTGCTGCCCGGTGACTCGTTTGCAAGTGAACGACACATCGTTGCTACCAGAAACCGAAACAGACTCGAGCCACTCGTCGTGGTATTAGTATTGGGCAGATGCTGATAACTTGGCCGGTTCTCTTAGCTTAAACTTTTTTCTTTCCTACTTGCTGTACTGTTTTTTTCAGTTTTTTTCCTGTTTTTTTTCTATATATATATATTTTTTTTTGTTTTTGCAGCTAGCCACGAAGTGAACAGGTGCTTTGGTGCCTGGAACTGTGGCTGTAGCCTCAACAGTCTGGTGGGGCCCCGGCAATCGATACATTTATTGCTGCTGCTGTTAACCCTCCCCCTTGGACGAACCCCCCTCCCAGCCTGGTCTAGTGAAAACTGGGGGCTCTGGCATCATGCCCGGCACTTGTGTCTGGTCAGTGGAATCGATGATGATGAGGCGGAGTACAACACAGCAAGAAATTGGGGATTGTAACTGAAATTTTGTAAAAAAAATTAATCAAGAGAAAGTAAGCATATCTTTTATATATATTTCATTAATAAACTGCATACAATAAACTAATTAAAATATTAGAAAATCTTTTTAATATAAATATATAAGAATTTTAGAGTTTTTCCATCATTTTTTCCTGTGCAAGGTAGAACTTTTCCTCTCTCTTTCTATCAAATCAAAGGTTGGTGTCGCTGCTGGTGTTTTTTCCTAGTTTTTTTTTGCTGTTTTTTTATTATTTTTCCATTTTTTTTAGCGCCAAGCTTATCAAGTGAGTTCATGGAATGATTGTTTTTGTTTACAGCCCCACGCAATTTGCTTAGGGTGCTGATAAGGTCCACTCCGGTCTATCGCATCAAGTGGCGGAATATATAACCCAGGGAACTCTCGAAATATACGAGTAATAAGTATATTGATTCCGTTTGATTCCTGCTGGGGGAGCTAATGCTTCGCCTGCTCTCAGTGGTGAAATCTAGCTACGACGACGACGACGACCACGCATTGTTATCTTTGATTGACCGTTTTAAGTAGCGGTTTCTGGCTCCCACTCCCCCGAATTCTTCTCCGCCTGGCAGGCAGCAGGCAGCAGGAAGGCTCCGCTGTCTTCTTGCTGCTTCTTCTGCTGCTGGTGGTGGTGGCCTAGGCCTCGGCCTCGGCCTCTTCCCACTGCCATCGGGCATTTGAAGATTTTTGTCTGCTTTATTATAGAAATTTGTTGTAATTCACTGAGAGGCCACTTAAGATAAATCACCATAGATTGGCGATTGGCGGGTAGAGAACTTAGGGGAAGGCGTGACCAGTGGCCAAAAGCTACTGAAGTAGCCGCTGACATGGCAGAGCAGAGGAGAGATCAGAGCAAGGAATTATCTGCTAGACTCTGGAAAATATAATTATAATATTTTATCTGTAAAATACTGGGAAATTAAAGATACATCTTCTGGAAATAAGTTTTATTGCTAAATTCCCGAGAGATGTGCCATGGTTGGAATAAAAGAAGAGCTACAGCTTTCTTCTTGTGATGAACGCTTGGGGATATCATCCTTCATTTCACTGCCTTTCCCTCCCCCGCCTCGCCTTTCCTCCAGAGAGACAAATTAAAATTTGCCAAAAGATTAAGAGAAAGAAACAGAGGGAAGGGAGGCTGGGCTAGGTGAAGCACAGGATTCCCAGCGAAGGACAAACAGTCCCTGGAGTCAAAAGGCGACAACAAAACAGCGAGGAGAAGATGGACAAAAAAGAGTGTGACACAGCGGAATGATGATTACCCAAAGGTACAGGAAAGATGAGGAATGGGGGATCCACCAAGGAGAAAGAGTAACCAGAGGCGGAGATGGAAATGGCAAGGAGAAGAGGAAGAAGAAGAGAAGAAGGTTTTCCGCAAATGGAAATGAAAATGAGAACACGAATGGCACAAGATGGCGAGGGGGAGATCTTGGAATAAGAAACGCATGCAAATGCCAAGTCAAGTTTCCCAGGCCTCCAAAACTATTAGAAAACAAACTGGAAAAATAACAAAGAAGAGTTAAGAAGTCCTTGGAGATTGTAGTTTCTATAAATCCCTTTCTTTTAGCTTAGAATTTGATTATAAAATTAAAGTTAAATTTATAAAATACACAAAAACCCTTAAGGATATGCCACATTCTTTAAAAGTGTAAAACCATTCATCGAAAGCAATAAGTAGAACACGCAGCAAAGCTGAATGGAAACGAAACTGAAAGACATACAGAGGAGGCTCAGGGAGGAAACTGAAGAGCTGCAGGAGGAGGACCAGGAGGAGCCTCCTCTCGAAGAAGGAGAAGCAAAGTCAGCAGCAGATGCAGCAGGCAGACGCTGTGGCAGACGTGGATATATTGCCAGGACCAAGCCAAGTTCGGAGAACTAAAACTTGGACGAAGAGAAACCCCAAAAGCAACGACTGACGACGACTGACAACACGGAGGAAAAATCTCTGGAGGCCAGGGGATACGTTTTCCCAGCAACAGATCTCTTCTCCTTTTCCCTTTGCCAATGATTTCAATAGAACTCAAAACGAAACCAAAACAAAACAGAACAAAAAACGAAAAGGAATAAAAAGGCGGAAAATAAAATAGATGATGGAGAATGGAAGCCGCAGCATTCTGGAGAAAAGTTTTCCTCGTATTTTTTTACGTCTGCCTTGGATGCAACTTTTCTCCCCCCAAAAAGAAAAGGAAAACTTTAACTGAGCAAAATGCTGAAATGCTACTGCCAATCCATCCTTCCGCAAACGCAAGGATCCCTGAGAATTTCCCCCTGGCAGCAGTTTCCCATTCCCAATCCCCAAGAATTTTCCCCCGAGCAGTTTCCTATTCTTTGGCTGCTTTTATTGTTGCAAACATGGCAAATGAAAAGCAATTAGAGCAACCAAATTGTCAAGGGTCGTTGTCGTCTTTTTACATTTAAATATTTCTGTTTTGTTTTGCCTTCTTTTCTTGTTTCTGCTGGGGGAGAAGCCATGAACGAAAAAACAAATCGAAATGGCTAAAACTTTAACATTTGGTAATGGTAAATGTGGAATATAAAAACTTTTGTTGAAGGAAAAGCATTAAACGTTTAAAAAGAAGAGTGCCAAGTGGCTTGGCTTAATCTTTTTCGGCTTTAATAGTTTATTTTGAGACCAAAACTTGGGGTATTTTGTAATTATTTGGTATTCCTATAATATTTTCAATTTATCTGCTTTGCCTTGGGCTTACTCTCATTAATTTGTATCCCTTTTGGTTCCTCATTTATTTTTCTAATGGCAGCCACTGCTCCTGGGGCCCCAGAAGGATGGAAAAAACTGTGAGGAATATAAGAGGGAAAATGAGGAAAAACCAAGGGGGAAAATGCGGGAGAACTGCCAGCGAGCGAGCCGTGCAAACTCGGCAGAGTCTATTTGGTGAAATTACTTTCATTGCACGGCGTTTTCAAGTGGCGAGTGTGTGGGTGCATACATATATGTGGGGTTATTCTAGGGAGGGTGGTGTACCAGGGGGTAGTGTAAGAGGAGGCAGCTGGCTGGCAAGGATTCAGAGAGATGGCGAGCTGAGAGCGCAGTAACTCGAGAGTCCTTGAGCGTCTGATTTTGTGTATAGACGTGGACGCTATTTGTTTTGCCAAGTGTGCGGGGGGGCTGCCAGGGTAGAATTCCGTTGGGGAAATACTAGCAGGGACTGTGCAACACTGCACTGCAAAAAAAATGTATATACATATACATATGTACAGCTGTGTAAGCTGGCAAAATAAATTAAGCCAGAAAAAAAAGTGGTAAGAAAGCTGGCAGGTTTTTCCAGCAGCAGCTGGTGGCTATCTCTCTCACTCTTGCCTTTAAAAAGGATAAACAAAGGAAAAGCAAACAAGAAAAAGCCAGAAAAAATTCTACAGGACAGAGAACACAATACGAAGGCCTCTGCACTGAAAATGAAGCGAAGGTTTTTCCTTTTCTCCTTCTTTTTTGAAGGATTTGCACTGCAGTCAGTCAGGTCTGGCTTCCCCTAATGAGTGGAGGCCGGTGATTGTTTGAAGATCTCTCCTCCATGAGCTCTCTTACATGTCCAGCTCAGCCTTATCCTTCTCCCTCTGTCTCCGCTACTGATGATGATTAATGCAGTCGCAGTCAGAGACACAGTCGCAGGACCCGCGTTTCGTGTCATTGTCACAGCGAAACAAACAAGCTGGATCCTTGGTTAGAGCCACTCGAAATCAGAGGGAAAACGACAAACCCAACAGGCCATTCAGGACTCACAGCTTTCCGGGAGATGATAAGCAACTGAAGCGAAATGAAATGAAATGTGAAAAACGTGCCAGAGTTTTCCCCCAGCCCTCCTCCTTCTACACTAATTTGCAGGCGCTTGCACAACTGTGACTTAGCGGCTAAAAGTTCCTCGAGGCCGTTAAGCAAACTCAAGTTGTTAACGTCTTAGTCTCGAGGCTTACTTGGACCAAGTACTTAAGTGGGGGGGAAGGGAAAGGAAAAGCCAGCCTGCCTGCCTGCCTGCAAACCCCTTAAAGTTTCAGTTTGCCCGTAAAAGGGAATACTTGATATTATTACGCATACGCCGCGTGTACTTTGGGTAAATATTAAAGGCAGGCACGACACCCAAAAATAAATGTCCTTGAAAGCAGCACACGTCACCAGGTGCTCTCTCTCTCTCTCTCTCTCTCTCCCTCTTGTGAAGTACCTTTAAGGCTTTAAACCTGTGCAAACAATTAGGAAAACATGCGTAAGAGAGCGAGACAGGTTCAATATTTATATATATAAGCACACAAAGCTATAGATACTCTATAGTTAATCAATAAATTCCATAGAAAGACAGAGCAGGGAGTGTGCGAGGTAAGGACAACCACGTGCCGGCATTTTAAGGACCCGAAAGGGAGGCAAAAAAGTTTTGCCCATTCACAAAACACCTCCTCATCATTCTCCACCTGACTTTTAGCCCACAAAAAAGGCAAACAAATTTAATTTACTGCCGGCAAAACAATTTCTGCCACGTGTAAAGCCATTTCGGTGAGGGGAAAGGAGAAGGAGAGGTCCTTCTCCTTCATCGTCGTAAACAGGAACCAAGTCGCGTCGCCTGCCAGACACGTAGCCCCCGAGTTATGTAACACGTGCCTTGTTTCTGGTTTCTCTGACTGCCTTTCGGTATCTTGTGTCTGAGTGGAAACATGGAAAGCTCATTGAATATGCAAATTATACCGAAAATATATTCCCAAGAACAAAAGGAGAGCAGCAGCAGCAGCAGCAGAAGCGGAAGCTGCCTCACACAGAAAGAGATGGGGGAATCGAGCAGAGAAAGAGACAACACAGCTTACAGCATAGACAGACAGATGTCAGACAAGACAGCGACAGAGGAGCGACATTCCTGATTAGTCCGTGGTAGTAGTTGTGGGGAAGTGGCTTTGGGGTTGAGATAAGAGATAAGGGATAACAACAGGGCACAAGACAGGCCACAGACCAGACAGGAAGACAGGCAGATGGAGAGGGGGAAGAGAGAGCACCCAGGGCAAAAGGGATAATGTTAATGTTCGGCATAATCAAGGCGACAACCGCAAAAGGCAGCAAACTCAATTGCCTTCTCTTGTCAAAGTTCTACACATGAACAAAAAATGCAAATAAATTATTAAGGAAAATAATAACAATTTGTTGAATTTAATTAATAAAATCTTATTAAGATATTTAAATCTTTACAAGCTGATTATTCTGTGTGATAATTGGAAAGAGAGCTTATAGAATAAATATCTTTTTATATTAAAAAATTGTATTTTATTTAAAATGTCAATAAATCATATTTTACAATATGATACAGAGTTCTGTATATATTTCTTATATTTATTAGAGATTTCCTCTCAGTATACATCTCCAATTGTCTCTGAAAGTTTATTCCTTTTGGCAATTTGCTAACTAATTTAGCAAAACTTGCACTGACAAAGTTTTAAATATTTTCCCCCCACGAACTCTACTTTAGACATAGTTCCCCTATAGTTCCTGTATTGACCCCAAAAGAAATTTCGATATCATGCATTTTTGAAGTGCACTTGAGCTGCTCGTTGCTCGTGCGAAAAGTTAAGCCCGAACTTTTGACACTTTCATCCCTCCCGCCCTGCTTCTTGGGCAGAGCTTTTCTCTCAGAGGGGAGTTTTCCTAGGGAAAACTACTGGGTTTGGGGCGAACGTGTCAAAGTCCCAGAAAGTACGACAAACCGCAGAAGAGTCGCGGCAGATAGTGTGTGTGTGCGTGTGTGAGCGCTCATAAGTATGCTTTAATTTATGATATTCCCAGGAAAACTAAATTTCCCAGCGTTGATTTCATAGCAATTTAAAAGTGTTTCTTATATCGATGCAATTTTCTATTATAAGATGCAGCAAAATACGGTTTTATTTATATAAATATCTTAAGGAAAACAGCAATCAGCAGAGAAAAGCCGCTGCCTGTTTGGGGTGAACAAAATAAATATGAAAAAAAAACGCACATGGCAACGCAAATTCCCAGGCTTAGAACAGACCCAGAGAAAAAATGGTGGGCCAAGAAAAAAAAGCTGTAGAAGAGGCAGACAAAAGCAAGAAAAACTTGCTTGGCAGCAGCAGGAGGGGGAAAATACAGAAAAAAAAAAAAAAAGCCAGCACACGAGCCAAACAACAGCTGGGGCAAACGGACAGGAGGAAAAATAAAAAGGAAAATCCTTAGCGCACAATGCGGGCCACATTGAGGACGACTGGCACACAGCAACTCACAACCCACCCACCCATCACCCCCAGATCCTTGCCCCATCACCACCACCCAACCACCACACTCTTCCCAAGGGGAAAAAATGGCAAAAACGCAACGAACCAAAAATCCACACGGGGCAAACCCAACAGCAACTGCTGTCTGCTACTTGTACACTCAGAGAAAAGTATTAAAAAACAATTGTAGCGCTTGAAAACATTATAGCAGTTCCTACAAGGTTTGTTTTAATAAAATTTACTTATTTATTTTAAAATTTGGCCTAAGAAATACATTTTTTGGAAGTTCTTTGTTTAGAAAATCAATTTATTGAGAATTTGTATATCCGTTTTTATAAATATTGTACACAAAAACCACAAATTTCAAGACATAAAACCATTAGAATTATAAACAGAATATTTATAAAGTTTAAAAGTCTTGAAATATATTAAAATATCTTCATATTCCAACCTCTTTCGATTTGTGTATTACTGCTGCTGTGCTCGACAGTAACGAAATGAATGAAAAACTGCTCTACCTATGTATATACAGCCCTGTATATGTATGTATATATATCGCACAAAAACACGCACACAATCACAGAGGGAAAAGCTATATAAAAGCGAGAAAAGTGCGCGCCAAAAAATGGGCAGCCAGCGAGCGAAGGGGAGGCGACGGGCAACAGCGGGCGCCATCTGGCGACAGCCAAAGCAAACACTAGAAAGAGAAGGAAAATGGTGGAAAATTGCGCAAAAATAAAAATAAAAATAAAGCTTAAAAAGAGACAGAGAGAAAGAGAGGGAGCAGAGTGAAAAGGAAAAAAGTCTGGGTCTGAGTTGGGTTTTGGGTTTGTTGGTTTCGGTTTTCAGTTGGTTTTTTTTTTCTTTTTTTGGGGGGAGCTGGAGGGGGAGGTAACGAGCGAAAACGCCATGATGACGTTGTTGCGTCTGCCTCAATTTACTCAGTGTACACACACATACACATAAATTCGTATATATATACACATATATATATACTTATACAGTTAAGAGCCAGACCAGACCGAGGGCCACCCCCAAAAAGCCACCCGAATTCAGGCGTCGTTCGTTCGTCGTTCGTCGGTCTGTCGTTTTCGCCATCGACCTAAAAATCAGTTTAGCCCACTGTCTGTGTGTGCCCGTCTGTGTCTGCTCTCTGTCTCTATGTATGGGTGAGCTGGGTGAGTGTGTGTGTGTGGGGTGTGTCTGTGTGAACAACTGCAAAAAGGAGTGTCTGAAAGTAACGACTACAGCAGAAGCAGCAGCAGCAGCAGGAGGAAGGGGCAAAAATATGTGTAGCATACATTTTGGGGCAGGCATTATATAGCCAGCGAATATTCCATTTGGCATTCTTTCTTTTATTTTTTGCGTGGGTCTATATGTTCTCTGTATATATGATATATATAGTATATAGACAGAGCCCCACCCGCTCTTCATGCTTTAAGGCAAACTTTAAAATGCAGCAGACAGAAGCCAGGAAGAACGAAAGAAAGAAGCTGGGAAAAGTTCAACTTTAACAGCTTGCCAGCTAAGTGTGTTAGCTACTTTTTTAGTGTTCAGAATAGAAGAAATAAAAATTCCTGGGGGAAATTTCACATAAATATATATTAGAAAATGGGGAAATATGGCTGGGTAAATCAGAGTTATGTGAAAGGTTAAAAGTTAAAAGGTTATTAGAACTTATGGAATAACAGGAACAACAGAACCAATTCCAAGTCCATAAAACATAGCTAAACTCAAATTATATTATTTGGCAATGACTTCTATCCTTTCAGTACCAAATACCTAACAGATTTTTTTACTCATATTATTTATTTAAACAGAAAATGCCACTTCAACTTTTACGAAAAATATATCAAGTTTATCACCTGTTTATAGCTCTTAAAACCTCCTTATCTCTCCATATTTCCTCCCCTTCCAACAGCGTCAGATACTTCAAGTTATGGCTTCTGCTTACTATAATATTTCCTCTGGCAAAATAGGTTATATCCATATTCATATATATATATATATATATAAAGATGTGGAAAAACTCCCGGGAAATGCAGACAGCAGAAAAAGTGGAGCAGCATAAAAGTTGGTGGAAAAGAGGACGTGGCATGGGTGGAGTTAAAACAAAAATGTAGGAAAACTGGGATGCATGCAATGTGGGTGCATGTCAAGAGCTCATGACACTGACTGACCGCAAAATCCCCAGCTCCCGCTCGCTGTCCGCCGCAGACATGTCAGACATCCAGGCGGCCAATTCATTACGACTCCTCACCTCAGTGAGGCGGACTCCTCCTGCTCCTCCTCCTCCTTAATAGCCAGTCCCCTCCTTGCCCCTCTTAACCCCATCTTACTGAAACCCCTTCCTGAATGAGCCTCTGATCGATGGCTCTTCTGTGGTCACGCGACCGTCGCTTCATCGCTTGGTCGACCTACATTCAATTTGCTGGCGACCGCAAAACGCGTCCGACAGTTGACGATTATAACCCAAGCCCCATAATGATGATGGCGCAGATGATGATGATGATGCAGATGAAGGAGATGATGCAGATGCAGATGGATGGATGGGCTGTGATGTGCAGGACTTATATAGAGCGAGAGAGATTCGCCATTCAATGGCAGACAACGCCGGAGGCGGAAATATGATTTGTAGTGGTGGGGGAGTGCGGGGGTGAGGGGCTTTTTGCCTTGGGTTTTTGGGTCGGAAAATGCAACGAGGATTGTACTTGTGGGTGGGATTTGGTGGGCATTGAGCTCAGCTTGGAGCTGCTTAGTGGGTCTGCCCACTAGTTGGTAGTTGCTAGTTGACCGGTTCCGTGATGCCTGGACAGTACATTTAAGCCTGTGATTTGGGAAAGCTTAAAGGAAAATATCCCTAATTGGTTGCGAATGGTTGGAGCAAACTATTTAAAGATAATTTTCCTAATAAGTATCGCCAAAGTGCTCTTACTATCTATTTAAAGCAAAGAAAATGCTTTATATTAACCAATATCAAGTATACGCAGTGGTTTCTGGTCGTCAAACGAGAGGTATTTTATGATAAATTGATGATTTATTAAAGGTAATGCTAAGATTATATTTAAAATAATATTTTTGTAAATATATTAAAGCCTAAAAAAGGCGTACTGAATATAAATAAAATATTAAGTATACGCCATGTTGTGTATTATACATCATAAGATCAAGTATACGCAATGGTTTCTGGGCGTAAATTGGGATGTAATTCTCTATAAATTCAGGATCCAGGCAAAGCCTTAAAAAGTTTACTTCATACAAAATATCTTAATAAATATTACGTATACGACATATTGTTCAAAATAAATCAGATCAAGTTTAAGTTCCTAAATTTATATGTAATTCTTAATAAATTCCGGATTTAGGTAATGCAAAGCCTTAATAGAAAACCACATTAAGTATACGACATGTTGTTCATAATAAATCTCAAAATCAAGTATACGCCAAGTATACCGAATTATTTGACTTTAAAATCAACTCAATCACTTAAAATATAAAATAAAAAACCCTAGTAACCGATTTTAAAACACAAACAAGCTCAGTTACTTAACAAAACTACACATTGCCTTACCTAAATGCATTTTCATTTGGGTTTTTCCGCTTTTCTAAGAAAATAAACCACAGGAAAAAATATGGCATAGGAAAAACCCCAAAAGAAAGCTTATATATGTATTTGCCAAAGATCCTTCTGTATCCTTGTGTTCCCCTTTTTGCCTTTGCGGTTCCTTTTGTTCATATATGGAAGAGTATATATGCATAATGCATCCGCCGCAATATTGTAAAGCGAAAATCAAACTGTAACTGAGCCTGCAGGATATATGTACATATATAGAGTACCGAGTACAGTTTGCTGGTTACAATTTTGGTTTTGTGCACAGTCCCTTCATCTCTTTGGTCTGCTGTGTGACCTGAATCCTGGTTTGGCCCATTCCTGGCTCGCCTCTCTCCCTCCCTGTGTGTTGTCCTGCGTTTCTTTTGCCAGCAAAGAGTTGAAGGTCGTTTTGTTTGAAATGAGAAATGAGATGAGAAGCCCGCAACCAGCAACCAGCAACCGGCAACCAGCAAACCCAGCAAACCAGCAACTGAAACTAACAGAGTCCTTTTCTCCGATTCTCCCTACCCGCCGCAGCAGCTGCCTTTCTCTCCAGCGCTCCTCCATTTCTCACACATTCTCTGTTGGCCGCCGCCAGCACTTTGTGCACCACTTTGGGTAACCACACACACACACACACACACACACACACACACACACACACACACACACACATGGCACACACACACACACTCGCCTCACATGCCATACAAATGGAGAGCCCAAGCACAGCACAGACTCTTGACGAGGCTCTGCCATAATGGAGCAATACGAAATGGGGGAATAATATTAATACAGTCGAGACTCACTAAGTTATGGTTTAAATAAATATATATTCAAGTTAGGATTTTCTATAGAGTTTTGAATTTAGAAAGTTAAGATAAACTTTATCTAAGTTTGAATTTAGAATTTAATCTATAAATGCATGATTTTCCCAAGCTTATTCCTAAGTTTCGAGATATATAATCCTTTCATTTAGCAAACTATAATTCAGACTTAAAGCTTTGAAATATTTGTACTTAACATTTCCTTGAAATTTCTCCAATAACTTGACTAATATTTATCTTCTTGGCGTTCCGGAAAACCCTGTTAAAGGACCTTACTGTACACAAATAGTAACCCAAGCCCGGAGTGTATAAAAAGGACTCGCATACTGTGTGTGATTGTGTGCGAGTGTGCTGTGTGTGTTTGTGAGTGTCCCTCGACTATTTACAATGGAATTGCATTTTCTTTTGTTAGTCAACCACTTGCCAGCTGTGTGTGTGTGTGTGTGAGTGGAGGAAAAAGAAGGAAAAGGCAAACAACAACAGCAAACGGAATCTGTGAAGTCCCATCTACGTTTTATTTCATCGTCCTCGCCGTAGTCTTCCCTGGGCATTTCCCTATCACTTTTAATCTTTATTATCGATGACACAGCAATGGCAACAACAACAACAACAACAACGATGGCTGTCAGCCATTTTCCTTCCGTTTTCCCTCTTGCTGTTTATTATATTTTGTATTTTTTTGCCATTTCAAAATGGCGAATGTCTCCTAGTTGCCTTTTTCCTTTTGCCTTTGCCTCCTACGGACCCCACCCATTTTCACAACATTTTCGCAACTTTATGTTGTTGTCCAGCTTTATTCCTATTTTCCCGCCGGCCTTTCCCCTTGGATTTCCCAGCAGCGCCCGCCTGCTGTTTGCACGGCTCGCTGGTCGCGTAATTCAAGCGGAAAGCGTCGCCATAAAAGCCAAGTGGGAAATAAAATAGAAAAAAAATCAGTAAAGGAAGTTTCCTTCTAACCGAAGCATTAAATATGCTAGCAGGAAGATTATTTTAATACAAAATGGATTTGAAATCAATTAAAATTTCGCTTGAAGGTATGGAAAGGATTATTATTAATTTGTCTTTTATTTAAGGTTGCTTTTAAAATATGTTTCTGAATATTATTATATTAATTATTCAAAATAAATGGTTTCCAAGAAATATTATTAAGATAATCATTCTCTTTGATTTTAAATATATATATTCAAACTTATTAATACCCCTGTAAGGGTATAGCTCTGGCCAGAGAAAAAGGGAAATGAAAACAGAATGGTCCGAGGAGTCCGACACAACAAGGAGAGAGGACGAACAAGCAGCAGCAGCAGCAGCGCCAGAACCTATTTTCCCAATGTGTCCTTCGTCCTATTGTATAACCAACAATGTCTGCCACACCCCTGCTGCCATTGCCTTTTCCCCTTATCCCTCTGTCCCTGCCGCCATTGCCCTTTCCCCCTATCCCTGCTGCTTTCCCTGTCATTGCTTTTCCGCCGCCAGTTTTCCTTTTTTCCCAGCCTTTCCCATTCCCATTTATATATTACCAACTGCGTCGCGTCTGAAATTTTCATTTATTTTTTATGCTCGTTCGCTTTTCCTCTCTCCGCCTGCCTGGCTCTCTGTCTCGCTCTTTTGGCCGACATAATTTGCTAACTGAAATGGAAAACATTTTCGACAGGTCAAAGGGGCGGGGTCCGGGGCGGGAAAGGACGCGGCAGACACGCGCACCAATACAGGCAAAAGTCAAACGAGCGCACACAGACACAGACGGCGGCAAAGCGGAGACACAGCGCGGGAGGAAAAGCGAGGGGAAAATGGGGAAAATTGGGGCGGCAGACGGAACAAGCAGAGAACAGAGAGAGAGAGAGAGAGAGTGGAGAACAAAGAAGGGAAGCAGACGGAGACGGGAATAAGGATGTGTCGCCAGGCGAAGAATAAGAGGAGCTGGGAAGCAGAGTCCTGAAGGCCCATTGTCCTGCTTTTTGCTGGCTTGCTTATCGATGGCAAAAGAGACGAGAAGTCACACAGTTATGAACTTTGTCCCTTTTTTCCACACCCGAAACTAAGTTCTCCTTGCCATTAGAGTCCTGCCTTTGTCCTTTGTGTCCTCCGCGTGTCTGTCCTTCACAAACATGTCATAAAGCGCGTGTGGCAACAACGAGAAATACTATATAATAATGACTGAAAGTCGGTTGAAAAGTCTGCTGCCCGCTTTAGTGCGGAATGGAAAATTTTCATTTCCCTGAGCTTACTGTGACTTTCCATAAAATTTTATGGGAAAACAGTAGGTTTTAGCGCTTTAATTAAATGAAATGTTGTTGAATATTATTTATTTATTCAGCTAAAAGATGTTTATTAAAGATTTATTTTTAAGAAATCTTTTAAAACTCTTAAACCAAAGCACACCAAATTATTTACTTTTTTATTGACCATTTTTCCTGCCCACTGTACTTCCTTTTAACTGTTTTTTTCCGAAAACCTTTCGCATTTTCCATTGCCTACTTTTTTGGGGATTAAATGGAAACTTTGCCAAGGCTGCCCCTATTTTCCTTTGCCTAATGGATCCTTTCTTTCTTTCTTTCCCATTGACCCCAAAATTCGCAGTGAGAAAACAATAGAGGCAAAAATGTATTTTTCTCTTGATTTTTGCACGTTACAAAAAATATTTCGCTTGGAAATTAACATAAAGTCGCTAACTGCTTGGTGGAATGATGAAAAACAAATGTTATAAATCGGCTAATGAAATGCGTTTCAGAGTGCTAAATGGAAAAGCACTAAGGCACACGTGCTAGGAGGAAGGCTAATCCCATCGATCAGCTAAAAACATGATTGGTGTCAAGAGATAAAACGTAGAAATCGAACGAGGGTTTCGAGCAAGGTTTAAAAATCAAAAATTAGAAGGGGCATATGTTAGGGAAAAATATCCTTGAAGCGTATGGATATTTTAAGGTATTTTTTTAGCTAAGAAGAAAACTTAGCAAGTAATATTTAATATATTTAATATACAGCTTATAAAGCTTTTATTCTTTAATCTTATATATATTTATGTTTTTCCTCTCTCTTTATTTTCTGGCTTCCTTCCTTTTTAATATTTCTTCTTTACAACTTCCACTGAATCATTACCAATGCAACGCTGCCCCATTGATCATTGATCAGAATGGAAAGCCATAACTTGGACAGGCAACTTCCATGGCCATGGGGGCCACACACACACACACAATAGATGGGGGCTTTCAGAGGGGGGGCTTTGGAAGCCAATAGAACCCAGAATCGAGCACCCAGAACCAGCAACAGTTACATCGACCCAAAGGAAGTCGAGGTCTTTTCAGTCTTCTGTAGTTTTCAGTTGTCGGCACAAGGTTTCACTCGTCGCCGTTGTCGTCGTCGTCGTCAGGTGATGAATGGTAATGAAAATGTTGCTCTGTCAGTTGGTGCTTCCATTGTTGTTGGTCGAGAGCTGCGCCACTGTGTCTGAGGCAGAAGTCGAGAGCCCCAGCCTCAATAAAAACTAATGCACAGCGCAGCATAGCCTCAGTTGTTGCCGATAATCATCTGATGTTGCTGCTGCTGCTGCTGCTGTGGTTGTTGCGGTTGCGGCCATGGTTGCAGTTTTGTTACTGACTTTGGCTTTACTTTGGCTTAGCTTGGCCCACTTGTTGGCAACCACCAACGAACAGCGACCAACTACCAGCAACTAGCAACTGGCAACATCCAACTACCAACAGCCGAAAGACGGACAGGCAAAAAACCACCGTAGTCGTCGTCGTCATCAAGTGTGGTAGCAGAAAAACATTAAATTTTATGCATTCGTATTTCTTGTGAAGCGCGGCAGTCAGCAATACGCCCCAAAGCCAGCAACACCCACCCGCCGTCCCTCACCAATGTGCTCTCTAGGACACTGAGGGAAAATTATGACAGATAAAGGAAAACATCTTTGGAAAATGTCCAAGGAAAAAGAATGATTTAGAATTAATGGTAATTAATTCATATAAATATTTGAATACAACAAAAATCCCTATAAATTATTTAAAGTGTAACAAACAATTGTCGTTTTCTCTAGCGTTTTGTTATTGCCGCTGCCTGCTCGTTGCTGTTCGCTGGCTCGTTTTGATTAATCTGACATTGTAATGCAAAAAAGCATTTGGCAACTTGTCGGCGGAAGGAGGCGGAGGAGGAGGAGAAACAAGTTATTACCGCAAAGCAGAAAGACCCAACTGCACTAGCCTCGTGTTCAACCCAGTTAAAAGGCCAAACTTGACCTGGCCATGGAACGGATTTAGATGTATCCCCAAAGTTGCAGCAGCAGCAGCTCCAGCAGCAGTGGCAGTGGCAGCACCAGCTGCCCAACAAGAATTATGGCCTAAAAAGCCAAAGGAGGGGGCGACTGGCCGTAGTGCTGATTCGTAGCATAATTTCTCTTTTCTTTTCTTGCATTTTTCTTTTTTTGCTCCTAAGCGAGACGCCCACGTTTCTGGCACGAGGCAAGAAATAAAATTGCGGAAATGATTCCAACAAATTGATAGGCTGGCTGTTCCAAAAGGGTAAATAGAAGCGTTGCAGCAGCGGCTTTATTGGGTAATTGCAGGAGGTGCAACATGCTCCTGGTAGGAAAGGAAAAATCAGGGGAATTTAAAGGAAAATAAAACAGGAAATCGTCTTAACAATAATGATTAAAAAGGCTGGAAAAGCTGAGGATAAAAATAGTTTTATATTTTAAAAAATACGAGTTGTAAGTCCCTCAGTCTTATTAAGAATTTACTTTACTTAAATTATGATTAAAATATATTTATTTTCTATAGAAAAACCTTATCTTTATATAATTTTAAAGATTTCCTAGATGATTTTCTAGATTATTACTAACCCTTTGAGTTCATCAAAATTTCTAGAAATAAATCAACCGTAAACAAATCGAATTGATACTGACGTGTTAATTGTATTTAAACGTGAAAAATGTACAAATTCCATTCAGACTCTGAACTGTACTCCAGGCAGTCAGTCCGTCAGAGTCTATGAAATGTTTAAAAATCGGAAATTTAATATTTTTTGGATCCTGTTTTTGGGTCTTTTGGGTTTACTGAAGTCAGCCCAAGCTGAGGTACCCTGCAGTAAATTTCCAGGACCTGGTTGTGTCTTCTTGGACTTCAAACCGGTTAAGAGACAACAATACAATGTAAATGGCACAGACTTTCTTTGCAAGCAAATGCCAAATGGACATTGTGAACAATAAAATAATGTACAATAAAAAATATAAATAAAAATTGAATAAAATTAAATAAGCCGAGATTCTTACTGATTAAAAAAGGGGAAAGTAGAAAACAAGTAAGGGTAAAAATATGATTTTATATATAATATATGGATCAAATTGATTTTACCGTCTTGTTTTATAATTTAATAAACATTGAAAAAGGGATAAGTTCAAAATGTTTAAAAATTTGAATTTGATCATCATATGGATCCTGGTTTTGAGTATTTCGTCCCGTGTTGGAATAACTTATTTAAAAAAAAATGTAAACCAAAAAGAAGCAAAATATGTTTGCATATATACAAAATAAATAGCTACAAATAATTAAAGTCCTGCAAAGAAATTTGCTTAGGAAAAATAGTGTAGGTCTTTAAATAATACTCATATATACGAATCGAATTGATGTTACAGCCCTATTTAAGATTTAGTTACGTTGTGAATGTGTAAATACAATTTAGACACTCAAGTCAGTTCAAAGCCGTCGGTCAACTGCTTAAAAAATGTTCAAATATCGGAAATCGATCATCATTTGGATCCTGATTTTGGGAATTTTGGGCTTTTTTGTACACCCCCAAGATGCGTTAATCCGTATTCCTCGCTGGTGTTGGAAGAAACTTTTCTTTAAAAAATGTGACCCCATTGAAATAAAAGAAAATATAGATTTTTAAAAAAATAAATGAAATATTTTTAACCATAAAATATTCTCATGGATCAAATTGATTTTACACTCTTTTTTATGCATAGATTTATAAACGTTGGAAATGTATACATTGAATGCAGTTAGAACCCGTCCGTGAGTTGGTAAAAACATGTTTATAAATCGGAAATCGATCTCCATTTGGATCCTGTTTGTGCTTCTTTTTGACTTCTTCAAGCCATCTTCCTCGTTTCCTAAAAGTCGCTGGTGCTGGGAGAACTTGCTTTTTAGAAAATGTAAACAAAAAAATAACCCAAATACAAGCACTAAACGTCTTGAAAATATATTAATTTAAAGAGGCGGCTTTAATGTCTTTCTTTTTTGTTTTGGAAAAAAACCCAGACCAGCCACGCCCAAGCAACGGACGAGGAACAAGAGAGAGATGGCTGGAAGAAACTGGGTGTGTGTGTGGAGGGGTGTGTGTGGGGGTGTGTAAAGAAAGGACGACATAAACTTGGAATGTTGAATGTGCCTCAAACTTTTGCTGACATGACTGTCACTAATGCCAAACACGCGCCACAGTTTCAGACACAGACACACACTCGCAGACGCACAACAAACACGCACACCCATACCCATACCCATGCCCATATATATGTGTATATATATAGAGGGGAAAATGTGTGAGTATAAGCCTGTGTACAGTGGCAGACATAACGAGCCATACATTTGGCACAGAAAGGCACACAGCACACACACAACACACAAAACTGTGTCGCACTCACAGACGGCCAGGAAGAAGCAGCAGCAGCAGCAGAAGAATCGAAGCGGAAGTGGGGGCAAGAAGAAGCAGCAGCAGCAGCAGGAAGTGGGTGGCGGGGCGGAAACGGAAGGCTCTGGGGCGAGGCAGCTGGCGTCTAGTAATACTGGCAGACAGCACATACTATATAGAGAGCGAGTGAGTGAGAGGGGGAGAGTGGGAGAGAGAGAACTGCTGACTGTGCGTGGGACAGAGAAAGATAAGGCGCCGCCTATGTAGAAGCCGGGGAAAAGTGTTTTTCCTTTTATTTTTTTTTCTTTTGCGTTGCGTTGTCGGGTCGTCCCAAAAAGCAATTTCCCCATTTATGGCCAACATTTCGGTCTCGGCAGACGCTGCCCAGCCACCCAATTAAGCCATAAGACCCACAGAAACACCACCCCCTGGAACAACCCTCCCCCCATTAAATCCAAACCCCTGGAAAAGCTGTTGTTGCCACCACAACCTACAGCAACAAAATTTGTCTGAGGGCGTCGTCATTCGATTCGGGGCCTTCCTTTTCTCTCGCTCCTCCTGTTCTAGCTGAAAGTTTTCTTCTGGGGCAAAAAGTTTTCTCCTCCTAGTTCTTCTTTTCTTTTTTTGTATAAGTTTCTGGCGCTCCTCTTGCTTCCTATTTCCTTAGCCGACATTTCTGCTGCTTCTTGCCAACTTTCCCTGCCTTTTGCTCTTTGGGTGAGAGAGGAGGGTGGTGAGCAGGAGGACGAGGAGCCCCTTTGGGGAATGAAGATGAAGGAAGAGCTGACTGGCCCACTTGGACGCCCTTTTGTCTTACGACATCGACTCGCCAGCGAAGAGACACAGCCTCATCAAGCAGGCAGGAAGCTGTACCCTTTCCCCAGTTTTGTTGTACTATTTTTTTCTTATTCCCTAAGGTCCTTCACTATTCTTCTTTCTAAATTTTTGCTTTTTATTTGTTCACTTTTTGTATTTCTCTCTTTTTTGTTCCTTTTTTTTTGTCTTTAGTTGCATAGTCTCAAGGGTGGTTTATGACATCTCATTCTTCTTGGCAGTTTCCTTTTTATTTTCCTCTTCGTTCTGCATTTTATTGATTTTAAACTTGGACAGGAATTTCATTTTGTGGCAGGAGATCAAGTGACCTATTTTTGAGTTCCTCTCAGGCATATGTGAAGAATTTGTTTATATTTTAAATATATAAAAAAATGGTTGGTAGTGAGAAGAACCAATCTTGAGAAATGTAGAGGAAAAAGGGCATGAAGTTTGTTAAATGGTTTTAAAAATTTCTAGCCATCTTTATAAACGAAATACTTAAACATTTATTTAGCTAAAAAAAAAGGCTAAACTAAGCTACGCTCATATAATTATTTTTAACACAAATCCACTCATTATAAACCCCTAAAAAATATATTATAAATTCCCTAAAAATATTCACAAGATACAGAGAAAGGCTTCAATCTCCGCCATCTCACAGACTCCAAAACACTTGTGAACACGTGTTGGTCTTTTTAATTTGAGTTTTTTCGTATTTTTTTTTCATTTTTTTCAACGTTTTTATTTATTTTGTTTGCCTTCTTTCATGTCTATCAAATAAGGTGCGTAAACAGGTGTCAAAAATTGAGTAGCAACCGCTTGTAAGTCAATAGCAGAGTCTGTGGCAATAAAACCAGATCTAACAAGTTATTGGTCATGTTTTTTGTTGTTGTTATTTTTTTTTTTTTGGCTCGTGAATAAAGACGAAAGGTAATGCGATTGAAAAAAAAAATAAAATCAAATAAAATAAAGCGAATGTAAATCATTTGAGACGCCAATTGACGTTGGGAAATTTCAGTCAGCAAAAAAGCTGCTCTAATTGTTTGTAATCCCTAAGAAAAAAACTTGTTTGATGTTGGTAAGTGTGTTATGGCAACCAGCTATAACCTTATATAAATGAAATTGGCATATAATTTATATTTTTCACAGCTAAATTATTTAATTGGAGGCTTCAAAAACACAAAGTAAACAAATTAAATTCAAAGCAATTCTTGTTTGCACTTTTATTTAAATTTTTCTCATGAAAAACTATAAAGTTTTCCCTATTTTCTTGATTTAAAGAGTATTTAGGAATCAATCTTTAAATTGGCGTTGGAAAAAATTTGTCATGCCCATAAAATCATAGCTGATTGTGTGATATTGTTGGTAAGAAACCGCAATCTACTTACATGTGACAGTTAAGCGGCTCGAAGCGAAAACCACAGCTTCAAAAAATTATTACCAGGTAAATAATGTGGGACTCACCTGCAAATAGAGCAAAAGAGAGTAGAAAAAATCAGTAAAAAAATCAAGAAATACGCTCAGATATCAATGAAATAGTTTTTGGCATTATTATTTGTTCGCCTTCGTAGCTGCTTTTATTTTATTTGTTTTTTTTTTTTGCTGCTCACATTTTTGCATTGAGCGTGCCAAAATTGTTATTTTCATTGTTGTTGTTGCAATAGCAACAATTTTAATTGCTGCAATGCCTGCAATTAATTTGTCAATAGAACACATTTTGGCTTTTAGCGAAAGAGCAGCAGTGTTTTCACTACTTTTTCCCACTTTTCCTACTTTTCCTTCTCTGAGGATTTGCACTTTGCTGCGTTCTATTTTCTTCGGCAAAGATTTATGTTGCTGCACCGCCCCCCTGCCCAACGCCCTCTCAGTTGCACAAAAAATAAAGGAAAAAATATAAGAAAAATTTTGTGCCAGACTCGTGGCAATTATTTTCAATTTCATTGCAATTTTTCCCTTTAGTTTTGCTCGGTTTTTGTTTTCTCGTCTCTTTGACAGTGCAGCAACGTTGATTTTTCTAAAAGTGTTTTCAGCCAAAATGCTTATGAGCAGGCCAATACCATTTAGCCCTATGCCAGGTCTCCAACTCTCGCAAAAAAATTAAAAATAAATGCTAAATGAAATGGCAGAAATATAAGCGAATATTAAATACGCTGCAGAATTATAATTGCTAAATTATTTACTATATTTCTTGAGTGAGTCATAAAGCCTGAGGAAAATGTGGAAGGGGTTTCGGAAACTGAAAAGAAAGGGTCCTAGGGAGAGGAAAGAAATCACATAAATTGCCCCAAATGGTTGCAATAATATGCAAATCGTTTCCATCACACAGCCTTTTGGCCCTGGCACCCAATAAATTAACACAATAAATTTAGCAAGAAATAAAATAAGCTAAAAGAAATATAAGAAAGGAATGGAAAAAATAGGTGAATACTCTTAAGGTATAAAGCAAGTATCTGAGATCATTTTTAAATTATTTAATAACAATCCTTCTTAACTTTAAGGCTTCAGATTAAATTACAAATTAAATACAAAAAATAAGGAATTTTCACAGCGGCGTCAGTTTCTGTTTGTTGCCAGATAGAGAAGGAAAATTCTATTGCCAAAGTGAGACAGACAGACCGGCGTTGTTGTCCTTTTGCGTGCGAAAAACGAACAAATGGACAAATAGACAAACCGCCGGAGGGACGGCGTCAAAATGGCGTCGCCAATATGTCGCCGGGCGTTGGAATATGGGCGACGCATCTATGCCAACCCAGCGATATCCCCGCTTGTCTATAAAAATCCCCTCGACACTGAACTGGGTTTTAAGCACTGTGAAAAATAGGTAACTTCATAACATAAGCATTGAATATATTAATTTTGATTAAGAATATTTCTAGTGCTAGAACTACTCAAGAATTACGTGGGAAACCCCTCAAACTTGATACTTTAAATGGTTTTCCAAACAAAATATACAGTTTTCAAGACAACCTTTTATTTCTTTAGTTTGTTTTTATTATTCCCAGTGTATCTTTTGCCCCTCTATGTATTGCCCTGGCTGTTGGTACTGTCTCTAGTTGTGGGGAGCGTTAATTGCCCCCTTTGAGCTGAGTGACAGCGAACGATAAACGAGCAAACAGTTGCAAAAGTCGCCAGATCTTGAGGGAGAGACGAATAATATGCATTGCGTATACCCAATACCCTTCCTGCGGCATCCCTCTAATGCTGTTTTATTTATACGAGCATCATCATTATCATTTGTCTCCTCCTCCCCCCTCGAGGCTCTCTGTTCCCCACTCCCTGACTGCCCATCTCTTTCGGTTTGCCATTTTTAATTTAGCAAATGTTGTAAATTTACGCTAATTTATTGCGTGTCGCAAGGAGGAGGAAAGGAGGAGGTCTGCCTGTGGCTGTGCCTCGCCTGGCCTGGCCTGGCCTGGTCTTTTGGTCTCGCATTAGTCACTCTTGGTTGGTGGCCATAGCTAATTGCCGCACAAAAAAAAATGTATAAAGAAAACGGCAAAAAACAACGAGGAAATAAAATCCTAACCAGGACATCTTAATCGTCATAAAAATACAGTTTTGATTTACTATCAGCCGGCCACAAATTTATGTGTAAAGGAGGCCAGGAGTAGAGGTGCCAACAGCATTTTGCATAAACAAACAAACTCGAAGAAGGGGTAGAAAGCGGCACTCGGGTTGCACCTGAAGGAGTTCTGACAATAAATCACACGGACACCCGGAAAAAAGAAAGGATAAACCGCTAAAGGAAAGTCTGAGGGGGGAAAAGTAGAGCAAATTTACAGAGAAAATAAAATGTATAAATATTTATTTAAATGCTTTTAAAGCTTGGTTTATGTTTAAGATTTTTTAAATATTTATAAAGTCAAAAATGCCTAAGAAATCTCTAGGGTTTATAAAGACCCTAAAAAGGTAACTTTAAGGATGCCACACATTTTATTGCCTACTTTAAGGCACCTTTTCTATGGATTTTATTTAATTTTAATATTATATTATATATTAATATATAATTTCCTTATAATTAATTTCTTGGAGTTCTAAATACTTCCTTACTATTTCTAACACCAATAAACCTAGAATATATATCTTAATTGAATTCCCCAGAGACTCAAGCCTCATCCATCATAATGAGAATTTGCTCTTTAAGTTTAACGCTTTAATTAATATTGAAAATTATGCACAGTGCACCTCTGAGACAGGTGTAAGTTTGCCGCTTCACTCGACTCTCCTCATCCTTATCCCCTGCCCCTGCCCCTGCCCAGGCCTCTGCCTTCTAATGCAAAACTGCGCTAATTATGGACAACATTTGCTCCCACAGGCCGGCGGTTCGGGAAGGCGGGACAACTTGAGGTTTCGGTGTCACCGGGGGTTGTGGTTGGTTGCGGGATTGGGATCGGGATCCGGTAGGGAAGACGGCAGAAGGGAGCTCCGCTCCGCACCTCCTCTCTGGCTACATCAAAGACAAGTCTGCTCCTCGAAATGGCTTTTAATTACAGCCTCGTCGTGCAAGAGGTCGACCATGTTGGGGGTAGACATTGTCGTCGTCGTCGTCGTCGTCGTCCGGATGAAGGTGGCCTAGGAGCCAGAGGAGGAGATGACAGTGGAGACGGCGGTGGAGTAGTTGCTTGTCGCTTGTTTGCATAATTTATTGTAATGAGACCGCGGGATGTTGCGGCGGTTTTCTCTCTGCGGAATTGCCGGGGAGAGTTGGCCAAATGGGAAATGGAGAAACAGGAGCGGAAGGAAGAAAGGAATGACGGCTTTCAAGGAACCCAAAGTGCACTTATTTTCTGCCAGCTTTTGCTTTAATTGTCAAGTGAAATGTTACTCGTAGTTTGCTATAATAATTTAGCAAGAAAACAAGTAAGAATTCTACTAGTAAAAATATTTTCCAAAAGGTATTTTACGAAAATAGCTCTTAAAACATAAAAATCTTAACATTTCTTTAACTTTTCTTTTGCAAAATATTTATTTTATTATATATATAAATAAATTTCATAATAATTTATTTTTCTCTTATTCCTTTTATATTTTTCTGACTCTCAGCATCCTCCTTAGAATTCTGCTTAAAAAAGGACGGAAAAAGTATTTTTCCCATTACCCTTGGTGATTTATTTAAATTGGAATGCCCACTGTCCACTGCCATTATTATTATTTTCCTAATAATCATCATTTTCATCGTCTTCCAACGTAATCATCGCCATCATGATTGTCCCTTGTTTGCCTTTTGACACAAATCATGGCTCAAGGTTTGGCAAAGCGAAAAATAAGAAGGAAAAAATAATGTGACGGGTGAAAAACCCCAAAAACAACAATAAACAAACGTCTAATGAAAAAATTTTCATGAAAAATCGCTGCGAAGGCAGCAAACAAAATAGAAATAGAAGGCAATCGCGCTTCTTTCAATTAATTTGTGGCAGAAAAATGGCAAAAAGGCAAAAAAAGAAAAAGGAAAAGGGAGAACGGGCAGCGGGAAAGGCAAAGGAAAATTTTCTAGCTTGAGTTTATTTGTTTTAACGGCCGCGAGCAGTGCCAAAGTGCAGCAAATGAAATATTAATTAGGGGCCACAAATCCCCATGAAAAGTGCAATATAGAGAAGCTCTATAAATAGTGAAGGGGGTTTCCGAAGGGGGAAAGGCGGCTAAAACTCATAAGGTCAGCGAAAAAGGGAAAGGAAATCGAACTATGAAATTATTGCTGCCAAATAACAATGAATTATGGATAAGGATAATTTACTAGCCGATTTTTGTTGAGGTTTTAGAAGGGTATTTATGTTTTTGAAAGTTAATTTACTGCTTTTTCTAGTTCTCTTAATCTGAATTATTTACCCCAAGTTTATTTTCTAAATGCTAATTAAATTAAACTTAGTTTGAGCGACAGAAAATTAAACTTGGGCGAGTTTTCTGCAACTGTGAATTTGTGTCAGCCGCACAGCAAAACCTGAAGCCCGCAGCAATTAAGGACATCAGCAACAGGGATGCGCCCCGAAAAAGATAAATGCAACTACTGAGAAAGGGGAGGGGGCCCGGAAAAAGGGTTGCGAAATGGGGTAAATAGGCAAAGCTTCCACCCACAATTCCATGTTCCCAGCACACACAAACACTCCTCAACAATGAAGGTTGGTTGGTTAGGATAGCAGTCGGTACACACACACACCCACTCACAGGATGGCTGGCGTCTCTGGAAAACTGGGTCAAAATTATAAACACGTTATCTTCTCATGCAAATGGCACACAGAGCCGGCTGGAAAGGGGGAATCCCACAGAGAGAGGCAGAGTGGAAGAGAGAAAGGAAGTCAGGGGGAGGCGTTGACATGGCAGACAGGCCAAAGGAGACAAAAGCCAGGCAGCAGGAAGAGAGAGACTGGGAGGAAGCTGGAATGCAAATTATCCTGGCTAGCGAACATGAAAAATGCAGAAGCCACCGGGCTCTGGCATCCAGAGGCTAAAATGGATGAAATTTGTGGATAGATTAGGAAATTTGCCAGGGAGTATAGTGAGTTTCGGGAGATGTCTCTCAATGCTCAAGAATTAATAATAACTAATACAAATTAAGTAAATACATATATATTTTTCCCTATAAAACAAATAATTTAATCCTTATTCAAATCCTTCCCTTTTTATTACACAGTTTTTCCCATTTCAAAACCATAAAGTAACATTTAATTTGCCTTTCATTAAACCTTAAATTATTCCCCGCTTTGAATTCGCCACTTAAAAACGCGTTTTTTAATTATTTTTTTTGCACTTCATAAATTCCCCTAAAAATTAAAAGGCAATTGTTATTTGTCGGATTACTTTTTTGCTGCTAATAATTTAGGGGTTGCACTTGGGGATTACTCCGCATCGCTGCCTTCGGCTGCAATTGTTTGCTATATTTATCGATGTAATTTGACCGCACACACAGTTCGCACAGTAAAGCGAGTTGTAATTGCCCAGAGATCCCTATCTTTGGCTGAGTCTTTATATGTGCATATATATCTGGCCATATCTGACCGTATCTGGCGGGCGAAGAACATGGCTTTCATTGCGTGTAAATGATATTTAAAAAACTCTCGAATGATATTTATCCCCCGGACTCAAGCTGCGGCTACTAATAAAGGAAAATTTACAAATTGCGTGAGCGCAGAGCAAACTATTTCCTCACCCCCACGCCCCCCTCGGACAATTTTCCGCTGAACTAATTAAAAATCAGACTTTTTAATTAAATGATTAAAATCGGCTAAGAGAGAGGGAGGGAGGGAGGTTAGCCGCAGACAAAACAAACCACAAAGATGATGACCATTCGCTCATTCATTTGGCCATCTATATCCCAACCCATCTCCCATCTCATCGCCCATTCAGTCAGTTAGTCAGTCAGTCAGTCTGTCATTCATTTATTCTTCAGGTTCTCTTCCAGGAAATTTCTCACACAATTTTCGCGCGCATTTTCCGCGGCTTAGCCATCGCGGCTTCCACTTCTACATCTCTCCCTTCGCTCCCGGAAATGGCTATAATGGTAAACCGCTGGGAAAAGCCATGGTCAGATGGAAAACAGCTCGCTGGCTCAATTGATGCCGCATTCGTCACACAATTTTCCCGGCCAGCAGCATATGGGGGAAAACTAATCAGTTGCCTGGACTTATTACTTGGAGAAAAGTGTATGGGAAAGAGGTTCTAGAAGGAAATTATAAAAAAAGGAAATCTGTAGGTGCTTCGAGAGGAAGCTCTATATATTTTTCGGTGAATATATTTATATATTAAATATATATGCTTATTTCAGATAACTTTTCCCCGCAGTGCTGAACCCATGTTCCTATAAGGCCATAAGTATTCCTTGGCCATTTGAATGCGACGAGGACGACGACGACAACGACGATGAGTCCAAAGTTGAGCGCAATTGACATGTGCACCAAGAGACTCTGGGGCTGATCCGTCAGGCAGGACGTACGTCTTGGACGCGGAATATATAGAGACGGATGACTCGGCTCGAAGCCGTCTTGGATTGGCATTTGAGCTAAGTTTGGCTCGCAACCTGGCCAAGATATTGGCTTGCTTAATTGCCAGCTCACGTTTCGGCTCGCCTGCTTCGATTCTCCATTCTGTCGCCTGACATTTGCCCGGCCCCGCCCCACCTCCTCCTTCCCAAATGGAAGACAAATCGCTCAGAGCAGCAATGCAGCAAATGCAACAAATGCAACAATGGGCAATGGCATTGGCAGCCGGATAATCAGCGATATATAGACTCGCAGCAATGGCAAACAGCAGACGACTTTGCGACTCTGTGACTTTGGCGACGGGCAAACTCCACGCGAGCAATGCAAATGCCAATGTACACATGCGGCGGACAAAAAAAATATATAAAAAATACAGAAAATAAAAGAGATTGGAGTCCAAAGAGGTGACAGCGTGAGGCAGGGTGGAAAATTAGAAAATCCTTAAGCCAAGAAAAATATAAATATTGATTAAGCGACAAAAGAAAATATTTTAAGGAGTAGCAAGGGATTTATGGTCTTGAAAAATTTGAAATCTATTCTTTTAATTCGATTTAGCCCTTGATTTAGGGTTTAAAATATCCAACAAATAAAAATTAAAACAGGAAACATAATCATAAAGAATTAAAGCCTTTGAAATAATTTTAAAAATGATTTTCTGTTGCAAATATCCACGAAGTTTAGTCAAATTATTTAATGTTCTATTGTACTATTTGGTAAATAATAAATTCCCAATATTCCTTTTAATTTAAATATATTTGAAAAAAATATTTAATTTATATTTCAGGTTCACGTTTCCATCTCGAAGTCATTGCAAAGCTCCCTTGGCCTAACCATCTTCGAACAGCACGTGTTGTTGGCCTTGGCCATTGGCTCTGTACCTGCGACTTGGCCAAAACACAGACACACACACGAACACACACACACCCACCGTGAACACAGATGCAGAGGCATGGATGGGCATTGGAGCCATGACGATTATCAAAACGCCGAAGGCAACGTGGGTGGGCCCCGAAAGACATTTGGATGCCGCCAAAACGTGTTTGGCTTTTAATTGCAAATTAACTAATAGAGAAGAGGGAGAGATAGATGGAGAGTGGAGGAGGGGGTGCGGCGTGCAAATTGTTGCATCGCTGCACCGCCGCGCCGTGGTGCAACATTGAAAAATAAAGTTCAAACAAAACGGCAAAAACAATGTGAGCTCGGTGCTTGGTGCTCCCCTTTTCCCGCTGCTTTTCCCGCCTCGTTTTCCCCCAACTGGCAGCGGCTGACTGACAGACAGAGAGAGATAGGTAGATAGAGAGAAAGACAGACAGACAGACGAGTCATGCCACACATCAATTCCACATGAGTTGCGAGCTGCTCCTCAGCCCCTCCCTTTCCTTTACACAATTAGAAAAAATCTATGTTTCAAATATGCAAATGTCTAACTAGTTAATTGGATTAATAATTTAAAAAATAATAGAATAATATCCTAAATAATTATCTAGAATTATTTTAAAGGGTGTCTCGAAACTGCTAAGAAGAATGTAATTTATTTATTTTCGTTGAAATATATTTAGAATGTTTAAAATTGATAAATAAATATTAGAAGTTGTTTAAAAATACAAGAACAAATATTTAGATATTACAAATTGTGTAATTTAAGAGGAAATTCTCAACCCAAATCTTTCCTAAACACTAATCTACGCGGAAGGCAATGTTATCCCACCCTACAGCTCGTTTTTGACTACATATTGTGTCTTTTTATCATTCGAAATCTCTAAAAATTCCCGAAAATTTCTCCTAGTGTACTGCCTGCATTCCTCCAGCCAAATCCACGGCAACGAGCATGTCCAAGTCCACGTTCACGTCCCGTTTTGGCTGCGGTTGCAGTTGGGCCACAATTTTTATGATCGCAGTTTGCATTTTCACATTGTTGCAGCTCAGGCTTCTCCTTCTTGTTGTTGCTGCTGTTGCTGTTGCATTTGCCGTTTGCTGCTGCTTTAAATGTAGCGTGCAAAACTTCAGTTTTTAATTTCAAACGCATGCATTGGACCGCCACTTTGGTTGCTGCTGCTGCTGCTGCAAGTTGCACGTTGCACGTTGCTGCTGCTGCTGCTGTTGCTGTGCTCATTCGCGGCTGTTTGGCCATGCATTTTGTCAAGCGAACAACAAATTGTAACAGCGGGAGAGCCAAGGGGGGGAGTTGCATATATGAGGGGGAAAATCAAAAGGCCTGGGGGCGTGGTCGTCATGGCTGCAGGCTACAAAATACTGCAGGTGTTGACGGCGTCGTCTCGTTGATGGCATCGGGAATTTTTGCCTTTCAGGCACACAAAAAATATTTTACGCTGCCATTATTTTTTCCTGCCTACATTTCCACCAATTTTTAAACAAATATCATAAATTTTCCTCTGTGACACTCACATGGCGTATACGTAATAAAAAAAAAAAAATAGCAACAAGTCCCGGTGCTCAAAAAGACAGCAGGAGAAGAATAATAATAAAACAAATATTTAAATTCCACAAAATCGAAACAAACTCCCTCCTCGTAAATATATAAAGGAAATAGCTATAGCTCTTCGTTATATCGAATGGAAATCAAGTCGAAGAGCACAACTGCATTGGAAATGGAATCGGCATCATCAATAATTCACCAAAAAGAATTCAGCAGAGTCGCCACCAATCAGTGGGAGAGTAAAGGAAATCGAAAGAAAATTGAAGAGGCAAAAAATTGAATTGAATTCTACAGATTCTAAATATTTATATATGCAAAGAAATCAAGTTTTTGAAGAAAAGCTTGAACAGAAGAGATTTTATATATTTTTTTGAGTATAAAGTGACTTGAAAAAATAATGTAAAAGTAAATACCTATTAATTATAACACAAATCTTTAATAAACCTTAAATTCTTCACATTTTTAACTCAACTAAAAATATTATATTTTTTATATTTCTTAAACCCAACTTCACTGACAACAAATTTTCTTGTATATCATTGAACTTTAATGGGCGTTTCCCTCAGTTATTTTTTTGCATTCTCGCCTTTATATCCATACGATGTACTTGAGGTTGAGGTGTGGTGGGTTCCTCTTCTTATCTTCCCCCTTGCGCCTGACAGAGGGAACACACAGGTAGCTCAGGTGGCAGCTATGGCATTCCCCCCGTTCGGTCTCATTAGAAATCCATTTTGCGTCTAGTCATGGTGATCACCATCGCGATGCATATAGGACTGGGGGCCCTATAAGGCCCACGATAAGCACACACTGATTACCCCGACTAAAACCTAACGACAATGTTATTATAGACTTTTTCTCTTACGCACTTCTGCGCTGCTGCTCCTCCTCTGGCCATCTGTGCAGTAATTATGCCAATAATTATGGTTAGGTGATGACTCTAATGACTCTCTATGATCTCTGCCTTTATCTATTGTTCAAATGGCTGGGAAATACACCTTATATGAGTGCATGTGTGTGTCTGTGTGTTTGATTGCCTTTTGTCGGTTTGTTGGTTTGTTGCTTTGGCTTAACACATGTTTGCACATCCTAGGCAGCAAGCAACAATAATCGGCAGCGGTTGCGAACTGCAAGACACTGAGGGAAAAGTTGGGGTTATGAAAAAGATATAGGTTCTAAATACCCATAACTTTTTGTATATTTTTTGGACTATTTAGGGACCTTTTAAAGTATTTAAATTCAGTAATTTAGGAATATCTCCTTGTTTTGCTTAACTTACTTCAAGAAATACTATTCTTAGAGCCCAGTGTAGACGAATATCTTATTTATTTCTTTGAAAAAATACCCTTAAATATGTAGTAAATATTTATTATGGCCCATAGATGGTTTCTAACCTTTTTAACTATAGTTTAATTAAGAATTTAAAGCTATATTGCATTTTTGAAAGGCCAAACCTACCTCTGAAAGCATTTCTAAGATTTCTACAACTATATAGGTTTAGTGTTTACAAAAAATATCAAATAAAATACAGAAAAATCCGAAGAAATTATTTTTAAATATATTATAATTTTTTTGATGATATACTAATATTATTTTGTAATATTTATATATTTTTTCTCATGCTTTTTATATTTAAATCCTTCTATTCAATGTTTTGCCAAACTGAACTTAAATTAAATCGAAGCTTCTACTTTTCCAAGTTATAAAAGTATTTCTGAAACATTTATAATTTCCTTAAATATTTCAAAATCATTTCTTTTAAATTTCTCCCAGTGTCCCAGTTGCACTTTGCCACCGCTGACTGACTTTTCGTCTTTGTGCGTTTATGCTGGGGATTTGTTTGCTTGGCTGACACCTTTGAGCCTTTGCTTCGGCAACCAAAAAGGGACAAAGTAAGTGGTTTTACCCTTTATACACATATATATTTTCCTCTTTGACTATTACTCAATTCGAATTCCCGGCGCTGAGTCAGAAGCAGCAGCAGAACCAGAGCAAACATACCACCAACTGAACGAAACGAATGGATGGGGGAGGGGTAGAAAAGTTCGTTGTCAAACATTTGCATTTCGCTTGAATTTGTGCAATTGCAGCGGGAAAAACTGTGCTTGTGCTGTGGCCGGTGGCAATTTGCAGACGGGCAAATTAATGCAAGCGCATTTATTTTTGTCACAAAATGCAAACAACACAACGGCTGCCGTCTGGCGCTGCCAAAAGCGAAAGCAGAGAGCGCCAAGAAATAAATAACGCAAATAAATAAGAAAAGCGCCCCAGGGCATAGAGAGAGATGGAAAGTGTCAGCGATAAGATAGGGAGCGAAAGAGTAGCACAGAGTGTTGCCCTCTTGGCTAAAAAGAAAAGAAAAGCAAAGAAAACTCTTGCAGCAACATTAAATAATGAAAAATGTTGGAAAATTCTTGCGCCACGCCCACCCAGCAGCTGCATCAGCCAACTAATGATAATGCAGCATCGCCTTTTAACACCCTAATGACAATGAGATGTTGCTGCTGCAGATGCTGATGCTGATGCTGCAATGTTGCATCTCTGCATTGCCAATTAATTTCCCCCTTTCGAAGTTTTCATTGCTGACTAAAAATGGGGAGATTCGTTGGGGCCTCGAGGGTTATCAAATGGGGAGCTGGGGATCCAACTTGGGGGTAAACTTTGA
The DNA here is from genome assembly GCA_008042485.1 of Drosophila mayri. NCBI lineage: Eukaryota > Metazoa > Arthropoda > Insecta > Diptera > Drosophilidae > Drosophila > Drosophila mayri. Next base: position 117,008 of record VNJN01001807.1, read on the forward strand.
ACAAATAAATACTAAAGGCAAAGGGGAGAGATATGTGACAATACCAGCGGCCATCATAAACCCTTGAAAAAAATTAGAAATCAAATAGGGAGAGCAACTCAGTCGCAGAGAGAAATATAATGAAGAAAATTAAGTTTCCTTGATTGCGAAATATTTAGGAAATAGAAATGATAATAATAAAATGTATTATTAAATGACCAATGTTCCAGAAATTATTTTCATTAAATTTAGACTATTTCAGCATTTATATTATGCAAAGTTTTCCTAAAAAAAGTCACCTTTTCTGGTTTTCTAATGATAAAAATCTCTGGAAAGATGTATTTTCCAGATATTTAATACAAATAAATATTTAAAACTCAACCTATATTTTTTTTTATTATTTTTCCAACTGTACAGTGAAGCTTGGAAGGTCTCTCCTCATCCCCCCCCGTTAACCCTAGTTTCCCCTATATATGGTAATTTCTTTTCTGCTGCGCTTTGCAAATTGCAATGCGTTTCCCTTCATTTTACATACGTTTCATATTCATGTCGAGGAGCCGCAGCAGCAGCAACAGCAACAGCAGAGTTAGCAGTCAGCAGCGGATTCGTTGTCACGCCCCCGTCACCATTTCCAGCTCCCCCCGTTTACCCCAACATTCCCCCGCTTTTCTTCCGCCTTCCTCCCCCACCCCGTACTTATTCAGCCCGATTTTCCCATTGCGCTGCCGCAGACATTGCGACGCGTCTCGTGTTTACAGTTGCAGGCAGTTGGAAAAAATTACGATTGTGCGTGGGTCCAAAAATGATAATAAAAAAAAAAAAACAGAGAAAAAAACTAAATCAAATGAAAAGTTTGCAAAAAATTACAGAAAACTGCCTGTGGAGGCCAATGCAATTTTCAAATTAGACAACAACATCAACGGGCAAGGGGCAGTCGACGCAATCACACAATGGGATTCGCAATTCGCAAATGGCAATAACAAGTTGCTGTTGCTGACATCAATTAGCATATATAGCATAAAAGTCAAAACAAAGTCTAGACAAACAACAGCAGCAGCGACAGCAACAACAATTGCACTCAGAAGGCAGAAGCAAACTTTGGCGGCGGCAACAACATCAATAGCGCCACCTAGCGGGCGCTTGACCTGCTGACCGATGTCTTTGCTGATTGATTGTCGCACTTCGTTGAGGGGGCAGGAAGCTGTTGGGCAGGTACAGTGGTTAAAATATACCCAAAATATATCAGAAAATAGTAACAGAAGTTGCCTTAATATTATCCAGAAGATAAGTGCGACAGAATATAAAGAAAACGTTAACATTTAACATTCAAATATTGCTGCCAAAAATTATATTTAATTTATTTATTCTTTTCTTCAAAAAACCCTATCTCAGCCCACTGTCCTGGCATAGTTTGCCCCGAACTGCGTGTGACGATCTGTCTGTCTAACAATTTCTATCTTAGCCTGCGTCTAGTGTCGGTTTCTTTAACACCCCCACCAAACGCCCCCCTCGCAACTGAACAAATAAACCCCTCCTAAGCCCCTCGAAAACCCCTTAACTCATCCCAGGTGAACAGATTGGATCGCATCCCATCGCCTCGCTCGTTGACAGCTCACATCTCTGCTTTGGCCACGAGCTGATCACGCCGGATGCCGCATGTCTGGCAAGGCTTCTGTGGATTGTTTTTGCTCTTAGCCTGGCTTTTTGCCGAGCTCTTTTTGTGGCCAAGGGGTAAACGTGTCTTTCATTAGCGCCTGCCTTGGTTAGCGCCTGGGACGCTTTTCGGTGTCCAAATGGTGTTAATATCGGAAAAGTACCCGAAGAAAGGCACCGAAGTGAGCGCTAACGGCTGGCAGAGGCAACTATATGCTCTGACCTTGGGCTCGCCGGTTGGTCCCAGTTATCGGTCAACGCGGCGTATGAGTGATATTTATAATGGACATTTTAGTTATTTTTTTTCTTCGCATCTAATCAGCTCAAGGCAATGGCAGAGAAAGTGGTGGGAGAGAGCATTTAAAGTGGGTTTCGAAGGTGTAAAGACTACGGAATAAAATGTTAAGGGATTTATAGCAGAAATTATTCTTTATATAACAAGGAAGATGTGAAAAATTTATGGATTTCAAAGGGTTTTCTTTAATAATATTTAAAACGCTTACAACTTAAACCACATTACTGCTTCTTTCCCAAAAAAAAACCCCCATATATTTCTTGTTATCATCTGCCTATTAATTCCTATTAATTTATGATATGAAACGCACTGTATCCGTCCTCATTTCGTTGCTAGTTTGTAGCTCTTTCAACGCTAATCGCCGTCGCTGTCGTCGTCGTTGTGCCCATCGCGCAGACTGTGCTCCAAGTCTCTTACAATTTTTTTTCAATGCTTTCCTTCCTTTTTGGTTTTTGTTTTGGTTTTGTTTTGTTTATTTTAAAAGCTCTACATCATATTCGAAAATAAATTAGCAAAGCAAACAAGCCAAAAGTCAGTGCGCATTTTATTTATTCAGCAATTCTCGTTGTCTCGGTCCCAGTCCCAGTCCCAGTCTCAGTCCCATTCCCATTTCGTACGTATTTCCTCCTCTCTGAAAAATGATAAAAACTAACACGAACAGAAAGACCCCGAGACCGAGCGAGATCCGTTGTTTATTTTTGCACTTTTGATTCAAGAAGGTGTGGAAGAAGGCAGAATATCAGAATTTCTGATATATTTCTGATCCGATCAGACAGTTTGGTGGCAGACAGTTGGCCAATTCAATATCGAATCTCATCCACCAGATGCCACCATCGCCGCTTTGTTGAGTCTATCGCTCGGCATGTGGGCATTGCGAAAGTTTAGCAAACATTTTACCCAAATGTCTGTCTGGCACGCCAATGGGGGTGAGAGAGCTCTCATCAAATCATGCGAGAAAAACAAAAAATACACACAAATTTATAGCCAATACGTGATTTGTATTTCTACGGACATGGAAATTGATTGATAATCCTAGAAGTAATGATCCATTCTGAATAGTATGTGGTGTGGGCAAGCGAACAACGTATTATAAACAAGTTTTTGGGAGCTCACTGAGAAGATTCTATCTTCGAACTTGAATAAAAAATGCAATTAATCAGATAATGTTATGGTTTTCAAACAGCTTAAAGTAATATTATTTTTAAAGAAATTCCTCTTTTTCTCCGACTTGTAACTAAACTCTTTAATGACTTTTTCACACAGCAACTATTTTAACTTTATGACTAAAAGTTATTTATCTATTTGCTCGCATTCCAGCCATTTGATCTGCACAGCCTCAATCCAAAAATCGATTATCCAGCGAATTGTTCCCGAATACTGTTCAGTTGTCAGAGGCCTGATTGATGAAGAACTGAACTTGAAACTGCTATTGGTAGTGGCTACGAAAATCAATGAGACAAACAGGCATCGGCATCGCATCGCATCGCATTGAGTCAGATCGGATTGAACGTAGAAGAAATCGCGAATGGAACTGTAGATTAGATGGATTGTGTGCGATTGTCTGCCTCTCGAAGGCCATTTCAAATGGTTCGGGCGGAGGGACGGGATACAGACTGCAAACCGAGCTAACTGAATGACTGACTGACTCGGACTCGGACTTGGTCTATCCGTCTTGGCAGCTGCCTGCCAGTCGACTGGAAATTGTAACGCTAATTTCAGTATCTTGTATCTTTGTATCTCTATTCTCTGCCTTGCACTCGGTATTCACGCGGTGTGCCTTGTCTTGGCTTTGATTTGTTAATTGCATTTGTTCTCTAAGCCCCCGTGATTGACACTTTCAATTGTTATTCGCATTCGCATTCGCATTGGCAATTTGCAAATGTTGTATGCAAAATGCAAAATATTTTAATTAACTGCGAGTCTATGGAGTGCAGTATGCATTTTTACGGAAACCCAAATCAATGTCAATCGGCGGCGGAATATAGTAGACTTTGCATTTGGGTTCGATTTGTGTGTGCATTTGTTTTGTGGGTTTGCAAAGGTGTGTTTGCCATTGGCTCATTCCAAACATTTGCCAAATGCGACAGGCATAATAAATATAAATATAAAATAGAAAAAACCAACACTGACAGAAAGGAGAAGTGCAAAAAAATATATTTAAATATATTTTGAGGTAAAATTATAACTAAACTAAGTTTGATAATTTTAAGACTTTTCTAAGCCTTTTCTGAGTACTTGACAAATTATTTCCGCAATTTTTCAACTAACTCCTTGGAAATTGTAAGAAATATTCTAGTTTCTGTACTATTCTTCAACAAAGTTAGCATTTTCCCAGCTACTCCTTGGAAATTATAAGCCCAAAACCTAAACTCTTATTACAATTATGAAATAATCATTCAAAAAATCCATCTTTTCTTTCAGTGCAACGCTTGACAATTCGCTGACTGACTCCAAACTCCGCGTCACCTTCTTCTGTTGATGTGTGCAAAACTCCAGAGCTCCGCCACCGTCGTCGCCGTCGCTGCGGCCAATGACCAGACAATGACCCAGCGGCGAGCGCCATTAGCATTATCATCGTTCAGACCGAGAGCCGGACTCTCGGATCTCTCGAGGCCCGGACTCAAGTATAGCCCACCAATACCAGGCCCACTCCCATATCCATATCTGCTCGTCTATATTCGTATATTCGTATTTTCAAGCCAAAGCCGAGAGCACTGACAAACCGACAGCGTCTGACGGGCGACAGGCGGCAATAAAAATTATTAACATTTAAGCGCAGCTTTGGCGACTGAACCACACACAGACACACTCGGAAAGAGCAAAAGAGATGGTATATATGGAGTGGAACAGAGAGGGAAACAGCAGCAGCACTGAGACCCAGACCGTCAAACACCCGCTTGACCAAATATCAAATGAACCCCAGCGAGGGCACAGTGGTCAAAGGGGCCTTAAAATGGGGCAAAAATATATATACAAATTAAGCAGGGGTTTAAAATAAGATGAATATTTAAATCATACACATCCCTAGATCCAACTACAGTTGCTGATAAAGAAGGAAAACTATCTATCAAAACAAGAATCTGTTCCCCAGTTTTAACAATTTTGTATTTTGTACCAAGAATCTAATTTTAGCCAATTAAATTCTATCTTTAGATACATTTTATGATTATACTTTTTGTATTTATTTTTAAATATTTTTTTTTTTTCCTGCTTCAAATCACTGTTCTAACAGCAGCTGACCGGAATCATCATCATTCACGGCGTCATCGTGGTCATCATCATCAACACTTTGGGGCACTTTGAGACACATGTGCCTAGCCGGCGGCCAAACTAACAACACACAAAGGTGTGTGTGTGTGTGTGTCTGTGAGGTGTATCTATGAGCACAGAGAGCGACAAACATTTGGGTTACTAAAACACTGAAAAGCAGACCAAAACGAAATAGCCAAAAAGCGGAACTTGTAATTTCATTTCGTGTATTTCACGTTTTGCCGAGGTGTTGCTCCGGTGCTCTTGGTGTTTGGCTTATGGCGTTGCTAGTGTCCAAGCTGAGCGGATACTTAATGAGCTTGGCGGCTGGCTCTGGTCTCTTTTTTCCCCGAGCTTGTCTCACGGCCCAATTGCAAACTAATTGCGAACGCGCCTCAAACCGACATGGAAAACGCTCTGCCCGCTTGACATCCGAGAGGATGCACTTGAGTGCAACTAATGCCACGTGACACAGAGATGGACGTGGGGCAAGCAGGAGGAGGAGAAAGGGGCTGCGACACTTGGAAATAAAATTATGGAATATTTAGTGGGTTTTAATTTAAACTATAAAACCTTGTAAGCTCTTTTATTTCAACTGGGCTTTGAGTGCAACTAAGCGGAGCTGTGGAAATGGATTACAAAGGTTAACCCCTCGAGGAAATTCTGAAGGAGTAAAAGAAATTCTGGCAGACAATCAGGATTGATTACTGGATGTTGAGTAGGCGAAGATTATCTTGTTAGGAAGCTGAATGTCAAGACATATCGAGGACTACTTCAAGGGGGTTACATTTCACCAACAGAAAATGGTCTAACGCCAAAATGGTCTAGGAATCAGGGAGCTAGACCCATTAGTAAGGAAACTTAGACACTTTAAACACCTGAAAGATCCTCCAAAGCCACCTGAAACTCAAGAAATTCAAGGGGAAGTTGGACACTAACTATCTTAGCCTGAAAGGCAAAAGATCCTCTACGATTTTCTAAAGTAAATATTATATTTTGTAATACTTTTATCTCTGTAATTAATACAAGAAATATAGGAGCTGTCTTGAAACAACTCTGTTCCCCATAGATTGTTTTCTAACGATTTAACTAAAAGACAAATCATTTTCAGCATTGTTTCTCGATTTTCCAAGGCAAAATTCTATGAAAAACAACACCCTTTTAAATTTAAAGCTCAATTTCTTTCAGTGCCTTAACTTCTGGCTGCAACATCTATCTATCTCCCGGCAACATGTTGCCAGAATGAATTAGAATACCCAAGAGCATCGAAGCCAAGCTACGGGCTACGAGAGATGGAAATATGTTTGGCTTAATCCAAGGCATTTATCTTGTCCCCGGCAATGTCAACATAACAATTTCTGCTTATCTAATTGCAACATTTTGCAACAGAGAGAACAGGTGTGTGTCTGTAAGCGTGTGTGTGCCAGGTGAAGTCTCCTTTAGCCATACTGCGACTTTTATCTCGCCTTAATTTGACTAGACTTACGCATTTAGAACCGGAAATGTACCACAGCCGAGTGTCATTTTGTGCAAAGACGACAGCCGAAAGGCCCCCGTGTGTCTTTTCGAGTCTCTCCCAGAATCTCTACGAATCTCTGCTGCTGCTCCTCCGCCGAGGAAAAGAAAAGGGGATATAAATCCGCACACGATGTGGCATAGATGAATGACTCTGCCGACCAACTCCTGTTGCTTTAGAATTGTTTCTTGTATTTGTACATACCTGCAATAGAGAAAATAAAGAGAAGGTGAGAATTATATATATGTGCAGGTGATTTAGTACAGTGTTTTCCTGGCGGAGTAACAGGTGAGCGAGTGAATAACAATTAACATTATAATGTCTGTTATGGGGCTAGACTTGTATTTGCACTCGTTTCCTTGGTTTTCCTTGGGCAAACTTTGTTTATGGGCCTCTAACGGAAACAACTACAGTGAAAACTCCAAAGGGAGATCGTAGAATAAAGCAGGGAAATAATGGATAAGGTTTAAAATTATAGCAAATTGCTTAAAAAAAACTAACTAAACTAAATAAGGGAAAACCAGAGGGTTAGATATTTTGGAAGCCTCAATTGGTGTCTAGATATTGTTTAGGGAATTCTTAGAAAATAAATATTGGAATATATGATATTTACCTAGTTTAAATAACCTTTTATTTTGACAGTTTAGACATAAATATATCGGGAAATATAATTAAAGGTTTAAAGCCGATGTGCCTCCCTATAAGAGCTCTTCGTTTGTCATTCTGTTCTCTAACCTCCGATCTCCGATTGCCTCCCTCTAATCGCCCACTTAATTGTACTATTTGATCTTTGATCCCTGATCCCCCACACTCCACTAGACACCACCCCACCCCTTCCCCCTTGCAACAGCTCCTCGGACATACACGCGCCCAAAAGTAGACACGCATAATTAGTTTTTAATGTGCGTTCGCTTGGGGAGAAACAACATATAATGCGCCCCATTTGATGCCTCGGATAGACCCCCTCGACCCTTAGTTGCCCCCCAACACTCCCTACTTCCCCACTGTTTGAAAAGTGTTGACATTTGGCGCTGACCTCAACGAGTCGTTGTGTCGTCGGCATTTTGTCAATGAAACATGGATTAAAGTATTATTTCTCCCAAAGCTAAATTAGCACTTGAAGAAGCCGACGCGGAAAAGGCAAAGAGAGCGTGGCAAAAACAACTCTTATCGGGGAATCCAAGAAAAAAAAATAAAATACAACAAATGAGATATGGCGCTAAAATTTGTTATCAGAAAAAAACTGTCACAAAAAGACGAAAAAATAGAACAAAAAATTGTAAATGACGAAGTCCAGACAGAGCTTGTTACGAATACTAAGCAAACAAAGCAAAAATAATAACAAAAAAAAAAAACTATGGCGATAAGAGGCCAAGCAAAAGACAATAAAATGAATAAAAATTAAATAAAAATAGGGGAGAAGATGGACAGCCTCTGCCCAGACCTGGGACAAATAATAAAAGCTGATATACGCCAGAGAGAGCAGGCGGGTCGCGACATATAAATTTATTATTTTGAATATATATTTTAATCAATATGTAGAGAGGGAGACGAGGACCAGCCAGTGTTAATCAAATAAAGCCAAAGCAATGACAGTATCAAAAGATGTATAATAAAACGTATAAAAATTATTGGCGCTTGTCCGAAAATATGTCCTAAAAAACAATACTTCGAGCGAGAACGAGGCAAAAGCAAAAGCAATGCCAGAAGCAAAGTAAAAACAAAAAATTCTAATTCAAACCGAAATACAATAATTCAAAGCAATAAATACTACAAATAAAAAAGAAAATAACAAGTTGAATAATTTTAAACTAATTTAAAAAAAATTAATAAATTCTTTTATCAGTTTTCCTAATCTTTCCACAATTTGTTCTATTTAATAATCATTTTTCCAGACAGCAAAGCTCACAAATTTATGGAAAGCAAGGGAAGGCGCAAAACAACAAATGTTTTAATTAAAATTGTCTTAATTTATAATTTATGACGGCGGCATTAATTCGCAGGCGTCGTCGTCGCGCCGCTATATTCTTTCGAATAATTCACAGTTGGACCAGAAGTAGCACACAGATACAAGACGAAAGCTTTGGAAATACAGCAGAACGTTTATCAAATGCGCAGCAAATGTTAAAAAAAAAAATAGTATTGCTCTTTTAGATTATTTTTCAAACGGTCCACAAAAGGATTTTTTCACAAGGTGCACCTCTCAATTTGGACCAATAGAGAGGACGCGTAGGAGTCTCTCTAAGGGTCCCAGTAAGGATGCAGTCATACAATTTAAAAGAAAAAAAATTACAATAAATACAAGCATAAAAATAAATAAAGAGTATCTCACAGATGATTCGAAAAACTGTTAAAGAAGCTACAGAAGCGGTAAAAACCAGACAAGACTCTCTAAGAGAACCGACAAACTCTGTTAACCATCATATTAAAATAAAGAAAATAAATTATAACAAATAAAGTACATTCAAATAAATAAAAATAAATTAATTAATAAATAAAAAATCAATAAATTCCACATTTTTTCTCTAAGAAATTTTTTGTTTTATGAATTTCCAAATTATTTTGTGTTCTTTGAGAAAGTTAGAAAAAGACTGATTTATTTGGGTTCTGCCATACGAAGCTTATGAAGTATTTGACTTTAATATGCCAGGCTACCTGATGGGTTTTTATGGTTTTGTTTTTAAACAAATGAAATTTCCAGCAAGAACTCCTTGGACATAGACTTAAATATATAAAAAAATAAAGGGATTTACAGAGTGCGTTGTACTGATGACGACACAGAAAGAGAGAGAGAGGGGGGACCCCGAACGCATTGTCATTGAAAGGAACTTGAGCCCAACAACAATGGCTGTGAAGAAGGCGGCCAAGGAGTCGAGTCGAGTCGAGCTGAGCTGAGGAGGAGCAACAAAAGGCCAGGGGCAGCGACCGCATGGCTTGGGAGAACGAGTTCAACAAGGAGTAAAAATAAGAGGTAGAAACCGGGAGAGGAAAAGAGCGCAGAAACGACAATGTCCTGCATTGGTAATGTCTTTAACCTTTCAAGGATATTTCTGGCACTGCTTTTGCTCCCCCTCTCCTCCCGCTAGCCACTATTTCTATATACGGATATCGAACAAGATTGGCTTAAATAACCCAATGGGGAAAGCCCCAGCGTTTCCAGGAAGAAGGAGCAGCAGCAGCAGAAGCTATTTACAGATCTTATGACGATAGCAGGCACCAGAGCCAGAGGGGAAAAATCTAATAAATTAATGAAGATAGTGTAGGGGGAGCGACAAGAAAAGTTGATGAACTCTGTAAGAGTGGAGAGGAAAAAGGGTGAACACAAAAAAAAAACAAGGACAGGGGCTACGCACTTTTCTAACTGACAGCTCACGAGACAGTGGGGCTTCTTTTCAAGGGAAATTATCAAAGGATAAAAGGTAAAACATATAGAATTTATTTATATTTATATATTAGAATTTTTTAAGTTGAATAAAATAAGAAATAAAGTGGACAAAAAATAATAATATGAACAAAAATATTAATAAAATGAATAAATAATATATAGAGCTAAAAAGTCTCCTCTGTCCTCCTGTATCCTTGGAGTAACCCCTCCAGAGACCTAGCTTTCGGTCTATTAGAAAATGATATAATGGCCCGACTTAAGTAAACAAAGCGCGCACTCCGAACTTTTACATAAGACAACCCCCTTGCGGACCCATACATGTAGGGCAACGCATGACCCAAGGTGTTGCTTTGTCTTCCTCTCGGCCCTTACGCACTTTGTTTGTCGAGGCAACGCAATTTACTTTTGTCTTTTGTATATTTTTTCTTCTTCCTTCCTTGGGGTTGGCTTTTGTGGTTGAGAGAGCAGAGCTTGGGGTTGGTTTTCATACGCCGATCCAAACGGGGGAAATCTTTTCAATTCATCTGTAAACTATAAACGACAACGACCAGCCATCGGCATCATTAGAATATTAGCTTTTGATCTTTTTAGATCTTTACAGAGGCGATTAAACACGGGATAACATCGTGTATACCGAGTGTATGTGCGGAATGCAGAAGGCGGAGCATATATATCATCGGCAAATATAAAGATTATTCTACTCATCGCATAAATTTGATTTATTTTTCCTTGTGTATATTTTTAAACGAGCAAAAACGATGGCAACGTCAGCTAATTGTCGCTGACAAGACAACCGAAACACCAAAGGCGACAGATTGTACTAATATATATTATATATACGTTCTTTAGGGAAATTCACAATGTCTTTGGCTGAAGGATGCCCTGGATTCGTTTGGATTTTTCACCAGAAACTCGTAAAAGAATAATAAGTTCTAGGAAAATATTTGATATGCAGATTTTCTTGATTAAAAAAAGATGTCTAGGTGAAGCAGTTCAGGGAATAAGAAATAAATTAATTTAAAACTATTCAAACTATGAAAGAAGAAATGAGAAAGTGCCCTTAAAACTTTGAAATAAAATTTGTTTATTTAAAGGTACATAATATTAACAACGTTCTATAATTAATTCTGCAATTTAATTTTAATAATAAATTTTAAACTCTCATTTCCTCTTTCATAAACCTAACATTTCCTCTCAATACCATTTTCTTTTAAATAATTTTTCTCTACCGGCAAAAATGAAAATTCCCATAAATTACAAAATATTCAACTTGTTTGCACTTTGCGGCTGTATATAAAATTTTTTTTTTCATAAAAATTTTCGAAAAGAACTTTAGGAAAATTGCCGAAATTTCCCCGGTCTGTGTGTTGGCAGTCAAATTTGTTTGTCGCCGTCGTCGACGACGCCGGGCCACGCCCACCACATTTTTCCACCATTTCCACCGTGTCTCTGAATGAGACTGAGAGGATGAATATTTCTCAAATGAATTTCTAGAGAAAATCGGATGAGTTGCGAACCGATTTCAATTGGACAAACAGCAGGAGAAGGAGGCGGTTTTTTTTTTCTTTTTTGGTGGCAAGGTGACTGACTCATCCATCGAGAACTCTTATGAATGACAACAATGCGAGGCGTAATTAACTTGAAAATGCCGCAGAGAATGGCCAGCGAGCGGAGGGAAAAACAAAGCCAATGGAAAATTGCTTGGCCATGGTCTCTGGTCTCTGGTCTGTGGTCCGTTTTTCCTCCCCAAGTTCCTCTAATGTTCAGCCGCCGCCGCCGCCTTGGCCAACATTTTCGCCATCTCTGGTTAGTGGGTCAAATGCGTTAAGTTTCGAGTCAACCTTAGAGCGCATGGCAAGAACCACTTAAAATATTTAACCAAAATTCGCTGGCTCGCTGACTGGCTGGCCGGCTGGCCCTCCCTTCTCTGTCGCTCTTTCTTCTTCTTGGGTTTTTGGCCGGCCAAATGTTTTTTTAGCTAGGAATTGCATAACTCGAACAGAGCACTGACAGAAAAATATTGTTTAAATTTGGTAAAGTAATCGAAAATATTTTTAAATTTATTTAAATTGGTTGAGAACGTTTATAATCCAAATTTTTATGCTTTGTTCAACTCTAAGTCTAAAAGAAATAAATTAATTTTCTTTAGAAAAATATTTTAGGTGATCTTCACCAAAACTTTACTAAATAGAATATAAATTGAGCTGAAAACAATTTAAAATTTTCTAGGAAACTCCAACACACACAAATTATTATTTTTCTTAATTGCAGATAAAAAGTATTACCTAGTAAGAAATATTCTGAAGCTGCTAAAGCCTTAAATAAAATGTATAGAAATTATTTTCCAACCCTTAAGAAATTTTATGAATTTTTATTCAAAATAAAGCCTACTTTTCTCGCCGTGCAACCAACACAAATGGCTCGACAGCAGACGGACAGCGAAGACTTTGCCAGACATCAGGCGGCAGACATCGCAACAGCAACAACAGCAAACTGCGTCGACAACGCACATCAAACAGCTGCAACGCTTTTCAAAGCCGAGCGGCTCAGGGGGGGTTAAGACGCGGCAGCAGTGCACAAGCACCGTGAAGGGGTTAAGAAGGGGGCGGCGACTCAGACAATTTCCATGCCTGCCTTTTTAAGGTCATGGCTCTGGCGCGGCAATTGGCATAATTGAGGCGCAAAGTAGGCGATTGGCGGGGCGTGGCCGAGGCAATTGGCCACCAAAAACAGGCAATGCCAAGCAACAAGTTGCAACTGCCGAAGCTTAACAAGCTGCAAATGTAAAAAAAAGCTAAATTGAACTCGTTGCTGGGGCAGCAACATTAGCAACTTGCAACCGATGATGAGCTCGGCGAGGAAGAGGAGGATCCCCAGAAATTGCGGCTATCAGTGGCAGCAATCAAACTTAAAGCGGTGAAGTTGCCAATGCAACATGGAAAATATTTATAAATATTATGTAAAAGAAGGAATATTTAATATTACATTTTAACGGAGCCATTTTTAATTTGCGAACCATGAAATCAAGCTTTGAAATTACATATTTCTGATTATTACTTTGGTTTTTTTTTATAGGACTCATAGCATAGTTTAAATATAACTATGAAAAAGGGCTTTTAGTACAAAATATATAAAAGAATTCAAGTAATTCTATTAAAAACAGAAATATATTAACCCTTTAAACTCTAGTTTTCCAGAGCTCTCAGTAATTAGACAGCAGCAACTGTCCAAAGCATTTGACACCTCAAGTTCACACCTGCAATTTGCCTTTTCCTGGGGTCACACAATCTCCCTCCCCCCTCTCTCTTTCTCTGCTGTGACACCCGGAAAAACCCCCCGAAGACAAAAAGCTCAGGCAATGATTGATTCTGTCATGAATCTACTCATAATTATTCATTTATACATTTGCCGGCAGAAAGGGTCAGACAAGTGCAACAACTGCAACATCCAGACAGCCAAGCCAGCAGCAATTAGACGTGCGATGCCCCAGACACATGCCCAGCAACACGAGCTGCCAACAACAAATCGGAAAAGCAGCAACAGCAGCAGCAGCAACAACAGAAACAAAAACAATGGCAACTCGTCAATTGCCTGTCACGTGTAAAAAAAAAAAAGTCAATACATTGCACAATGCGGCGTCAAGTGCGCATAGGCGGCGTCCAAAGGGGGGTAACTATACAGGGAACAGTGGGAGGCGGTTGGGCAGATATATATATATAGATATATCAAGAGGCAGAGGGAGCGAGGGAGATGGAGAGACACCCTAGGGTGGAGGGCTCATTAAAGAGGTCGCCTGTGCTTGGCTTGCGCTGTCTCAACATTTCCGTAAACAACAGTGTAAGCGAACTGCACTGCCACAAAAAATGTAGAGCTTATCAACACATCACCCTGAGGTGGAAGGAAAAAAAATAGAGGCGCCCTAAATATAGGTTACAAACTAGGGTATAGTTTTTTTTAAAGACAAGATGTTCTTGAAGAATAAAAAAGGTTTTTATAAAAAGTAACTAGTTTCATGGTTTAAGAACTAAAGTTTGAACTTGAATATTTTATTAAATAACTTAATAGTCATGGTTTCTTCAAGTGTTTTGTATAAAAAGAGAAGACGTAGAAGCCAGCTAGAAGAAAGACTGAAAGAAAAAGGCCAGGGAAGAGAGTGAGTGCATCAGCAGCAGCAAACGTTTCATTAATTACAGCAGCAAACATTGTCGTCTCTTGTGCACGTTACGTTATAATTACGTTGAAGCGGTTATGAATCTGGGTACTTGCGACCCCCAAAGAGTGACACCCTCCACCCCTGCAACTCCCCCTGCAAACCCGCCTCTTCTGGCGGGCCCCGCCTGCACTTTCAGCCCACTTTGGGTGTCGTCTTCGTCGCCCCGTCAGCTTCTAATATTTCATTAAGCGGCGAGGCGAGTTGAGTCTCGGTCTCGAGTCGCCAGTCGCGTGCCCGTTCCGAAAAGAGACCTCCCCGGATTGGAACCGAGAGACAGCCAAGCCTACGTCATTCCCATCATCATCATCATCATCATCATCAGCAGCCCAGTGAGTTGGGTTTCGAGGGTTCCACCATAGCCACTCTCTGAGGTTATGTGCACAATTTGCGTGCGCCAATTAAAACAAGAAAAATAAGTAACAAAAAAAGGGAGGGAAAAGAGGTTTTAGAGAGAGATTTTAGGAGGGGGAGGAGGCTTACACCGAGTGGGCGGCAAGGCCCAACAATGTACGCTTTTTATAGTTCGCTGACTGCGACAACAACAAAATGCCGAGAGGAAATGGCGGTGAAAGAGGCGGAGATAGATAGAGATAAAGGGGGGAGTGGGGTATAAAATAAGGTCTAACAGTTCACAGACAGCTGTGATTAAATTAACAACAATTAACGAAGTAACAATGCTCTGGTTACTCGTTTTATTTATGGCACTTTTAAATATTTGAAGAGTCTCTAGGGAAACAGGAAGCTATAGCTCGAGGTTTATTTTTGTAGATCTTTAAATATACGATAAATAAGTATTATTCACAAGCTAGGAAATTCCTACTAACAAAATCATTTGTTAAATATTAGAAAATTAACGCTAAAAAAGATTAAAAAAATATAGAGGGACTCTGAGTTATTATTTGATAAATACTTATATGACTTCAGATTGAAATTTTCTTTTCTTTCATTAATTTATTAATTAGTTAATTAGTTATTAAGCATATGGAGACTCAGGTTTCCTAAATTATTATGTCTTATTAAAAAAAGAATTAATCAAAGTTTATATTATTAAATATTTCTCTTAAATGTAAATAATTATCTTTAAGAATGGTTTTATCTCTTTGCAAATTAAATCCATTATTAAATATATAATATTTAAAAAAGGTTAACCAAAAATAAATATATATATATTTATTTTATAGCCATATACCAGCTTTCTTCCTGACCGACTTTCAACTTATATATTCAATGTCAATATCATGATTCCCCGCTTTTTAGCGTTCGTGCCTATAAAGTGTATTAGCAGCGTCATCGCTGTTGTTATTGTAGTAATACAGCTCCTGTTGTTGTTGGTGTTGCTTTTGGTGGTTTGTTGCATTTTGTGGCGAACCGAATTCGGGGCACAAGGGGCTGGGAAATGCAACAGGGGGGAGGCGAGAAAAACATTGCGGCACTCACTATGCAAATGCGGCTGTCTGCTTTGCTTGCTTTTGCCGGTGTGCTCGCTGGTGTATTTGTATTGGTGTGACGACAATATCATTTACAACAAGCGCCCAGTTTCCAGGTGGAAATTCAAGGGGGCATGGGGGGAGGACAGTGGCAGATTTCCGGGGAGGGGAGGAAGCTCCAGGGGTTGTATGGAGGGGGGTATGGAAAATTGCGCCTGGGGGCGCTGCTGCTGCAGTTGTTGTAATTGTTGTTGTTGCTTTTTGCCGCCATGTCGCGCAAAAAAAAATTTACAATTGACGTTGACTTTGTTGCGGCACGGGAAAAAAATCTAGATAATTTCTTAAACTTGAAAATTAAATTCTAAAAAAAAAATATAATATATTCTTGAAAACCAAAACTTCTCTCCAATGATTTCAATTTGTTGGTGAATTCCTTAACTTGAATGCTTGTTTTAATTGTTAAATTTATATATTTTTAAATAATGTATTTAATAGAAATAATTAAATATTTTCTTTGCCAGTGCACAGTTTCGCCCGCTGGGTGTTATTTATTGTTGGTGCTGCTGCTGCTGCTCAATGTTCACTCATGCGCACTGACAGGCGGCTGCAACAGTGACAGCAGCAACAAAAACAACAACAACAACACCATTGCCTACACCAACAATAACACCAACAACAGTCCACCTACAACAACAATGACATTTAAACGTCTAGAATTTCTCGGAGCGCTCAACACGAGTAGCCGTTGAAATTCAAAACAGCAAACACAAAAAAAAACTACAAATAAAAAAAAGAGAAAACGAAAAAAAAACACAACTCTCGACAATTGTTGTAGAATTTTTCGTTGGTTCTGTCGTCATCACACATCGCGTGTGAAAGTTTCGAGGCGGCGGAAAAGTCAGGGGAAAAGCGAGGGATAAAGATTAAGATGTAAGTTGGTCTGAAAAACGAGACAGATAGGGGGGGCATTTGGGAAATCAAGAATCTACACACACATCCAGCCATGCATCATTATCACAAGTGCCCTATAAAGCGAATGTCAAAGCCTCGAATTACACCAGCTGTCAATCAAAAAATTACAATTGAAAGATCAGGGGGGAGGGCCGCTGGCGATATATAGTTTCAAGTGGGGCTGGATTAAATGAATTGGAGGCCATAAGATATCGAATTAATTATTTGGCCAATCATTCACTGATTTCAATCTCAATTTTCGCTTTTTTCTGTGTAAACATATTGGCAAGCACTCAGTTTTTTGGAAAGGAAATTCCGTAGCGTGGGAAATTGGTTCTCTGGTTTAATGTCAAATAGAATGGATTTATTTTGATGGAAATCTATTTTAAATTTATAATTTTAAGCCTGAATATATTGTTTATGCCAGACAGCAACTGGCTCAATATTTATATAGAAAGTTTGTTGCCTTTATGAAGAAGTATATTGAAGAAATATTTGCACATATTGAGTTTTCTTTTCTTTCTTCTATTTTAATTCAAACTGAACTCTTTGTACACATTCTCATCATTATTATTTTTCTTTTGCGTCATTTGCAAAAATTATTCGCAAAAATTGTCAAGATAATTATGAGCAACATTATTATAAAATGTGAATTGTTATATTAGACTTTGGCTTCGGCTGCTGCTCAATTAGCGATGATTGTTGGGAGAAGAAAAGCCACTTGCAAAGGGGGGCGAAGCATAAAAAGAAAAATAGATATAAAGATACAGATACTGAGATACAGCAGTAGAGAGAGAGACCGTTAAGCAAATAGGAAGGAAGCAAACAAGTTCAAGACCCAGAACCAGAACCAGACTAGAAGAGCAGAGCCCTCCCTCCATCGCTCGTATTTTTTGCAAGCCTAACCAGTGAAGCAAGTCGTCATTGCCCGTCACCTGTGCCAGGTGTAAACTATATAGCCATGGCCTCCCCCCTTTTTCCACCTCTTTCTTTTTTTTCTGAAAATGTAGAGAAAAAGATTGAACTAATTTGGAAGAATTCTGGGGAATATATAAAAGGATTTACAGCCTTAAAATGTATTAAATTATATATTTATTATAACTTTTCGCATGTTGAAAATAATTATTTAAATCTCTGAAGAATTTAATAGAAATTTTCGATTCTTGCAGCTCTAAATTTTTCTTTTCTGTGCACAGTTTTTCCGCTTTTCTTGCAGCAGCACCCCCCTTCAACGTCGACTTGCGACGGAAATGCTGGACAAGAGTCTGAGGAAAGATGGGAAATGACACTAGGAAATCGCTGGTAAACAATGCGCAAAATAAAAAAAATTATATGAAAAAATGCTGGCCGAAAGCTCAGAGATTTCAGATAAGGTTCAGACCGAGACAGCAGCGGGTAAGAGCCAGGGAGAGATTTAATCGCCATGCAAATTTTGTCACGTCTGGCGGAGAACAAGACGCTTAGACGTGGGTTAATGCTGACCCCGGTCTAGATAACTGGATAATGGAGCAGCAGCAGGGCCCAGCATGGAGCCCACAATCGGAGGCAGAGGGAGAGCCCAACTTGAAGGCGATAACGCAAATAGCAACTGATATAGTTATATAGTCGTACTAGGAGAGAGAGAGAGGAACCCACTTCGCCTGATAACAAAAAAAACAGTCAAAGGCGACCTCGTTTTCTGCCATTCTGAAATTATCAACTCAGATGGCGGACGATTTCAATTGCTAAATGAAATATTGAATATTATATAAACGAATATGTAAATAAATATATAAGCTATGCGACGGCAACAACAATTAACAAATGAGAACGAGATCAGAGCGAGGTCAATGGCTGCTGTTTGAGAATAATGCGTAAAAAATGTGTGTAAAAAGCGAAAATGTGAATTTGAAAATGCCCTTTTTTGATCATTTAATTATTAATTAATGTATTTAGCAATGTATTAAGCTAAATTAAGTAAAATTAAGTAACTTTTAGTAAATTAAAATACCTTTCAAGCCAAGTAACTCCCTTTTAGGGTTTAAAAAAATATGTAAATAAATAAATTTAATTATTTTTGATATTCAATGAGCTCAGCATCTTCTTTTTTTTTTAAGGGTATTACAAAAATATGTAACAAATAATATAGAACCCACACAAAAACATTTGCATAACAATTTTCACCTACTCATTCCCCGTATTTATTCTCAAAATCTCTCACCCTTTTTTGTTCTATTCCTTCCGTGCCAAAATAAATTGTTTAAACACGTTTCGCCTATTTAAATATTTTCACTAATTTTTGCTCTTTGCTCTCGAACAAATAAATATGCAAAGAAAGAAAAAATCAAAGCTCGAATCAATATTAACAAAATCAAATTAAATATGTGTGTGCTTTAATTAAAATAAACATGAGAATGATTTTTAAACGTTTGCTAAGTGGCAGCGAGGGGCCAGGAGTACGAGATCTCGAGACGGGTCTAGAAATCAGGTTGTTTAGCTAAAAGGGAGAGCCGGGGTAAGGGGACCACCAATGGAACTGCATTAACAAGCTACAAAATACAAGAACAACAACCGACGAGGACGTCAGCCTATTTAGATGTAAGATCAGCGATAGACAACGCATAAAAAGGCAGAAGACAGACACACACCTGTCCCTAGAACACTTGCAACAACAACTTTTGCAACAACTAAAAGGAAAACAGAGCCCTGGCCCAGGTACGGCGCCGATAAATGTATGCAAAAAAGGTAAACGAAGGAGAATATACCTTTTCCTTTGCTTTGGTAACGAATCTCCTCTAGGAAACCCTCTCAAAAACATCCTCAAGCAGCCTGCACCTGCCGCCCACCCTCTCTCGTCTTCTAAATCGCAACTAGAAGGCCGCACCTTTTGCAATATGCTACAAAAAAAGTATCTAGATATAGACAAATAATCTACAGTGGTTAAAATCAAGTTATAAAATTGCTTAATCTATTTATAAATTATTTTAGCCTAAAAATGGGTTGTTTTAAAGCTTTAAATCTACTTTTTCGAATCAAATTCAATCATTTCCCTGTTTACTTATATATTTCAGTGGGCCAAAATCATTTAAAACAATTAACAGAGTTAATTTGTCAATAAATAATCCATCGATTGTGTTAAAAAAAAATTAATTTGCATCATAAAGTGAGCATTTGTGTTTACTTAATGACTCTGTTAATGTTAATCACAATTTAATTGTTTTTAATGTAAAGACAAATTGATAATGATTATAATATAAGCTAATAATATTACTCTTGTAAGGAAGTGATATATTTAAATGAATTTTAAATGTTTTAATTTAGGGTTTAAAAATCAAATAAATATAATTTTAATTGCCTGAATTTATATATTTAATAAAATAATACCTCGCAACATTGTACTATTTTTAAATAAAATAACAAAGAACATATAACATAAACATAAATAAAACCTTTTAACTAGCCAGTTTTATTTATTAAAATCCTTTAAAAATCTTTATAAATACCTCAAAAATCCACAACCACTGTCTTGTTTTCCCAACCGCTTGCCTTGTCGTGTGTCTTAAGTTTTTTGCTAATAATAATATAGCGCAAAAACAAAAACAGCAACAAAAAAAACATACACAAAGACAGAGCAGAAGAGATCAGCCGAGCGAAAGAACAAGCTAACATCACATGACAAGTTCGGTGGGTTGCCAAAGGGGAGAGAGGGTGAACCACTAACCAAGTGGGCGGTGGGCAGCAGGAGGTGATCATCGGATCCCGAGACTGGCCCACTAGAGGCGGGGCCCTGAAAGAGATCGCTCGTCGCCTTATCGCGCTTATCAAATCGCCAACAGACAGCTGCTGGCAGGGGGGAAAAAGGCAGTGGAAAACCGGGGAAAATGCCAAGTCCCTGCGGGGCACTAAAATATTGCACAGGCAGTGGAGATAAGACAGATCCATCAGGTTTAAAGTCTTGGCTTTTTGTTCAGCTGATTTAAGATGCAATTAGCCGGGAGATCAACTAACTGATGGGGGAAAGGATTTCGTATATATGTACATATAAGGGAGGGAGGGGGAAAACCTGTAATTACACAGGAAATATCACAAGGACAGAGGAGGGTCTGGGAAATTATCTAGCTCGGAAGAGATCATTAAAAACAAAGCAAAACCAATTGAAAGTTAATAAAAAATTGTTGTTAAGGCTTTTAAAAACAATTTATTTGCTTTGTTTTACTTCTAATCCTATAAAAAGCTTTTTCACTTAATTATAAATTTAATTTATTCACCTTAGCTAATTGAATTATTAAGTTCTTTCTGTGAACTATAAATATCTTTTAGGTTTCCCCCCCTTGAATCTTATATAAAAACCTCACACGATTAATCTAACTTCAGCTGATGATATTTATTCCAGATTTTTCCACTTATCTCGACACATTCCCCATGATTTATCAATTAGCAGGATGACACAAGAGACACTGGCCAAGTGTTTGGAATTCCAATTTCAAATAAATTAAGTTTTGTTTTTCGTTTTCATTTTCTCGCCAGGCCCCACATGGCGTATACGCGATCATAAAAAATATTACTAATACGCCCCGTGAACCCATAAACTTCCTCGACATTTTCTTATCAATGGCAAAGCTGAAATTAATCTTTAACTAGATGGAACCCAGATTCGATTTTGGATTTTTCGCAGAAACGTGGCCAACAGAGCGACAGAGCTGCCCAGCTTATCAGTGGAGAGTCCAAAAACACACATCGATAAGCTAATGAAATTTAAAATAACAATTCACCAGGGGGGGCTCTCTTTTACTTTAGTTTTTTACTTATTTTGTTTTTAAATAAAACTGTGTCTGGTTCAGAAACGTGCTCGACCAACCAGAAAAACACGATGAATTGCAAACACAACAACGCCCAGGCCGAGACAAGGCACAAAAAAAGAGTTTATTAAAAGAGATTAGCATAAATTTGGAAATTTTATGAGCGACGCGAAGCTCAACAAAATCAAAAGCACAAAAACAGTTACGAACAAATAATAGAAAAAAAACATAAACCTGTTGGCGCCGCCATAACAAACAAATATAAGCCCGATTTCAAAACATGAAATTCCGTAAATTTGCGACTCGAAATTTAAAATTCTTGAACCCAAAAAGGCAAAGTCCATCCAAGTGGGTATATTTTCGCCAAGAGATTATATAAGCCGCTGGGCGACGATGGAATTTTTGGCAGCGAAAGTCTAACGATTGTGATGGAATTTAATTAGGACAAAATAAATAAATTAAATGGAGATCATATAATTGTATATAATTTAATACAATTTTTACTATAACCTGTACTTTTCTTCTTTCAGAATTAGATTAGGTGAAGGGCTTGAATGTAACATCAAGGTTTCTGGTTAACTCAAGTGGAAAATGTACATAAAATCGAGGGAATTTATTTATAATTATTTAGCATTATATAATATATTAGAAATTTACACATTTCCTTCTAAAAACAAGAATAATATTTATGATATTTATAACCAAAAAATCAACTTTAACTTTATTTTCTGACAAACCAACTCCCAAAATCCCCTGCCTTGTCTTGTTATTATTTTGTTTATTTTTTATACAATTCCTTGCGTTCTTCTGCTCTTTTTATTTAATCTCCTGGTTTTCTTCCCTTTAGTTTTTTATATTACTTTTTTTTGCGCAACAAAAAAATGTGCCGCAAGCCGTTTGTTTTGTTATTTCTGCGACTGCGACTGCGCAACGACTTTGACTTCGGGTTTCCAAGCCCAATTCCCCGCTTTCCGCTCCCGGGACTCCATGGCCTCCGCCTCGGCCTCTGCCTCTGCCCAGATGCGATCCCAAAACCGATCGCCAGACGGAAAACACATCCACATCCCATAACGAGACGAGGGCCCAGACCCAGACGGCGCGGACTCAGACGCCGACCGAAGGCAGACCCAACTCGAAGTCCCCGAGCAAAGTACAGAGACTCCGCAGCAGCAGCAGCGGCAGACAATGTTGGCAACCGGTTTGCGATTTATTTTTATATATCTTTTTTTTTTTGTTGTTGTTTTATTTGTATTTGTATTTAGCCGCTCAACCCCCTCCTTATCAGCCCTGTCTCACTCGCTCGCTCACTGACTCTGTCTCTGGCTCATTATTATTATTATTTGCTGAATATTTAACATTGAAGCTCTGGTCGAAGCGGATTTTCATGGCACCAACACACACACATGGGTTAAACTATATAAATATATATATAAATAAATAAATATATATATATGTATAAGCAAAAAGGGCGCCGAAGCTTAAAATACCCTTGGGTACAGAAATTGTTCCTGGGCAAGGATCAGGTTTCAAGGTTAAAATTGGCAAAGTAAAATATTTGCTTTTTTGGTAAGAAAGACTTTAGTAAATTTTGTCTTTTACCAAATTAATATACATTTTAATTTATAAATAAAAAAACTACTTCTTGAGGGTTGACGGTAAAATTTAAAAACAATCTAAATTTGTTTTGAAAAGGCAAGAATATTTTTCAATATTAAAATTAGGTGACATTTTTTATAGATTCCATTTTCAATAAATCATATCGGACTTTTCCTCTTAATATACATCCCTATCATCAATATAACTTTGTTTCAAAAAGAAGTCAGCTTTTAATGTTATTATCCATTTTTGACCGATCTTAAAATATAATTATTTAATAATTCAAATCGTAAAATTTACGATTTTAGAATAATCTTTGTATTTCTAGATTGATTTAAGTTCTTCAAAAACGTACAAATATTCCCTTTTTTTCAGGAATGCTTCCATTTACAGGGTATCATACCTATATCGTTTTTATCCCATACCAAAGACCCTTTCCGCCTGCTGGCTTCCAAACAAATCCGCGAACAAAAAGACCAAAAATAAGCTGCGTGGCTGCGCTGCCGCGGCGGCAAACAAAATGCCAAAATGCGGCAGACGCGCCGGCAACCGCGAAATGCAGCAACAAAAAAAAAACGAAAACAACAACAACATAAATAACAAAAACAAAAACTATAATAAACAGCAACAAAATACCCCCCAAAACTAAAGAGAAAAAAGCAAAATCTGCAGCGGAAAAATGCATTATTTATTGTGTTTTTTGTTTTTGTCTGTTTGCGTGAAAATATTTTTCGCGAGCGCTGTTTAAGCATAAAATTAAGTAGTTTAAATAAATAATAACCGACAAAAAAATAAAAAAAAAGAGTAAAGCAGAATTGGCCTAGCCGACAAAACAAAAAAAATTGTTTTACACCCCAAACCCAGTGGAGGAACCGAGCGCCATAAACTGCAGCTGCATTGGAAATAATAATTGTTATGAATTCATTAAAAGTTTGTGCTTCTTTTGTGTATTAAGTATATTTTGCATTTCTGTCTTCTTTATATGGTTTTTTGAAGAATAAGATCGAATGTGAATGGGAAGTTGGGGGTTCCGAATACGATGGAGCCGTTGAAATTGTTGTTATTCTCGTAATTGCCACTGGGTGGGGCTCTTTCTATTATAATTAAAATTAAGATCAGGGTTTGGAAAATATGTGTGAGCATAAAACTAGGGGGGGATTGTAAGAGCTAACGAAGGGCGGGGCTGGTGAGAAGAAAGATTATCAAGCTAATAATCCCTTGGAATACTCAGAAATTCAGGGTTTTCAACAAGAAACAAGGCGAAAAATAACACTTGTCGCCAATTTGGGGTTATTTTCAGTTACTAAAAAAGACAAATAAATAAAATGCTACCTAAATACACTAATAAAAGGATAGAAGAATTAAGGAAATGTAAGATAAATCATTACATAAGAGAGATAATCATTGAAAGAGATGGTATAAGGAATCACAAGATATATAAAAGAAAGAGCTACTGCCCAGACATCTTATAAAAATCCTAAAGAATGTGCCATCTTCATGAAAGTTCTAGAGTTAAACCATTTTCAAATCCTTTTAAGGACCTTTCAAGACAAAGTAAGAGAAGAGAATGTGATGATGATGATTTCTTTTGTCAACCTTGAACCCATTTTCCTGGCTCTTCAAATAAAATTTCACAAACAATGTTTAAGCATATTTGCAAGGATCTTAGGAGGCAATAAAAAAAAAACTTAAAAAAAGATCAACGAATGCAAAACATATGTAACTCGCAGCTCTAAAGCTAAATATTCAAGAAAAGTATCTGAAGATCAGAAATAAACAAATGAAGATAATATCTAACTTCAGTATCTTTTAAATTTTTTCAAGAAATTATAATTTATATAAATGTTTCAATGTTTCCCTTGTTTTATAACTCCCTGATCATAATTTTTACTCTAAACAAAAGTAATTCCATTGATTTCCAGCTCACCTTTCTCTTCTTATGATCCATTTCCCTTTGCTGCTTGTGCATCTCCTTGAGCTCCACCTCCTTGAGCTGATCGAGGACGATCTGGTACTTTTCCCGATTCTCCACATCGAGCGCCACATGCAGGTAGTCGTGCCAGTTGCGCGAGTCGAAGCCCCAGTGACAGGTCTGGTTCTCGAACTTCCGATGGACATGACCGACGAACTTCTGGGGCGAGAACCAGCCGTCACACTCCAGGCACTTGATGCAGGTCGGCTTCTGGTATGAGTACATATCCGGTGTACAGATGCCCTCGCACTTCCCGAAGCACTTGTGATAGACATGGAAGCTCAGCGCCCCCTTGGCCAGGCTCTCGATGGGCACATAGCTGTTCCGATCGGAACGGTGCAGTAGCGCGGCGCACAGGCGCTCGGCGTCCGTTCGGGTGATCAGGCCACTGGCCTTGACATCCGATGGCAGGATCTTGGCGGCCTTAAACTCCACCAGCTGATCCGGAGTGCACTGGGAGCAGTAGATGCCCAGTTCATCGAAGATCCGATTGATCTGCTCCAGCGAGAAGTCATTGAGGACATTGTTGAGGAACTGCGGCAGGCACAGTCTCATCTCGCCGCCCACGGAGAAGCAGCCAATGGTCTTGCCCTCCAGCCGCGTCTCGTACAGCTCACCGCATCCCGAGTCCGCCACCGAGAGTATGGGCTGGGATAGTTCCCGGGGCGGTGTGGCAGGTGGATAGATCTGGGGGGGACTACCCCGGCTCCCAGTGGAGCAATCGTGATGATGCAGTTCCTGCGGTTCCGGCGAACTTAGAATTTCCTTCTTGATGAGGGCCGCGGCCACCACAGGCGATGTGGCCTGGCACTTGCCGAGATGGAGGCCCGGACTGTCGCTTCTCCCATTGCTGGCAATGTCACCGAGGACAACGCCGGCGGCATTGAGGGCATGTCCTGGTCCCTGGAGCGACTTGGTGGCACTCGTCTGGTATTTCTTCAGGACGTTGCTTATCAGGGGCGTCACGTATTCGGTCATTTTGGTGCCTTCAAAAGTGAGTTTCAGGATAACTAGAAATCCATTTTTGAGAACTGCAATGATAATCGTTCAAGGATGCTTAGAAATCATATTTATGATTTGCTTTTATTAATATTTTTGAATGGATTGATTGAGTAGCTTTCACTTGATTATAACTTTTGAGAGGTCTTTTGGATTTTTGAAATATTAACAACGATTGGGATCCATTTTTGCTGGATTTAATTATCAATTATTATTATTAACTGTTTTATGCGATTTACTCGAATTTATTTGAAAGAATTTTGGCACATTTGTGATTGGTTTAAGTGTGTTTAAGTTGTTTAAGTTTAATTATTTTCCAGCTTTTAATTAGAATTTAAGCATTTCGCTTTTTGCCGTCGGCAAAATTCAGCTGGCACAGCACAAACACATCTTTTTTCTACTTCTACTTTTTGTTGTTATTATTTTAAGTTGTATTTATAGAAATACATATTTTCCGGCTCTTTTTTTTGACAAAACTTGTGCGCACTTTGGGCGATTTTGCCGCTTGCACTTTATTTGATTTTCGCCATCAATTAATTTTCTCTCCTTTCGGCGCAATTTCTTAATTTAAATTTTTGTATTTTATTTGCTTTTCAATTTCTCAACTGCAAAAGCACACAGATACACTCACACGCAGCACGCGGACACACAGATACGGGGGGACAAACGCACACAGACACACACGAGCAAGGAAGGCCGGCAGACGGGAGAGCGACGAAAGCGTAGCGGTGGCGGCGGCGGCGGCGGCGAAAGAGAGCGAAGAAGCGGGAGAGGTACAAAAACGCCGCCTGACAAATTCTATTTATTTGTTGTTGTTGCTGCTGCACTATTTATAAATCTTCTATTTGGCAAATTATGTATTTTCCTTTTTTGCACATTTATCTTTGGACAGCCGCCGCACTTTACTTTGTTTTGTATCTTCTCGCTCGTTTTGTATCTTTGTATCTTTTTTTTCTATTTATCTTTTTTTCGCAAGCGTCGCACGTGCGAGCTTTTTTTGTGCCGTCGTCGTCGTCGAGATATATTTCGATTTTGCCGTCGTCGCGACCAACGTTTAGCTTACTTGGAAATATAAATGCTTAATGCTTATGAAGCTTGCCTATGGGAATGGGAACGGTGGATGCGCGAAGTGGGAACGGTTTTAGTTTTGGACAAAATCTAGCTTAAACAGCAACACTGGTTTTCTGGTCAAGTTTATATAGAGGCCAGTGTTGCCTACAGCAACGTCAAATTCAGAAGTCCGGCAAAGCTGGCACACACCCGAAACAGCTGATGCCAAGCAAATCTGCAGATTTTTCGTTTATCCCGACTGCAGTCATATTACAACTCAATTTTTGATTAATTTTTCAAGTAATTATTGTTTTTAAAGGATTTCCAGACAGAACGGACACCAAAATAATATATTTTCTGTACTCTTGCAGGGGGGTAAACGAAAAGCCTGTGAAATGCCGGAGCCGCGCAGTCCGATGGCCAGTTTCGCCCAATCGGTGCATAATGTGATCGATGGACCCATTACCTGGTTCCGTGGTACGTAATATCCTGTGATTAGCTCTCAAAACTACAAGGAGAGATCCCTCTACAGTCGGGAATAGCATACACGGACCAAGAGAATGGAAAAAGTCGGAAAAACTTGCAAAAACTCCAGACAATTACATAATGACATAACCTCAACTGCGAATTGTTTGTTTTTGTTTACACTTTCCGAGTGCCAAAAGGGAAAATATTTCTAAATTGAATTCTAAAATCAATTACCTTGCAGAGACCATTGTGGAGCCCAACCAGGAGAAGTACAACTGGTACCACCAGCGCTTCCGTCGCGTGCCGACCATCGATCAATGCTATGTAGACGACGCCGTCTGCCGGTTCGAGGCGGATCAGCAGTTCCGTCGCGATCGCATGGTGGACAATGAGATTGTGAACATCCTCCGCCAACGTTTTGAGGACTGCACCTTGTACGAGGCTCCGGATCACATGGTCAAGTGCAAGCCCCTGTTGGAACAGTACGAGAAGGCCACCGAGAATTGGTTCATCAAGTGTGAGTATTACCGAAGACGCTCCTTTACTAATTGAGCTCTTTACTGACCCGCTTCTCCGCTGTTTTAGATGGCGACTTGGGTGGCTATGCCAATGCCAAGACCGCTTATATGAAGCAGAAGCATCGCTTGATCTGGGAGCGTCGCCATGGACCCGTGGGCAGTGGCATGAAGGGAGAGGAGGCTGTCCACTAAAGGCAGGATGATGTTTTTTTAGTTCCATTATCCGTTATTTCGAAAATATACACACACACGCCCTGAAAAAATGGTATATCGAAGGCAGTGAGCATTTGAAAAGTGATTTCATTCAGAGGATAATCCAGTTGGAAGACATTGTTCAAAGGTTTGAGTTGGAGGAAAGTGAATTTAGGTATGTAAATCGAGTGGAAAAATCCGATTTGATATACCGAAAGATAACAATTCGGATACTTTGATATATGGAAATTTTAAATATCAAAAATTATCGCATTTAACATTTAGATGTCGATATTAAAATTGTAATGGTCGAATATATCAAAGAAAATCAATTTATCGCAAGTTAAATAATTGATTTATCGACTTTCCGTATATTTTCTGTAAAACCTAAAACATAATGATCTGGAAAAAAGTTAATAATTGTTAAATCAAATTTATTTTATTTCTCATTAAGTAGTTTATTAAAATCCAAAGTAATCATTGTTTAGTTATTATCTAAATCGGACCACCATTTTTGTTTGTTTGTTGCTGTTAATCAATTCATTTAAGGTATAGGGAATAGTTTGTTTTAAATATTTCTAGCGGAGATTTATTAATACTACATTCTCTATAAGCTAAGTAGATATTTTGAGGGGTTTTACGATCTTCCCAAAAGAGAAGAGCAGTCTTTAAGATTTCATAAAAATCAATCAGCATTTTCTAAGCATTCTTTTTCAAGCTTTAAATATTAAAAAGAAATAATGAACAAACAGTTGCCGTTTTCCCTGAAACTAATAAGCAACATAATATTTAAATTGTATAGTTAAGTAAAATTATATTCATTTCCTACCTAGGGAAAAATATACTAGTAAATCATGCTTTTCCTTTCCCTAAAATAACTAAAAAAAATTTTAGTTATTTTACAAAGAGAAAAAAACGTAAAAAAAAATAGTTGAAAGTCAAATTTGAAATATACAATATTTGTCGGACGATTTTAAACATTTTGTTCAATCGGAAATTCGTCTAAAAATTATTTAAGTTCTCTATAAAAAAGAAAATTAAAGTAGAAATCAAATATTAAAGTTAAGTAGTCCGTTTTGTTCATAGCTTCAGGGAATTTTAGATTATTTCCTCATTATTAATTATCAATATTCTCTGAAATTGTGTTAGTTAATTAATTAATTAATATTAATTACCGAAAATCCCGATAGGTCTTCAGTTTCTATACTAGAAAATCGTCTATAGGCCTGTCCCAATGATCAGCTAATCGAGACCAAGGGCTTGTTCATGAGACTCTTCTTAAGCTTGGCCAGAGCGCTATTCGCAGACTTGCCTTCACCGGGCTTCTTGTCCTTGTTTTTGGGCCCCAATGGGATCATCGTGGTGTCAATCAACTTGCGTCGGAATCCCTTGTAGAACTGCAGCACCTGGGGATTGGCCCACACTTGCTTGGCATCAAAGTCCAGGATGCGAATGGATTGCAGGGACTTGGCCCGCGACAGAGCCACATAGGCCTGGCCGGCTTCGAATACCTTTGACAGCGACATCTCAACGCAGTCGAGGGTCAATCCCTGACTCTTGTGGATGGAGAAGGCCCAAGCTAGTTTAAGCGGTACCTGACGCCGTGTGAGAATGCCTCCGGTGGCCGTCTTGATGATCCATTTCTCGTGCCGGCACACATACTCCTGGTTGTTCTTGAACCGCACCACTGGCAGATTATCCTTGTCTATCCGAACAACCACTCCGCGGGCTCCATTCACCAGTCCATTGGCTATGTTGATGTTCTTCAGCAGCATCACTTGGGCGTTGACCTTCAGGTAGAGCTGAGATGGCGCCTGTACCTGTTGGTCCATTTGCTTGGTCATCGAAGCATCTGAATCGTCTGCCTTGAAGAGGATCTTGTCTCCTGCGAGATTCTCCAGTTTCGATTCGTTAATGGAATTAGCATCGTTGGTGTGAGAGCACAGCTGGGTGGCCAGGATGCCATTGCCCTCGATCTTCTGCTTCGATGTGGCCGCCAGTCGCGTGGTTATCGAGTCATTCACATGTCCTATGCGGAGGTGGTTCAGGATCTTTACAAACTCTGGATCGGATTGACGATGAACTTGCTTCAGTTCGTACACGCTCTGAATGCAGGTCTCCCAGGCGCTGGACTGGAAGCAGAAACGCTGCTGTGGGGTGGCCGTGGGCGCTGCTCCAAAGTCACTTTTGATAACTGGAGGTAGCTGCAGGAAATCGCCGCAAAGGATGAGCTGAATGCCGCCAAAGGGGCGATCGTTGCGACGAATGTGCCGGGCAACGGCTTCAATTTTCTGCAAAAGGGGAAATAAGTTATTGGATATCAGGGGAACAAAATGGATTTATGTCACCTCAAAGAACTGCCCATCCACCATGGATATCTCGTCGATAATCAGTCGCTTGCACTTGCGCCATGTCTGGGCACTCATGGGTCGCGAGGCCAAGTCCAGACACCTTTGCATGGAAGCATCTCCGCCGCCTATGCCTGCGAAGGCATGGAGGGTAGTGCCTCCAATCAGACAGGCAGCAACTCCCGTGGAGGCCGTGGCCACTGTGCCATCGGGCGGCAGAGCTGAGATGATCCGTCTTAACAGGAAACTCTTGCCGGTACCAGCGGAACCCGTGAAGAAGACACTCTTGCCAGAGGTGCAGGCCCGCAGTACCTCCATTTGCTCTTCGCTCAGCTTGAGGGACTCATCGGTGGCGGATTGATACAGCTTCTTGGCCGCCGGCAAGCCACCCTTGTCCCTCTCCTCTCGCAGCTCCTCAAAGCGCCGCTTTTTGGACGCCTGGGGGGATGGTGTCGTCGCAGAACCCTTTGAAAGCAAGCCCGCCTTTTTTCGCGCCAAAATCATCTCCGCCGTGGTCACGGGAGAAGCATCTTCGAAGCTGCTGGGCTTTCCGGACATCAAGTGCTCCCGCAGCTTCTTCTGGAGCGTGGCATCGTCGGGTTGAGCTCCTTCCTTGCCGTTCATCTTGATGAAGATCGTGCGCAGGAAGAACATCAGCGTGCCGGGCGGGGCATTGGACAGATAGAGCGTACAGCTCTCCGCCTTGAAGTTAAAGGTGGCCTTGCCCTCGGCCATGAACTTCTTGTGCACCATCAGATCCTTGAGCTTGAACTTGAGCGGCTTCAGCTTCTCCGGCGTCACCTCCACGAACAACTCGCGGAGATCGTTGCGCACCAAGCGCAGAGTGGCGGTCTTGTAGGCCAGCTTGCGACCCGTAACGCCCACGGAGTTGGTCCACTGCATGTTCACCGCACACGTGAGCACTGCGTCGTTGAGATCCATCGCGGTTTTAGCACCGATTTAGTCAGGTTATTAGTTAAATTTCGCGAGAAAAAATAAAATTAAACAATTCTTCCATGTGTTTTGGCGGCAGAAAAAAGAGTGTGACCCTGGTTCGGGGATGAATGGGATTTTTTAGCAGTTGAAGACTTTGGCGTTGCCAGACTGTGCAAATTAAATGTTTTTAAATTTTTGTATCGTTACTTTTTGTATTCAAGATCAAGTTTAATTATTTATAAATTTACATCTGGACAAGTAGGCCCTGCAAAATTAATTCGTTGGTGAGAAGACCAAATAACCAAACTGAAATCATATATTCCGTTAAGAAAATCCAAATATGAACGTGGATTTAAAACTATTGGTGCGACTCCTGCTCGCCATCCTGTTGGGGTCCTTCATATCCACGCTCTTCCTGGGCAAGCACTTGCACAGACAAATAATAGAATCGTTGAAGAGAGACAAGAACAAGCCTACTGATATTAATTCGACAGCTAAGATGCGGAATGGTGTTCCGCCGGAGATTCATTTAGAAAATGCTTTACCTTACCACAGAATCACGGAAAACATGTTCAATTACTTGAAGACACGCAAAGGGGCCTTGTACCGCCTGTTGCAGCGCAAAGATCTAGCCATCCTTAATAACAGAGCTGGGCGCAAAACCTTCGCCATGATGCTAGCAGGGCACCAAAAGGGATTGGGCGAAATGGGATGGCCGGCTAACGTTAAGGATCTAAACCGAACGCTTCGAGGACTCCACGGCTTCAAACCCGAGCTGTCCGATTTGATTTCCCTAAATCGAACTTTGCCGAATTTCACACACGAAACGTGAGTTATAATGACAAGTAAAATAAGAGTTAAGAAATAAGGTTAACTTACCCAGATGCAATAAAAAGGTGTACCTGAAAAAGCTGCCCAATGCTACCGTTGTCATCTCCTTCCACAACGAGCATTTGAGTGTGCTGCTCCGATCCATACACAGCCTTGTGTATCGTTCTTTTCCGAATATTCTTCCTGAGATTATCCTAGTGGACGACGCCAGTTCGTTGCCAGATTTGGGACAAAAACTGGATAAATATCTGGCGCAGACATTTGGTAGAAGAGTTAGCTTGGTGCGACTTCCAGAGAGACGTGGTCTGATTAAGGCGAGGATAGAGGGAGCTAAAAGAGCCAGTTGTCAGGTTTTGATCTTCCTGGATTCCCATATAGAAGTCAATAACTTTTGGGTAAGAGCCTATAATTATTTAATTATTATATAACAATATCCAAGAGTTTGAAAATCAATTGCAATTGTGGTTTCCAGCTAGAACCCCTCCTGGAACCCATTGCCATTCATCGTACGATTGCCACAGGACCCATTATTGATGAAATTTCGCCTGAAACCTTTGCCTATAAGGCGACATCCACACTCACTCGCTCTGGCTTTAATTGGCGTCTCCATGTGAAACATCTGCCGCCCTATCCCGAAGACTTTTTGTACCCCGCCTCGCCCTATCGCACTCCCTTGCTGGTGGGAGCGTTGGCCATCGATAGGAAATACTTTTGGGAGCTTGGTGGCTACGACGAGGAGCTGGACATCTGGGGCGGAGAGTACCTAGAGATGGGCTTCAAGATTTGGATGTGCGGCGGGATGCTGCTCTATATACCCTGCTCCAGGGTGGCCCACATCTGGAGAGGACCCGTGCTGCAGCGATCGAGTCCAAGGAACTACAACTTTCTGGGAAGGGTGAGTGTAGATTTACGTAATAAATAATATAATTAATAATAAATGCAATATTTTTATTGGCACACAGAACTATAAGCGCGTGGCTGAGGTCTGGATGGATGACTACAAGAGATTCATTTACGAACGAAACCCGGAATTCTTCCACAATGTGGATGCTGGCAACTTGACTGCCCCGAAGGCTCTGAGGAAGCAGCTAAAATGCAAGTCCTTCGATTGGTACATGACCAATGTGGCTCCCGACTTTCTGGCCAAGTTTCCCACGATCGAGCCACCTCCATTGGCCTCGGGTGCGATCCAGAGCGTGGCCTATCCCTCCCTTTGCATAGACACCCTAAAGTTGGAGCACAATCAGCCGGTGGGCTTAGCACGCTGTAGTAATCCGCCGACCAAGTACCAGGACTGGACATTGACCCAGGAACATGAAATCCGATTAAAGACGGGCCTTGCCTGCCTGGAGGAGGGCGGAACAAATGGCATTGTGAATTTGTATCACTGTCATAATCTTGGCGGTAATCAGCTTTGGTATTATAGTCCAAAGTTGAAGTGGATCCAGCATGATGAAGTGTCGACTCAATGCCTCCAGGCTATCCCGCCGAAAGGCTCAATTCCTGGCCAGGTGGTTTCCAAGTATTGCAATAAAAGGATGGCGGAGCAGAAGTGGAACTTTGCTAGTCCTTAATATGCATTTACCTTATACAAATAAATGAAAAAAAGGGGTTA
This sequence comes from Drosophila mayri, assembly GCA_008042485.1. Lineage (NCBI taxonomy): Eukaryota > Metazoa > Arthropoda > Insecta > Diptera > Drosophilidae > Drosophila > Drosophila mayri. The sequence continues at coordinate 150,979 of VNJN01001807.1, forward strand.
AAGGGGAAAAAACTAACAAAGCAATGCTTTTGTAATTTAATTTTGTGTATTTTTGGCTAATATATGATTTTTCAAATTTACAATTTGCTATTTACAAATCAGAAGATAACTGTACGGATTCTCCTATTAATTCCGATTAAGAATATACTTTATAAATAAAAACCCAACTTTCTAAAATACCTAAAATTTGCTCTTGTTTTCTTCAGGTGATTTCTAAGGGAACTACCGCTGCATCTTACCCGTCACAAGGGCGACGCCAACTACTTACTCCAGCACTTGATTGATAGTGGAGAACGATGTTGCCTCCAGTGCCTTATCTCCAACTATTTTCCCCAACTCTCGTTGCAGATCAATTACACTAATGGGCAATGGTTTTCGCCAGGTGTCTCTGGCTGGCTGCTCCGTGGCTGCCTTGCCGTGCCAGCAACAGTCTCCGCTTTGGACTTCCGCCGGCTAGACGTCAGGATCATGGCCATGAAGAAGAGATATGTAAAGCGCCTGGTGCGCAGGGTAATCCTTTCGCTGCTGTCCATTGCCCTGGTGTCCCTGGTCACCACTCTGATTGTGGAGCAGCGCATGCGACCATCTGGCAATTCCGCGGAGGAGAACCTCGATCCAAATGGAGATCCCATCACACCCATTTTTCGAGCTGCCAATGTTATTCCCACAAGAAGGGCGCCACGGCCTCCATACCAGGATCGCAACTCCTTCGTAAATCCACCCAAGGAGGAGAAGCGGGGCTTTAGGCTGCCGGAACCGGAGGGTGAGCGTAAGGATTGGCATGATTACGTGGCCATGGAGGCGGACACGAAGCGCGTCGGTCTGGGAGAGCACGGCGCAGCCGCTCATAATGATCCCGATGAGAAGGAACTGGAGGACCAGCTGTACAAGAAGAACGGCTTTAATGGTCTTTTGTCGGACAGAATCTCGGTTAATCGATCTGTGCCGGATGTGAGAGCGGAAGCGTGAGTTAAGAAGATGAAATTGGAGTATTTTTTAATAATTTTCAAATGTTTTTTAGTTGTAAATCCCGCAAATACCTCGCAAAGCTGCCCAATGTCAGTGTAATCTTTATTTTCTTCAACGAACACTTCAATACCCTGCTGAGATCCATTTACAGTGTGATCAATCGCACTCCGCCGGAGTTACTCCGTCAAATAATCCTCGTGGACGATGGCAGTGAGTGGGAGGTGCTGAAGCAACCCCTGGATGACTACGTGGCCAGGCACTTTCCTAATCTAGTGAATATAGTGAGGAATCCGGAGAGACGTGGCCTGATTGGGGCCAGGTTAGCCGGAGCCAAGGTGGCCGTAGGGGAAGTTATGGTGTTTTTTGATTCCCACATTGAATGTAACTATAATTGGGTAAGAATTTTATAATTTTGCATTATTATATTTCTTATAAAATCCCTTTTTTTCAGTTACCTCCCCTTCTAGAACCCATTGCCATCAACCCAAAGATCTCCACCTGCCCCATTGTGGATGTCATTATGCACACCGACTTCTCCTACGGCGGCGGCTATCAGGAAGGATCGCGTGGCGGCTTCGATTGGAAATTCTTGTACAAACAGCTGCCTGTTCTGCCCGAGGATTCGGTGGACAAATCCCTGCCCTATCGCAGTCCCGTGATGATGGGCGGTCTGTTTGCCATTAGGACGGACTTCTTCTGGGATCTGGGTGGCTATGATGACCAGCTGGACATCTGGGGCGGTGAGCAGTACGAGTTGAGCTTCAAAATCTGGATGTGTGGCGGCATGTTGCTGGATGTGCCCTGCTCCAGGGTGGCTCACATCTTCAGGGGACCCATGGAACCCAGACCCAGTCCCAGGAAGCACAATTTTGTGGCCAAGGTTGGACACAAAAATATATTTATTAAAATATTTTTTATTATATTTTTATTATTTCAGAACCACAAGCGAGTGGCCGAGGTCTGGATGGATGAGTACAAGCAATATATATATGCCCGCCAACCGGATACCTACAACGATTTAGATGCCGGCGATCTCACCAGCCAGCTGGCCATTCGAGAGCGTCTGCAGTGCAAGTCCTTCCACTGGTACATGACGGAGGTGGCTCCCGATTTCCTGGCCAAGTTCCCGCCAATCGAGCCGCCCAGCTATGCCTCTGGTGCCATCCAGAATGTGGCCTATTCCCAGTACTGTCTGGACACCATGGGCAGGGCTTCCAACGAGGTGGTGGGCCTGTTCAGCTGCGCGGAGAACCGCACCCATCCCCAGGCCACTCAGTTCTGGTCGCTCACCGCATACCGTGAGCTTCGTCAGCACTCGGATTCCATTTGCCTGGACGTGCAAGCGTCTCCGCCGAATGCCACTGTCTGGATGTGGTCCTGCCACAATATGGGCGGTAATCAGTTTTGGTTCTACGACAGGGAGACCCAGTGGCTGGTCCAGGGCCAGAGGAGCAATCGCTGCATGGAGGGCTTTGTGGAGGATGGAAAGCCCCTGGTCCTGGTGAATGAGTGCCAGAGGGGCAACGATCGTCAGAGATGGGTTTTCGGAACCGTGAATGACACCTTGTTGGATAAGTTCTTTGAGGGAGTTCCATAGGAAAAAGCTAGGGAAATGTAACAGAAAATAATGTAAAATTCATGCTTTGTTTTGTTATTTAAAAATGATTTAAAAAAGGTTTTAAATATATGCAAGGGAAGTTTATTTCCTACTCCATCATCTCACTGAAATATTCGGAAATACTGTTTTGATTTTTAATTTTAAAGAATAAAAAAAAATATAATAGGGCATTTACTATGGATATAATCCTATAGGAATATCTGTAAGCTTCTTGTGAATAAAATCCCCACACATAAGCATATCGCCACCTTTCGATCAGACAAGTTCGTGGACCTGCGTGCGTCACGGGGCCTAGTTCATTGATCGACGCGAAGGTTTCTCAAAAAAAAAGTATATACAAAAAAAAGTTCACTAAGTAAATTCCATTTTTCCATTAATTCTTTCCCCATGCATTATTGATATATAGCCAGCGGAAAATAAAAGATCACGGCACAGATTGCTATCGAGAGGAGGCTTCAATCTGATCGCAAGACACATCTTCTGATATTTATCTGTTTCCCTGCACCAATTTAAGATATGGTGATTATTTGAGATAGCTTTTCTAAGTAACATTTTTTATGTTAACAACATAAGAAGCCTTTAGCTGGTGTCTAAAATATTTAATAAACAAGTAATTGTTCTGTGGATAAATATTTAGAAATACGAGTTTTAGCTTTACTTTCATTTTATATAAATTCTTGTATTTTATAGTTAGTGCATTCCAAATTCTGTATAATTTTATGATTTTCCCGATTAAACAAACATTTTTGCCTGTCGCAAAACCTTATCAAAGGCTGTTGAACTTTCCCAAAACAGAAACTGAGAACGAAGAAAGCGCCGGAGGTGAAGAGGTAGCAGATCGCAGGCTAGACAGGAGAATCCAAACCCCCTTGAAGTCCCACAAACCCCGAAATTTAAGGCTGATGTAACTCAAACGCAAATTTCACGAGATTTGCTACTGAGAGGACGAAGATCGAAGATTCCTGAATGACTTAGCGTCAAGCAGTCTCGATTTGGCCCGGGAATATATCCTTATCTATGTGCATGCCAAAATTTATTACCGGCCACTTGTTGTTGTTTTGATTAATTCCTTCTTATTTTGTGTTTTCCTTTTCGGTGGATTTTTCATATTTTGTGCATAAACAAAGTCACATGAATGATTTGACTTTTTTATTTTGGCCAACGCAGCGTCGACGACCAACGTCGGGGCTCTTCTCGTTTGAATTCACAGAAAATGTGGGTCATCGACGTCAGCGAAGATGCGCGGATGTGTGATTCGGTTTATTTTGTATAAAAAGATTCACTTTTTAAGGGGAATATAAGCTGGGGGAAGCTGTGTGAAATTAATCTATAAATCTATCAAAGAATTTCACTAAACTTGGATTTTTTGTATATTTTATGGGAAAGGTTTTCATATTTAAATTTATTTGTAATAAAACACATTTTTACTAACTAAAATGTCAAATTGTTGAGCAAATTTTTCAGGCCATAAGGTTGTATATACAAATTCTATAAAAATTATTAAAATATATTTATGGGCAGACAACTTTACGACAATATATGTTAAGTAATTCCTTATATAAGATTGTGTTTACATTTTCATTCTTGCATTCCTTTCTAAGAACTATTTACTGCTGAATTAATTTGTTTACCAACTAAAGTGTCAAAAATGGCTTGAGGAAATAAATAATCTTGGCTATGACATAAATTTATACTCTATCTCTGAGCTGAAATAAAAATAACAAAAAAACTTTCCTAAATTTGGGAAAAATATTATTTTAAAATAAGCTACGGAAATATTTTGTACAATAAATAAATTACACAATATAAATATTTAAATACCGAAAGCATTTTTAATGTCATCTTTAATAATTTGAATACCATGTCAAACGGTAGCTTGGGAATTAATACAAATTTTATTTCCCAATATTCCTAAAATTATTTTAAAAATAATTCTTAACAATTTGATAGATTTTTATACACTTGAATATATCATTTAATTTCTAAAAATATTTTAAAGACCGCATAAAATCTTTAACTGTCTTACTCTATCTTTAAGATACTCTAAGTTAATTCAGTTCCCAACTTTAAAGAGAGTCCCTATTTCGTCTACTCCCCATTGTTTAATGACGTTTTTCTTCTCTTACCTTCTTTCTCAGTATTCCACTCAGGCTGAAAAATAAAAACAAGTTGCCATTCGACCCACAGCAGCTCATTCACAAACTATCTCAGACTCGTTTAGAAATAGATCCCATCCGAAAAATAAAATCTATTCAACCAAAACACGTAGCACGTAAGCGGATGGTGCAATTTCATCAGCAAATTTCAATTTCACCCGGCGAAAAACAGATTTCAGACGAATTTTATTGTCTTTACCCAGCTCCCTCCCCCCCTTTGCCACTGACGGAACGGCAAGAACACCCCTCGGCGCTTAGAGAGGCGTCTAAGAATTTCTCAAGACGCATTTTCACTTTAGCTGCAACGCAATAGGAAAAGTGTTTACACATAGGAAAATATTAAACATCGATCAGGGTGATATATCTCATAATATCTCATTAATTATTAAGATTGTAATCATATTAATTTGCAATTTATTAGAGGAATATCCTTAAGTACATCCTTTTAACTTGCTCCTAAAACCATGCAATAATATTGTGAATTTCTACATCATATACAGACACTTTTTTATATCGAAAAAATATAAATAATATTAAATATTTTGTAATATAAAATCAAATAGTAATTATCCCCCATTTCTAATCAATATTTTTCTCTGTGTTTACACTATGCTCCCCTCTCTCTGTGTCACTGCGCAGGTATCAATGGAAAAGGAAATCCGAGCCGGTTCTTTGAGGGTTGATAAGACCTAATGGCCTGTGTCTCCGAGTCTCTCTCACTCCGGGGAAATAAATCTCCCGCATAGGCCGGCAAAGGCACGTAGGGCGGGTTTTATGCTGTGGACTACGTGCTGGATGACACGGCATAATTCCGCCGGCTTCTCGGTGTTTTTGTTCTGGGGATTCTCGTTAGGCTCCCCTGTTTACAGTTTTGGGGGTCAGTTGGCACTTACCTTACCCAGATATGGCCGCCCAACTCCCACCCCCATTAAATGTAATTGATGTTTGTGGGTCAGGCTTTTCCATAAATATTATTCTCATATCCCAAATATATAACTCAAGGTCCACCATCCAAAAGTTTCCCCTCCTTAACACATAAATTTTAGCACGCTTAGTGGTTGACCTTGTGCAGAATTCTATAGGTGGGTGGCCATCTCCCAGATCGTTATAGATCACCACACGTGGCGGCTTTACATTAACCCCGGCGATCCATTCGTTCCCTTTCGTATGGCCCGTGGCCAAAAAAATAGCGAATTACGCCGAATTGGCGCCTACGTAAGCAAAAAGTTCCTTTGGCGCTACTTACATGCGTTCAACGATTAAAAATCGTCAACATCGCCCCCGCATGGCGTGAATCGCTCGTGCCGCTGCTTGGGGATGCCCTGTACTTAGCTGGGTACTTCTGCACCTAGGATAACTTGGGAACTAAGATGAGGTAGCGATCTGAATTTTGGTATGTGGGCTGATGGAAGTATCTATTTAACATTAGAAGTTGTTCCAGGGGTTTATACAGTTGATTAATGCTGTAAAAAATAATTTAAATACTGGGACAAGCTTTCAAAACATTTCTCTGACCAATTTTCAAGTCTTAAAAAAAATATCTCTAATTAAGTATTTTGATTTCTCAAATAATTAATTAATTTGCATATTTACGAACTTTTCCCTTGCCTAAAATCAGTAAATCTAACATATTACTCTTTCCAAAAGGTAAAGCTTACCTTTTACAAAGAATGATACCAAATTTCTTAGCTCACCTATAAAAATTCCATTTACTGGGTATTCCTCTAGCCCAAAACCTCCATAAACATCATATGTTTTATTGCTATGCTTGCCGAGTACGAGTATCCACACGGAATACGCTTGGAACCTACGTCAAAAGTTTGCCGGCAACGTGTCTTTATGCTAATTAATTGTATTTCATGAAAACGAGTGCAAAATAATAGCCCCTGTGACACAGAGATAGGAGCCTCCGGGAGAGTGCTTCCCGAAATTCCGCGGAAGACCGTTTTAGCACTAAAAAGTAGCAGAAAGCGAGACCTTTTTGAGACGTGGTGATAAGAGCACCTCACCTGAGTCATCATTTCAGGTTGATTTCCCCCTGGCCAGAACGATAATATAAATTCTAACTAAGGAACGAATGCTGCTGCTGCTGGCTAACTTGTTTACCAATAATATTGCCGTGCATTAAACAATAACAAATGGCTAAAGATAAACAAGAGCTCAAGGCGAGAAGCCCCTCAAGAAGGCTCTCCCTCTGCCTCTCTTTTGCTAGAACTGTCTCTAAGGTGTGCAGCAGGCTAAAGCAAAAACAAAATAAAACAATAACAAAAAAATATATAAATATTAAAATACAAAAGCAAAAACAAGAGCAACCGCCCGGTTTGTCACAAACTACGCAGAAAATACTCGCCGATAAAAACAAAACACCAAAACATCAGGCGAGCCATGGGGAGAGTAAACGCATAGCTGAGAGACCCCAGAGAGGCGGAGGTATAAATAGCGGTTGCTTTCCGAGTTCAGCCAGCAATCGCTTAGCGAACAGCCAAGAGCCAACAGCCAACAGCCAGCAGGGAGCAGCTAGTAGCCACCAGTCCCAGCAGTAGCCACAAACAAAGCTGATAAAAAGCAACTCAGCGCCAAACAACGCAATTTGTGTAAACAATAAAACTCTTGTGGCAGCCATATCTTACAAGCTTACAAAAGCAGCAGCGGAAAGTTTCCAGCAAAAGCGTAAAATCAATCAATTAAAAGATGTCTGCATCGCCCACCGCCCGTCAAGCCATCAGCCAGGCTCTGCCCATGGTGACCAGGAAGATTGTCATCTCGGATCCCATCCAGATGCCCGAGGTGTACTCTTCGACGCCCGGAGGAACCCTGTACTCCACAACTCCTGGAGGTAAGTTGAGAGAAATTCATGAAACAAAAAAGTTAAATCAGCTAACATCTTTTTGAGAGATTTAATATCAGTTCATAAAACATTTGCCCATGTTTTTACTTTTCTTTTTTGAACAATTTAAATTTAACTTAAATATCAAGTTCATGCTCTAAAATTAAAACTCAGGGATTGCACTATTTAAAAACATTTTAAAATACATTTTTCAGTTACCTTTGCTTAGTATTTTAAAGCTATTTAAAGAACAAATTTAATTACATTTTATTTCAATGAACTTGTCAAAGCAATTTGTGCTTAAAAATAACTAAACTTGTTAATGAAATTCAATAACTAAAAACTACAAGCAATTATATTATTAGATAACCAAAAAAACTGCAAGAGATTATAAACAACAATATTTTAAATTATATTCTATTCTCACTTAATTTATCAACATTTAAATATTCATTTCAAAATTGCCTTTCAAATTTCCTAATTAATGGAACTTTTCCTTTGTACTTTTTGTTTCAAATTCATAATTTTATTTTTAAATGCCCAACAAAGCTTTTGTTTCAAATTCATAATTTTATTTTTAAATGCCCAACTCACCTTAATTTGTTGGCTGATGAAACTTAGGCATCCGACTGAATCAGTCAGCGGAATGATAACCCAAAAAAGCAGACAGACTCACAGCCGGCAGGGCACATGTGCACCCGTCGAAGTTCGTGACTCACAATGATTACGCAGCTGTGCGCCTTATCATTGGGAATTCTAGATACTCCTTAGCCCAGCTGATGCAACCCCAGACACTAGACACCTTGACTAACCACTATCTCTCTCCTTTCGATAATTCCAGGCACCAAGCTAATCTATGAGCGTGCCTTCATGAAGAATCTCCGCGCCTCGCCCTTGAGCCAGACGCCGCCCTCGAATGTGCCCAGCTGCCTGATGAGGGGTACGCCCAGGACCCCGTTCCGGAAGTGTGTTCCCGTGCCCACGGAGCTGGTTAAGAAGACCAAGTCTTTGAAGATCGAGGATCAAGAGCAGTTCCAGCTGGAGCTGTAGTTCGGCCATCAAGAGCTTTAAATTCCAAGCAAGCAGCAACTGCCAAATCATACTTAGTTCTTAATTGTTAACCCTAGAAAACCCCGATCTTATAAGCTTAGAAACCTTTTATAATAATTTAAATCTAAAATACTTAAGTTTTTAAGTCCTCAAGTCCTTAGTTCTTCCAATTGTTTCTTGTTCTTTCGGTCATATTGACTCAGTAAACTTGTAAAACTCTAGTGAGTAAGTTAAAAAGCAATAAAAAAATCATAATATTTAAAATTAAATTTGGAAAGGATTTTTAATTTATTTGCCGGCTTATCAAGGCCATATTTCTTTACATTAAATCTAGATTGATGTTTGAATAAGCAGATAGATTGCCAAACATGTGCGAATCCCAATAAAATTGCTTTCTTTATCAGCGAATGAACCTTGGGGTGGCGTCGCGAACCCCGAAACGCGTGTGATAGAACACTTTCCCACTTCACCTTGAGTCAGTTTAGAATTCTATATTTTCGTCAGTTTGTTGAACTGTTTATCGGAGAAATTATTAGCCAGATATAGAGGCTGAGGAGAGCCAGAATTATAGACAGCTGGAAATACCGGCCGGCTTTTTTAGTTAGCTAAGTAGTCACTGGCCCCAGCAGCGCGTGTCCCAGTTATAGACAAAAACAAAAAAATGTTTATATAAAAAGCAAACAAAAGATCAACACACAAGGGTGTGTATGTGAATATGTATCTACAAAAAAAAAAAGAAACCGGCAAACAAGACCAACAACAACAAAAAATAGATCTTTAGAAACTGCGCAGTTAGGAAACGACTTTGGCTTTGCCTTTGCCTTTGCCCCTTTGCCCCAAACCTCCCTCTTTTTCGAGTATATTATGCCGGGCACATGTTCAGATAGAGCCAGCCGATCCCCGAGTCGATCCCGGAGAGCACGAAACTATAGCCAGCTAGATGACAATCCGATCCCGGAGCACGTTCCAGCGTCCCCCCATCTGGATTATTGCGCATGAATAACACTTGTAATTACTTAATATTTGAATAATTGTTTAGTCTGAGTTTTAGCATCGCAGTGCAAAATTTCGATTAGCTTCTAGATAGAGGAGCTAACAAGTAGTAGTAGTAGTTCCTACGCATGCAAATTCTGTGCTATCTGCAAATGTTTACTCGCGTATAAATAAATGGCAAACAATTTTAATTTAGTAAGTAAACTATACTACCTACTGGGGTCTAGACAGAACAAATAGTTGCTGTCGTGTTATGTATAGTACCTTTTCATTAATTAATTGGCTGTGAAATGTTTGCACTTGCAAATGAATAAATTAAAATAAATAGAAATATTGTATGATTTGTAGTAGGTTTCATAAGTTGGTTATTTGATTTAAATATTATTAATTGACTATATGAAATTGTACTAATTATTAACTTTAACCAATATAAAAAAAATATATATATAATAACAAGACTAAGATAAATAAACTTGTTAATATTTCAAACAAATATACAAACATAGATTGTTATTACATACTTTAATTTGTTTTAGTTTTTAGGCGCACAACTTAGGAAGATAAATGTCATTTCTTGTTTAATTTTCTTTTTTTTAAATAGTAAAATATACATATAAACCTAGAAAGCTTTCATTTATTTAATTTTTTCTTCTTCGAAAGGCTTTAGTTAAGTTTTGCAATAATTAAAACATAACATTAAGAAATAAAAAAATTTATAAAGACGATTTGAAGATTGGCGCTAGTATTTTTTAAATACATTTTTTTGACATTAAAACTTAAAATATAGTCTACTTTTAGGCAATATTGTAATTTATATAGTAAATGGTTCCACAGAAATCCCTTTAAATTTGATTTTATTTAGGTGCCACTACTTTGCAGCTGAAATGTTTTTAAAAACTAAAATAAAATTAAAAGGGATAATTTTTTACATTAATGCATTCAGATTAACCGCTTTAAAGATATTTATTCTTATATATTGCAATTTTCCATTCGTTTTCCCCTTAAAATTGTAACAAAAAATGCAATGTAAATACAATATTTAATATATTTAAATCGTCACAAAATAATTACATTTTCATTCCCCACCCCTGTTTCTAATTTCATTTATAATTTATAAATTAATTTAATCAATTTCCGTTTATTTTTAACCATATTCATATATTTATTTGATCAAGTTTCGTTGTTTCGCATAGGACAAATGTACATGAATCTCTAAATGTTCGAAGCAAACTTAATTTCTACTAAAAAGAAGGCGTGCTTTAATTACAAATATTTACAATATTTATTTTTATATTTTATAGATAGATGAGCGGATGAGTGAGAGTGTAGTGTGGATAGGATAGATCGATCGATAGCCTCTCTACTACTTGAATCTCAGCAGGTTATCCGCTCCGCCCAGAGGACCGTGGCCAAAGTGCAGGGCATCCGAGGTGGACTCCGAGCGAGTGCGTGCATCCAGAACGGAGGCCACCCGCTGCTGGCCACTGATGTAGCCCAGAGACCCAGAGCCCAAGTACACATTTCCATTGGCCAGCCGCACAAAGCCTAATCCTCCCGAGCCCAGAGCTATGGCATCTCCGCCTTGGGCTGATCCTCCCTGAGATCTCGGCTGAATAGCTAGCTGCTGCTGCTCCAGGAGCAGGGAGTTTGCCCGGGAATCTATCTGGATGCCATTGGCCGCAGGGGCGCCCACATGGGCTCCAAAGCGGTCGAAGAAGCTGGAACCAGAGAGGAACGGAGCCGGAGTCTCGTCTATGTCGTTGTCTATAATCTCGATGACGGCGTACTGCTTCAGCTGCCTGCCATTGGCCACGTAGGACTCTCCGGGCGAGATCAGTGCCTGCTTGCCGAAGGGTATCCGCAGGTTTCCTCCTGGCGCCAGCGGAGCAGGTCCAGTGGGTGGCACCACAATGGGTGTGGACAGCGTGGGCACTGGCGAGGAGATCCTCAGTGGCGGAGGTGCTCCATAAACAGGCTTCAGAGTCGGCGTCCCATGGAAGCTAATCGAGGAGATGGGAGCAGCCGCCGGTGGTGGTATATATGTGGACACCACTGGCGCGTTTGTAGGTGGCAGATAGCGACTGACAAAGCTGGCGGCGGGAGCTGTAGGACGACTCCTGGGCAAGGGAACCCTGGCTGTGGGCAATGGCGGAAGGGCTGGAATGGGTGGCAGTGGATGGATTGTGGGCAAGGCACTGAACTGGTGGCCAGTGTAAATGGATCCTGGTCCCGAAGGAGCTGAGGGAGCTGTGGGTCTCGTTGGACGCTGGTAATGATAACCCACATCTGCAGCAGCCAGGGAGAGAAGCGTCAGGGAGAGCAGTCCCAGAATACTCAGTCGGTGCAAAGGCATCTGTAAAAGTATAAATAAAGGATTTATTTATAAGCTAATATCCATTTTTAAATCTGTAATTAGCACTGGAAAACTTCAATTAGGTTTGGCAATTAAAAGAGGAAATACTATTGGCTATAACCCGCTTAGCCCACACTTGTTTTGCCATTATGTTGTGACATCATATAACCGCTCAATCAATTAGATAAATGTTTAATGAGCTCAGTCCCAGACAGTAAACATAATTGATTAAAAAACACTCAACGCTAGTGGATGATTTTTTGGTGTGGTCAGTGGATACTCTATAAACTATATGTTTACTATTTAGACTTCAAATAAAATAGAATTTCAATAAGAAAATATTCCAGCAAGTCGTCTTTTTAACCAAATTAAATTACTGAAATTACCATATCATTCTTACACCTTTACATATACATAAAAAGAGTATTTAAAATTCCCTATATTTTATATTAATACCTCTCTAAAATGTTTAGTCTTTATACGATTTAATTGATTTAATTTCGCAGTGCGCCAAGCTAACAGTAGTAACTGGTTATTTATTTTTTTGCTGCCTGCTGGAAGATCGCTGTTGAATCATTGGATCGAGTTAGCCGGCGGTTTGGATCGCTTCGAACAGAGCCACTGTAATTGGCGTGAATACTTCATGCAGAGATCGTTGCCCAAGGCGACGCGACGATCATAATGGGAGGAGGCGGTGGCCAAAAGGAGAGCCACAAGCTTATTAGCAAATCGGAAGGCAAACATTGTGTCTTTCCTCCGTTCACTCCAGGTAAGCGCCGGGTAATCGTTGGCCAATTAAATCAAATCGCAGCACTTAATTGGATATTTATATTCATTCGTCCCATTAACACTTCCCACACACCAGGAGCCGTCCTTTGTGTGCGGGCATTATCAATCTTTCTCGGTGGCGTTAAACAAAAGGAAAACGAACGAAAATAGCAAGGCGGGCGGACACCTAATGATATTTATCAATTGGCCAAGTCGCCAGTGCTAGCTCTAGCTCAAAGTGCACTGAGGGAAAACTAAGAGTAAATTGAAAGTTATTGTTTCAATTAATTAAAATTAAAAATAGTATTCGGCAAGCTCACAGCTCGCAATCATAACTTAACCATAAAGTCGAATCCGTTTCGCTTATAATATAAATTATAGCCCAAAAAATACAATATATTAAATATATTTAAAATAATACTTCTTCACTAAATATTTTTTATTTGTTAAATATCTAATAATATTTTTCACTCTGTACCCAAAACCAACAATCAGCCACCGCAACTGGCAGCAGGTTCAAACTCAGGGACCATGGCTACAAAAAGGGGGCCTCAAAAAAGCACAGGCTTGGGAGGGGGCTGAGGCACGGAGAGGGAGGGGTGGGCGTGGGAAGTGTGCAGTAAAGTGGCGTGTGGTCATTGTTGTTGCTTTCAGATTCAGTTTAGTTTAGTTTTTGTTGTTATTCGTAGTGCTGCGTGGGCGTTGCTTGGGTGTCAGTGGCGGGTTCAGATCATGCATCGAGTTGTCGCCGGCTCACTTGCCGTTGTTTACATAAAAGGCGTTTAATTAAGTCATTAAACAAGTTGCGATAATAAAGCATGTATTTATGTAAGTGGTGTCACCCGAAATGGGGGTGGTGAAGGTGATTTTTAATGGAAGAATTTCGAGGAGAATAAAGGGAAAGCTTTAAAGGATTTGGATTTCTAAAAGAAAAAAAGTATAAAGTAAAACGTAAATAATAATTTAATTTTCTGAACTATATTTATAGTTATAATTATAAATATTAATTTAAATCCTTACATTTTTCTTATTTCCCCAATTATTTTATTCCATTAACAAATCTTCTTTTCCTAGTTCCTCACAGCAAGTTCGTTGTCTAAGTCTTTTGTTGTCTTTGCATTCCGCCTGCTGCATAAATCACGGGGCACGCACAAATGCCCCCTCCGGCAACCCCTTATGTGGGGTTCCAGCTTAAATAGATTTGTAATAAATTATGCGCTATATGCACTATAATAAATCAATAAACTATAGCCATACGCAACTTTTTGCTGGTCATCGATTTTGGCCGTCGTTTTCCTTGTTTTTTTTGCGTTTGCTCCATTTTTTATTTTTGCTTTTTTTGCATACTAAAAAAACGCATTTTTTGCCAGAGGTAACAGCGTGTGCCAAGCGCAGGAAGGGGTATGGGGTTTTTTTATGGAAAACAGGAAAACTTTGAAGGCGAAAAAAGAGGGGGTCACAGAGCAGTGATAGGAAAGGGGACTAACAGAATTTTAAGTGTTTTTGTGTTTTGTAAACAAAGAAAAATATACAAAAACAAACTGGGAATATAAATATTGTTCTGTTTTTTTTTTTAATTTTTTATTAAAAATACTTTGCTTGGCTGTTTATTTAACTAAAATGCACTCAATCAATATCAAAATTACGAAAAGAATGGAAAATGATTGATTATAATTAAATTATAATTAAATAAAAATTCTCCAACCCCCTTTTCTTATTACCTTTTCCTATTTTAAAAAATGTAATATCCTTTCCCCCTTTTTTAGCCACACCTCTGGGCACTTGAAAGGCACTTGGCCAGCGGGCCAGACGTCAATGTTGCGTGTTGCTGGCCACTTCGGGCTCAATGAATGAATTGCATTGATTGAACGACTCACGCACCTCGCTTTTGGGCCTGGCTATTTCGGCCATTTCGCTCTATAAATTTTATGTGGCTTTTCCACTGCCAGGCGGCGGGAAAAGCCAAGAGGGGGAAAAGCGGTGGGTGGCGGGCGGTTACTTTAAAACTGTGTCAATGCGACTGTGGGACTCGCTTTGATTTGTTTGATAACTTTTGCGTGGCACTTTTCGGATGATATTGCATCACAGCGTTGTATTTTTTTTGTACAGTTTTTCTTTTTGGCAACGGAAATTAGATTTTTGAAAGCCGAATCGCTTAATTAAAATCCTTTGGGTATTTTTTTTACACACAAGAAGTTAACGGCCGTAAAGCGCAATCAGTGCGTTGCATATTAAGTTTCTGCCAGGATGTCACGTTGCAGTTTCCCTGCCTCTCTCTCTCGCTGCTAAAAGTTGTGCAACTTTATGTGGTTTTTATCATTTTGTTTTTTTAATTTTTGTAATTTTTTGGGATATTTTCGGATTAGCTGGAGGGGCGTTTTGTTTGGATTTTCGCCTTACGCTTAAACTGGTTTAATAACAAACTGGTATCAATTGGCATCGGCTACTTAGCAAACCTCTCTGTGTGCGATGAGGTTGTAGCAGCCGCAGCAGCAGGGCCAGGAATGTGAATCAGTTAGCGGATCATGGGGATAGCCAGCAAACATAAATCACTCAGCTGTACATCCTCCTCCTACCGGCAAATGATCATGTCCACAGACCAAAGCCGGAGAGTGGGCATTTTTCATGACAAATGTTGCGTATGCGACACGTTGACCGACTGAGGCAATGCAATGTGAAAGGAATCGTGTTGGGAGTTTCCTGACGATTGGTAGTGCTCTTAATTAAACATTTATAGGGGAAGTTTTTTTGGAATTAGGTTTAAAATTAGGCAATAATTATGAGAAATAAATAATTAATAATATATTCTTTTTATTTTTAAATTGAAAGACCCTTCTAATACATTTAAATTTATTATGCATTTTGCAAACATTTAAATATAAATTACAAAATTAAGTAAATCAAATTAATCATTCCATAAAAAACCCCTCAAAATATATAAATTTCTTGTTAATCTTTTCGATCATCTTATTTCTCACGAAAAAAACCCAAACCAAAGTCCCCTCTTTATGACTAAACCCATCATTTAAGCCGCTCTTAAAAATCTCCTTGCCATAAAATCGCCTAAGGGTACTCAGCTTGCAATAGTTATCAAATCGAACGACAAGTTTTTAATTACCAGCACTGAGCACTTTCAAATGCGTAAACTAGTTGTCAGCCCGACACACAGTCCAGACCATTGCCAGATTTCAATTAAAAAAAATCTGAGAAAATCCAGACATCGAATCGGACTCCGTCTCGGCACTGGCAAAACGCAGCTTGCAGCTCTTTCAGAGATCTCTCCGCAGTCTTGGCCCGATTAGGGTGTGTCGCCGAGTACTCGGTATCTCCCTCTGATGAGGCGGCGGTTAGTGGCTTGGACACACTCCGAGTCGGAGCCTAAGGGGAGATCTCAGATCGAGGATCGGGCACGGACGGAGGACAGACAAAATTTGCGTAAGTTGCCGGCGCGTAACGCGACCGCTGCCTTTCCAAATGGCTTTCAATCGGGCCACGCAATCTTGACCAGGCCGGAGCTGGAGTTTGACTGCGGATTCGAGACTCCTTTTTGGTTGCTACACGGAAAAATATATATATATCTTAGACCAAAAATAAATATGTATTTCTTATTAATTTGAAATATCTCAAAATTATATATATTGTTTCTAAAGAATATTGAAATTCTCTTTGGTTTTAGAAACATTTTGCTTCCGACATGCAGTTATAAAATAATTCTGTATTGATTTCAGGATTCACATCATATTTTTTTCCGTGTCCTAACCACAAGCAAGGCTCTCTGAAAATTGATTGACTCGAGGCGTTTCTCGACGCATTTTCCTTTTGCTTTTTTCTGCTGTTTTTTCACGCCAAATGTGGAACGCACTTAAAACGCCGCTAATTGATGTCGTTGGCAGGCAGCTAGGCTGTTGCAGGTTGCTAGTTGCTAGCTGGCTAGTTGCAACATCTATCTCGGATCTTGGATCTTGGATCAAAACTGCGCCTATCTGAGTGCCTACAACTAGTTCTGACCCATGCTAATTTATCTAATCACTTACGGGTCTCGGCTTTGGGTTCTACGATTTTATACAGCAATTACAGTGGGTGTTCAAGCTAGTAAATCTAACTAATTAAAGCAAAAATGTATATTTTTGTCAGTCTAAAGGTATTTGTGTTTTTATTTGTTTTTATTTTAGCAATAAAGTAACTGTAACCCACACTATAACATTGATTTCTTAAATACTCAGGTAATTTGTAAAGAATTTAAAGAACTTGGCACCAATCGCTTTGCTAAATAAATAAATTGCAGAATATTGTTCGTTTTTTTATTTATAAATTACAATAAGCATTAAGGCACACTTAAGCTGGCTTCTAGACAAGTTAGAAAGTTCATTAATCATTAAATTAAGTGGAAGCAATTGTCTGCTTTAATTGCTTGATGAATTGGATCAGTCTTTGTAGAATAATATTAAAAACCGGTTTAAAATATAAACTAAAGCCATTTAAAAGACAGTTCAATATGAAAAACATGTAGAGACTTATGGAAAATATTTGTATTATTAATTAAACTTTTTTATAGCCAAAACTTGTACTGATATAAGAAAATCCATTCAAATGATGGTAATTTTATTTAAACATACCTTTTGAAAAGCTTGATAAATTGCATAAATTTAATATTCACTTATACACACACAAATTAAATAATTCTATTGAATATTATGCAATTTTCTTATACAATTTTTTTCTCCATTCCAAGGCAAACTTCACAAGCATTATTCTTTTCTAGCCTTAAAAACAGCGTACAAAATTCTAATCAAAAGCTACGCCTTAGTGCAACCGGACCACGCCCACATGTGCGTTAAACATTAAACCAAAAGCTGAAAGCAAAACGCAATTTGTGTGTAGCGGAACAAGCCCCTCTGAGGAGCAGATCGAGGAGCTGGGGGAGATGGAGAAGTGAGGTATAAAACATTGCCTAATAATTTGCATCAAATGACAGCCGACGACTTGACCTGGATACCGAGAGTAAAAAAATCAGCATAGACAAGGAGTAACATGTGTATGCTGAGCTATATATATATATATATGTGTATATAAATGCCAATAAAAATGTTTCAATAAGTTAGGACAGGTGCCAAAAGACCATCGTCTATGCAAATGCAACAGCAGCCGGAGGAGGGGGCTAACAACAATTAAGATCCGGCGATTAAAACAAACCCAAAACAGTGAGTTAAAACTATTAATGAGGATGAATCTGAGATATCGAAAGACATAAAGGCAGATTCTGCAACTCGTTTTTTTTTAGCGAATCAAGTTCGTTGCCTCAGTCATTCGTTTGGCTTGGCATTTTGACAAAGCAATTAAAAGCGGAATTAAACCCAAACTGATCTGGCATTCATCAGCAGCGAAAGGTTCCTAGCTAATTGTCAAGCTCCAAAGCCAAAAGTGTCAACTAACAAATGCTATTAAAAACCTATATAAAAACATACGAAATAAGGGGCGTGCTGACCTCCAACAACACATTCTAACGCCCCGCTGACATATCACGAAATGCAAATTGAATTTCGGTTCAAACTAACTCAGATTTGCATAGCACTCGCCGTCTAACTACAAACCCCCCAAAAGCCAAGTTGAGTAATCCCAGAAAAAAAAAGAGTTTCCTATCGCAATCGAAAGGGGCATATGCGTGACTTTGGCCAACGTAACTCCTCAACCCAAGTTGAACCCAAAGTCACAATCAATACCTGGCCAATTTGACCAAACAATAATCCATGCAACGCCTCAGGCGCCAGAGAGCACAGAGATCGGAATCGGGCTTGTTTCTCCTTAGAAATTATTATTTGGAATCTTCAATGGGAATTGTGGCAATAAACCCTTTGCAAACTTTATTGATCAATCTTTAATTGGTTAGGAAATATATAGACTTTGGTTTTTTGTAATGCCATTGGTATGCTTTGTGCAAATAATTGATGAAATGTTTAAGCAATTGTTTTGGTAGTAATTAAAGGCTTTATTTATAAGGTAGGAGGAAAGGAGAGTTAAGTGTTTATTAAATTATATTGTGTAAGAATATAAACAAAATTTAGACCCTTTTCAAATATTTTAAATATTCTTTAAAGAATATTTTATTGCTCTAGTTCTATGCTTCTCTAATTAAACGATTGAATTATCTTTATATCTAATTTTAATAATTTAAAAAAGAGCTAAAAACAATCATTTCCCATTTTAATCTTCACTTAACAACCTAATTTTGATTATTCAATCAACATGTTAATTAATCAGAGGTCAGTAGTTGTAGGAAACCCTTTCGACAGCTTGTAGATTTTTCTCATCAAAAAAAAAAACTCAAATTCTCACCCGCTGGGCTCAATCAATTCCGAGATCAAGCACTGAGTGGCTGCCCCTTCTTCAGGTTTCAATTTGATTTTCCGATTTCTAGCCCCAGATATTAAATGCCTGCTAGCTTTTGTAAATACTTTCAATTAATTCGTGTTGCCCTTGTTATTGTTTGTTTTCATTTGATTTCGATTCACTTACAAAGGCGAATATTTCACAACAATTGTTGTTTATTTCCCCAAAAGCTAGTCTTGTAATTGAACTTTGAACTCAAACAGTGTTTGCCTTGGTTAATTTGTAAATTGAACATTTAGCCAGGGCAAAGAGGTACCCAAGGATTGCATAATCCCCAAGACAACTCCCGGCCCTTAATGAGAAGAGGGCTTGGACTTGGGCTTTGGATACCGCCTCCGCTGAGAGTGTAATTAATGCGAGTTTTGAGGGGGGAAACTCAATTAGTAATTGTCTGTCTCAGGGCCTGTCCCCGTGTTGCTGTCGCTGATTTCCAACTACGACTTCAGGCTTCGGTGTGGTGGATGGTGTCTGGTAAGCCTGTCCGGGCGAAATGTCACGCATTTCTGGGTGCAGCAAACTTTGCAGTGCAGACTTGTGGCTTGTGCCTCGCCCATGGGTTCTTTTTGGTTCTTTAATTTACGAGTTGCTGTGTGGAAAAGCCAACCTGCTTCAGTAGTTCCCTCTGTCTTAATTATGACACATTGCTTCCAAGGAAATCGAAATTAAATGCAAATAAAACGTCCGTCCAAAATGTCAATTAACTTTGCTTCATTAATTAGCCTTGTTCGATGGCTTTGTGTGCTAATTGTGCTAATTCAAATGACCCAAAGATGTGCCAAAGCCAAAAAGTATAGTACATCATATAAATTAGCAGTGTTTGGAGAGTAAAAGTAGAGTTTTGTATACTCTGAAGGGGGATTATAAAATAAAACATGAGGATATAAGCAAGTTATAAATTTACAAAATTTTAAGTGTACCCAAACAGTAATTTATGAGTCCGTTTTTAAAAATTTAACAGTCTTACCTTCTCTATATTTTTAATAGTTTTTTGTACAGAAACTGCCAGCTGTGCTATTTCATTTTTTTTTCTTAGAAAAAATACCAGCTAAGCTTTGTCTAATTTTATTATTTATTTACAACTCAATATCAGCTCTCTAAAGAAATAAAATAAAAGTAATAATTGTACCGGCTTGCCTTTAGCAAAAAATAATAAATAAGAAGCTCAAATGTCTTTAGACATTCAACATTTAACTATAAAAGCTGTAATAAATTTTCTAGCTGAAATTGGTTGTTGCCAATCTACTTTAAGTTAAACCAATTAAAACCTTCACCACTATTAAAATTATATGGCTAAGAAGCTACCAATACACAAGCCTAGATCCGGGGCGATAATGTGGCCCTGACCTTGAAGTCAACTCTGAAAGCCAGAATTATAAAATTTCGAATTTAATCGAGAGCTGTCTTCTTTTTTAGCTGAATTTCCATTTCCTTTCGCTAGTTTTGTTCGGGTTTCTAGTTTTCTGCTTCAAGATGCAATTAAAAGTCGTGGGAATGAAATTTGCATATGCAAATCGGATGATGGAATACCGTTTGGGACTTGCCGAGTATTTGCGAATTTTTTGTTGGCATTTGCATTGGTTTTTTGCCAATGACATTGGTTGAGTGTGTAACAATTTGCCAAGCTTGTCACTCACTGGGAAAGGCGGAAGCTTTGATAGGTGCGGTTTTTATGGTTACCAAAATATATATACAAACAAGAGAAATGAGAGGGAGATGATGCTGCCATAAATTTGGGGAGGGAGTTTTGCATTGAATCCATCAAAAGACTTAGGCAACGAACTAGCTTTCAGTTGCGGCAGAGCACATAAACTTCGACAATCTGTTAGCTAGGAAGCATTGTATTTAAATTTAAGTTTAAATTTATTCCGTGTTGGTTTTAGGACCCCCTTTCGGACCCAGCTGCATTGCCAATGGCTCTATTTCTGCCTCCATTTTGATACCAAGTCTGCAGGCTGACATTTTCAATTTCAATTCGTAATTCGAATGAACTTTATCGATCGGTTGCTCGGTCGTCGGTCGTTGTTCATTCAATTAAAATTAATATGCAAATTAGTCTGTCTGCCACTGTGTGACGTCTGTCAGGCTGATTAAAAGCGCAATTCCCCATGCAATTCCCCATCAACTGCAATTTCAATTTAATCCGAAGTAATCCGTAATAAAAGACAACAATGTCTTCTCTGTTATGGCATTTTTTTCCTTTTACCCTGAACTCTTTGTTCTTCATTATTATTATTTTTTAGCACAATTTGCATTCATTAGTTTTAGCATATTTCCGCAAACAAAAAACTAGGCAAACTGGTATAAATATTAATAAACCTTAAGCGCAGCTAGTTTATGTGTAGAACCTCTTAAAAACATCTACTATTTAAAGTTTATGCAATCTGTGACATTTGGCTTTAAGGAAAGCTTAAACATAAGCAAAAGTCACTCATAAATAACTATATAGAATTCAAGTTTAATTTTTGCATTTCTCAAGAATTTCCTAACGAATTCATGAGATAAAGAGGGAATTCTTAATTTGCTTAATGTGACATAAATATTAATCAAATTTAAGCTGCAGCGGGTTTATTTCACAAAAGTGTTTGCTTCTTATATGGCCAGGTTTAAGTTCTTTTTGACACTTGGCTTATAGAATGCTTTTTTGTGAGCAAAAGTCACTCGTAAATAAAATATAGTATCATAAATTAAGTGTATTAAATAAGAGTATAAGAAATTAGGTAATATTCTTAGAATTCTGTGAAGATTATAAGAAGGATTTTCTTACGAATTTTTAAATTTATTCATATTTTACTTCTAATAAAAGCAGGAACTAGTTTTCCAGCTTCTTCTTTATAAATTCACATTATTAACCTTTAAATCGTAAATACAAATAAATTGTAAAATAAATTTAAATTAAATTTCAAACAAAAATTCATTCCTTTACTTAAAATAAAAAACTTTTTTAGGCTTCTCCCGCTGCTTAATTCTTTCATTTTATATCGAAATATTTTTTATAACACATTTCAATCCAACTCCAAGAATATTTATTTAATTTGTTGACATTTGACTTACAAAAATATCAAATACGAAACATAACATAAACATGGGACATACAAATAAATAATTAATTAAGTCTGTTATTTATTTGACATTCTCTCTCACCGAAGAACTCTCGTGCGAAAGTGAATTTATAATCTGATGGCAAACAAAAACTGGATCTTACCTTCACTTTTGTTTAGAACTCTTGATTAATTTTTGGTTGTATCCAAAAGTGTTTATATTCCAAATATTTGGAGCTGAAAATTAGAACTCGAAAAAGGCTTGAAAAACACACACAAAACTTAGAGCTCGCACCATATAAAGGATATATAGAGGGAGGAGGTATCCTTTTTTTGCACTTTGCCGCCGCGCGATTTATTCAGAGGCGTTTCGCGACGCTGTCGGTCTGAAGGCGTTTGCTCCACTGAACCACTTTTTATGCAACGCCAAGTAGAAGTAGTAGCTAAGCTATAGCTTCGGCCGACTCCGACGCCGACTCCGAATGAACGCGGCTATCCGAGTCCAAGCTCGAGTCTGTGTTGGAGTCCGAAAAGCCAAGTGTGCGATGAGCCGAACTTCCTCAGACTGCAGGCTTCTCTTTGGCCTCGTATCTTTGGGGTTGCTGTCTCAGCTAGATCCAAGGGAGATAATGCTTTCAAAGACGATCTGAAAATTTGATATAAAAGGAGGGATTTCAGCCATATATTTAGACTGAACAAATAATTAATTTAATAGTTTTTCTTTATTTTATCAAATTTATTTCTTTAAATATTTTGTGTTTAAATATTGAAATGATTCTCTGCTAGTTGTATTTCTTTGTATTTCATGATTTTTAAATCTTTCTTTAAGAATTTTTAAAGCGATAATCTATATAAATAAAGTAAAACTATCTAGCTTAAAGTGTGCTTTATTAATATTAAATAAATGGCATATTTTCAAGATTTACGAAAGTTAGTCTCAACCATTAAAGTTATTCCAAAGAAATCCCAAAAAGCACAAAATTATAACATTTCAAAGGTAAATTACGATTAGGCACCGAACCTTCAATGGGTTAACACCAGAATCATCTGCAAAATAGCCAAATAAAAGTGAGATTATCATCACGAAGCACCTGTGCCTCACGCAATGGCCTCCCCCGGTGAACGATAAACTAATTAAAAATTTTAAGTTGGTTCGCAATCAATTAGAGAGTTAGCCAAAACCACAGTCAAAGCCACTCCCCCGGCCACCACCTAATCATGGTTATTATTATTTATGGCCATTTGGATAAATCATGATCAAATTGAACTATAAATCTCTGGGCCACTAAAACACAGAAAAACCAGTAAATTGCCGCCAGTGGCAATGTGCAAAATTGGTCCAGCATTTCATATTTCAAGTGTTCAAGAGATCAAACAAATCGTAAATTGAATTTGAATTTGAATATGGGATATGGGATGTGGGATATGGGATATGGGACACATTATTGTTCGCTCTCATGTTCAGGCTTTACACACAGCTCTATTTGGACAATAGGATCTGCGGATGGCGACGAGAGTTTATCAAGTCATAAACTACATAAAGTGTCAGCCGCGTGCATGTAAGGTTTCATAATCACGGTTCCGAGTCCCGAGCGGATCGGGAGTCTATAAGCGGAGTGCGGCTGGGCATGTCCATGCTGTCGAATTCTGTTGTTGTTGTGCTGAGCGGTGTTTCTACATTTAAGGGGGGAATTAATAGCATCTAAGTAAAGTCTAAGGTATATTAAAATATATTAAATATATCACTTATATACGTAGATATTTTATAGAAATTTTCTTATGTAATTTCCAAGATAATTTCTGAATAAATGAATTTTTTAGGGATACAAAACGGAACCAAAACATACTACATAAATATTATTTTCCAATATTTCTTAAACGAATGTTATGTTAATAAATTTAAACAAATTAATAATTTTCTTTAAACTACTAATATTTTGACTAACAACTGTTGTTGCCTATGCCACATTAATGTTATTTGTTGCATATTCCTTTGGCTGGTGTTCCCACCTATAAACCGTCAAACCCGAAAGTGAGTGTGAATTATTGCACTTTGTCTTGACACGACTTTTTCGGGCTGCTTACTGTCTGCTCTCCTGTCTGTCCGTCCTGTTGTGTCGCTCCTCGAAATACCTTCGGGGTTTAGTCCCCCCCATTCCTAAGCCCGATCTCAAGTACTATATCGAACTGTGCGCCCAAAAAATGTTATCTAAATGCCTCACATTTCCCCATTACATAAATCTATTTCGTCTGACTTTTTGTGTATTTCACATGCCTATAGAAAAAATAATATTATGTTGTGTTATGCCGCCGAGATTATTGTTCGGTTTGGCTAAAGATCAAAGTCATTATTGAATGAGCATTGAGGATGGTTATTTGTTTGGAAAGAAGTTGGGATAGGGAACAGCTGGGTAAGGTGGGTTTTGGGATGGGTTTGTGGGACAAGAACTAAGTTAAAAATAATATATTAAAAAATTATTTACAAATATTTATATAATGAGTTTAAAAAATATTCACAATTTTAAAGTTTTAATTTGTAATGAGAATAATTAATGTATGAAAGTTATGTTATTCTTGGGCATCACATATTAAATAAAATTCATTTCCGAATAACAACAAATTTTAGATTAAATAAGCAATATCTTATGTTTAAACTCTATAATTCTATAATTTCCCTTTATTAAATGGTGGTAAAACCCACAAAAGACAATATCTAAAAAAATTATTTATTAACCACTAAACCGCAAATCAGTATCCCCTATGAAGAGCATAAAAAAATTCAAAAAAAAATAAGCAAAAAAAACTTTCTTGGCTCCAGCGTTCCCGTTGACAACTATTCGTGTTTTTTCTTTTTTGCGGGATAATGGCTCTTTGTGATATATAAATTATAGCAACCTGTTGTTACCATTGTTGCTGTTGCTGTTGCTGTTTATGTTGCCATTGCCATTTCTGAACTTGAACTCAACTTTCAAATGAACAAGTTTCGCGATCTCCGGGCCTCATTGTGCTATTTAATCTGTGACTAGCGCTTAGGCATCTTTTGTCTCCTCCTCACTTTCAAATCCATGTGATTTCCGGTTTGATTTTTACCATTTTAGGCAAAAAAAACATTTAGCATCTATTTGGAGACCACCCTGATTAATGTTTCTTCTCACTTCTGGTGCTGACAACTCAATAAACGGCGCGTCAAAGCCGCCTAATGTGCCCCAGACACGCAATCTATAAGCCTCCTCCAAGTAGACATCGGAGTTGAATTCCCACCGAACCAAAAACAACAAAAAATCAACTCCAAAAGATATATAGAAGGAATAAAAAACCAACCCATAAGACACTATAGTAAGAAATCTTTTCCATGGAGGCGCACGTTTTACAGCAAATAAAATTAGCTGCTTGTCTTGGTAATTGCAGTGCCGCCTTTGCATTTTGGCCAGAGGAGTTGCAGACCAGCTTGGCCATAAAGCCCGTCACCAGCATAAAGCAATAATAATAACAACAACATATATATATGTATAAAAAAATCATAACACCAGAAATGGGCAACTCTTGGAACCAGAAGTGCAGTGAGGAAAGTACTAAAATCGCCATAACTTCAAGAGATAATGGTTAAGGGAAAAATAAATACAGTCATTAGTTGTACAAAAACAATTGTGGAACATTAAAAGGAGTTTCTTAATAGACATAAAAATTAAAATTAGTAATTAACTTTAAATTTATTATTTATTTAAATTTATTTATTTATTTGCTCAAAATACAATAAATTTTGGTTTAACAAGGCTCTTGGCCAAAAATATTTTAAATATATAGTACAAACCACTTAATTAATATGCTCAAAACCTCAATTCTCCTATAAAAGATATAACCAATTAATAAAGCAATAAAAATGAGGAAATAAATGAGACACCCAAAAAATAAACGGAACTAAACATTGACCATAATAAGCCATTTCCGAACTGGTTCCCTCTGGTGGAATGAATCACTTAACAGCACAGCCTCCATTCTGTGATTCTGCCACTCTTTGAGCCAAGAACTCGTGGCCATCGATGGTTTCTTTTTTTCCTCTTTGGCGGAGAGTGGGACTCGAGCTTGGACTGTCGTCAGTCGTCTTGGCCATGTTGCAATTAACTGGCCAACTAAGCAGCAATTGGCCACAATTATTATTATTATTTCTTGTACGAGCAGTGGTAGTACTATGCTCCGCCGCCAATTGTTGTGCCCGCCGCATTTTGGTAATTGTTTTAGCCATGTTTTGCCATTTATGTATGGGCCAGACCAAGACCGCATATGTGACTGGGACTGTCTATATATATTTTGATGCACTTGAGAAATGATCAGTTCAAGGGAGAAGAAATATTCAATTCTAAGGCACAAAGCATTTATTAATATACAGAAAATACTTCATTAGCCTGCCTTTAGTCTGAATTATTTTTCTAATATTAAATATAAGCTATATATTTTATTATTATATTTTTTTAAAGGGGAAATTAGAGTTAACTTCTATTATTAAATAATTCCTTGCCGTGTATGTTTTTTTTATTTCAATATTTATTTGCTGCAGTTGTTCCTCAGTTCGAAGTAGCTACCGTGTTTTATTCTTTTATTGGCCATGCGTGGAGTCTCCTCGCCTCGGAAAATCCGCCTGACGACCTCCCCCCTCCTCCAACAGATCGGCAAGATGACCTTAATTCGCTGTGGCCATAGCTCGTTTATCTTTTGGCTCCGCCAATTTGCTGCACATTTATTCACATCGTGGATTTGCACCCAAAAGTCCCAAAAGTCGAAGTCAGAGACAGAGATTTGTGGCTTTTGGCTACAGAGAAAGCTTTATTTTTTTCAGGCTAAGCATAACTTATGACTAGGGATAAACGTACAGATACAATACGATCTTGCTTATTTTCTTAATCGTACAAATATGTATATATATATATCTGTGTGGGTTTGTATATATATATATTTGCACTATTTTAACCAGGAACTGCCCATTTATACATTTTTTTGTTGTGTAAGTGTACAAGAATACAATTAAAAAATGAAGATTAACTTAGGGGTAACTAATGAGCCTCTCACATATGTAAATATAACTTCTGGCTAACTTAGAGTTGTTGCTTTAACCATTTATAATGCACTTTTTGTTCAATTTTGCTAATTAATCAGGTATATTTTGCAGAAGTTTGCAGTAAAAGAGGTCTTTCAAAAAATATACAATCCACTCAAGGCGGGGTTTGTCAGCAGGGATGACCAGAGTTGCAGCATCTTCAGGGATATATTAACTTGATCCTTTGGGAGCTCCTCTGGGCACCCCTGCTTTCAGCATTAGTGTGGGCTTTAATGTTTATTAAAGAGTAAGGTACAATTCATTACAGCTGAAGGATTGGGGCCTCACTCAAAACTCCTCTCTCCCACTCTCTGATTCCCTCGGGATCTTGGCTCTGGGTTCTGGGATTCTCAATGGTAATGGGGCACCCGGAACTCGGTCCGCTCGTGTCGCTCATCCTCATCGCTCACATACATGCGGGTCAGGTCGGAGGCCACCGAGACATTGTCGTTGCTGCAATGGAGCCAATGAGCCAAAAGTGGAAACATGAGCAACACACACATTAAATTACCCGCCCAAAAAAAAAAGCTAAAAAATTTAATCGAAATTCGTATCCATTTTGAGTTGCAAATGTCGGAAAATTGAATAATTGCTTGCCATAAATTTATGTGAGACACTGTTCAGCAATGTCTGGCATGCCGCAGACAGGCGGGCAGATCCCAGCCCCCCATTTTCAACACAAAACGTATATTGACAGAATGACGTTCTGTCAATGCCTTCGCCTGCTGCTGCCATTTGCGCAATCTGTCTAATTGTCAATTAGCCGGGTCGAAAGAGATCTTGGCAAGCCTCGCCTTTGCCTGCATTTTCGGTATCGACTCGCTTGTCTGGAGATTTCTTTCTATTTTCGATGGACAGATGCCACTGGGTGGCAGGAAAAATAATTATATCAACAAGTAAATATAAAATAACCAATACAAGTTATGTATTAGTTTATAAATCTCTAGAATTTTGGGTCACAAAATTAATAAATATATACATGCGGAGGATAGTTAAACAATTCAGCCTTCTCTTAATTTTTAACAATATTAATTATTCAGCTTCTTTAAGTTTTTAAAATCCTTTTTGGCGAATTGTTTTGAAGAAATTTATCAGAAATACATTTTTTTACAGCGTTATTATAAGTATTTGGCACAGAGGGGAATATATTCCAATGCACAGCATCAGTAGATAATTTGAAAAGAGTTTAAAGAATTCTTTATATATATTTAAAGAAAAATATTCAATAAATCTATCCCAACAATATTTTCTTTACTCTCAGGAAGTTAAAATGTTTTCCAGATAATGAGAAAAAGCGAACCAGAAAATATTGAATTGAATAAATCCCTCAAATCTCTCTGTTTCGGCGCAAAGCCCAGCAAATACTATTTGAAATAACATATTCCAAAATATTTTAAAGACCTAACATTAAAAATGATTTAAAATTATATCTCAAAAGTAATCAAAGTGCGACTTCTTAAATGGGCGTCCTTGAAATCGCATCCTTTTCATCGCACTCACTTGATCAACTCTTTTTCTTTCTCGTACACAGATGCCACCATGGCACTGTACTCCTGGTCCAGATTGTTGGCCCGCGAGAAGTGCTGGCCGGTGACCTCCAGGCGCTCGAAAGATGACTTCATGGCTGCATCCACATCCATGTCGAGACCTGTTCCGGTTACCCCAGTGACGGCAGTTCCTGTGCTCATCAGGGCCACCAGGGAGAGCGAGGAGACGGTGCCTCCACATCCTGAA
Source organism: Drosophila mayri (assembly GCA_008042485.1). Classification (NCBI taxonomy): domain Eukaryota; kingdom Metazoa; phylum Arthropoda; class Insecta; order Diptera; family Drosophilidae; genus Drosophila; species Drosophila mayri. The sequence goes on from VNJN01001807.1 coordinate 179,964, forward strand.
CTGCTGCTGTTCTCATTGTGACTACCCATAAAACTGTTCATCATACCCAGCCTGCCCAGGGTGTTGGTGGGATTTACGGCACTCATCGAGGTGCTGCCCGCCTGCGAGGTGGCAGCACTATTGGATTTTCCAAGTCCTTCGTCGTCTAAGGGGTTAACGGATGAGGGTAAGCTGGAAGAATGGAAAAAATGGGAGAAGGGTTATACATATATTATTTAAATTTAAGTTATTTTTGGAGTAGATTTTTTAAAGAATTTAAGATAAAATGTATAGGAAGTTGTTAAAGCTAAATAAGAGTAAAGCTTTCTATTGATGAAACCCTCTTGTGTACAGGTTTCCCATTTATTTCCTAATAAAACCCCCAAAAACATCTCACAGCTTATATCCCTTCCCTTTTCAAAGTCACCTCACACCGAGATCGTTGCCCAATTAACCCTTTTGCCACTCAACTCCATATATATTCTCACACTTTACGCCCTGAAGTGGTAGCGAGCTTACAAAAATTGAAATGACTCAGCGAGTCTCAATAACTGGCTACTGCAGCTATAGGTTTTCTTATTCTTTTTTTCGGCAACTTGTTTATTTAATAATTAAAATGATTTATGAGCCTGATTGATGTGGTGGCAGGCAGGCCACTAGTCCAACCCAAGAGCAATAGGTGTCCATGTTCTGGCTGCATGTTGCACTTATTACAGCACAGTCAAAGCCAGAGAACAAGCTGGGTAATAATACCAAAATGTTAACCAAATGGAAACTGTAGCCAAACCCCAAAACCAAGTCTGTTCCCAAAGAAGGTCGCCAATTGAAGCTGGGAAAACCAACTATATACATTTATAGTTGCTTAGCGGTCTTCTGCCTCGATGTTGCTGCTGTTCACTTGGTGTTGCTGCTGTGTCTGACAGATTGCAGACTGGAAAACACGGCCCACGGGCCACTTGAAAAGTGCAACTCAACTCGGTTTGTCTTGGGCTTCCTTGTGGGCTGGCCATTGACTATAACTACCAACAACAACTCCCAAAGAAATAGCAATAATAAATATGAGAAAAATGTCAAATTCAATTTTCGCCAGGCGTCAAAGTAAATTACTTTGGAAAATTGCCTTTTGTCAACGCCCACGCCTCTGGGTTAAAAAAAAAACATATATATATATATATACACGGATCAACTTTGGAGCGTGCCCACATTTTGTGTTAATTTGCTTAAGCTTTTAGAAGTGTGTTGTGCAATTATTTCAAGTATCTGTGGGATACTTTTACTCTTGAAGTGAAGCGAAACAAGTTTTTTGAAAGAAGATTTATGCTAATATTTAAAAGAATTTATTTTGAAGATGTTAAGAAAGTTTGTGCAGTTTATTTATAGCTCAGAATAAAAATATAATAATTTGAATAATTTCTGATGGCCTATAAATAATTTATTTAATAGGTGGATGTTATTTTTTTTTATATTTTCGACTTATATTTTGATGAGATTCTTAATTTTTGTATGTAAATTATAAAAATATCCTTCAATAAATTTTTATATATTTTAATAAATATAAAATTGTCATGTATAACAATTTTATTTAAATAATTTATTATGGATTGATTTTTTTGCTATAAACTGCTCTATCTTTTCAAACTTTTCAACAAAAAAAGAAGGTGACTTCATCCTTAATGATCTAATCCAACTATTGAGTCAGCAGTTTAGTTGGTTAGCTAAAAGCTACGTTTTTTTTATAAAAACTGTCGTCGCACCGACAAAAGAACTTGTTTTCCTGGCCGCTGCACTCTGGGACTTACGCACTGCCTTTTGGACCCAGGGGCCCCGCTGACCGTAGTTGGAGTTTCGGAGATCGCGTAACTTTTGACTTTTACTTTCCACGCTAAAAACAAACACTAAACACCGTAAGAAAAAAATAAAACAGTAACAGACTCTGTAAACGCTATAAAAAACTCGTTTGACAAAAAAGGCAGAGGCATCGTCTTGCAGCAAACAATAAATAAAAATATCAACAAGAATATTTCACATGTAAATTTGTATAGCCTTAAACTGGTTCAGTGTTGGCCTGTTTAGAGATTCTCCTCAAAAATTCTCATGGGTTCAAGGCACTCAGCCAGAGCCAGAGACCGTCCTCTAAGGATGCAGTTGTCAGTTGATTGTAAAACCCGGTTAAATGTCAGCTTCTAAAGCTGTAATTAATGGCAGCTCACAGCTTGTATTTTTTTTTTTTTTTTTTTGTATTTCTAATTATTTTAAACAAAACAATGGGCAATCATCTGGCGGCTTTTTAAACTCAATTCTCGCTGGGAGTTAGGTTTGATTATGCCCTACAATTCGCTTAATTAATTGATTGACTTTGGGCAGCTGCAACGATATAATCGCGGCGACAATTTATGCAATTTATTTATGTAGAGTGCGAGTGTGTATTTGCCACTGTCCAGGTCCGGGGTATCTATCAGATGCAACTGTCTCTGCCTCTGTCTTCGTCTCTGAGTCTGAGTCTGAGTCTTTGAGTCCACGAGTCTATGAGTATTTTTGCGCCCGCTGCGCGTGCTAATCGCGATGACTTCATTTCGTGTTGCTCTTGATGTTGCAGCAGTTGTTGCAGTTGCTGCTGCTGCTGTTGGATTTTTGTTGGGTGCGCTGACAGAGGTCAGGCCCATGTATCTGGTGGATAGCATTGATCGACGGATAGCTTGAGGCGGCAACACGGCCAACTTGTCGAAGGTGTAAATGATTCTTTTAAGGAACATTTTGCAGTATTTTAGGGCGAGGCAAAGGAGTGGAGAAAGATTTGCTAGGAAACTTAGAGAGGCTTTGGTTTTAAGAAGCTTAAAGGGTGTTTAAAGAATTTATTTTATTAAGAACTTAACCATAAAGAATTCCAATTTAAAATCTAAGCAAGAATTTAAACAATTAAATCTAAAACCAAAACGAAACCTCACACATGACCTTGTTTCACTCCCCATCAAGTAATTGAAAACCAAATTTAATTATTCCTTTTTTAAATCGCCATAAACTGGGTCTGCCTTTAATGGCCAGATATCAATCACGAAACACTCCAAATTGCAACTCAAATTAAATAGCCGAAATTAGCATAGGCTTTAGCCTTCATTCGAACTTATTCCCAAGGCGTGTTCCGCTGCGGAACCAATATACTTTGCCTTATCCTCTACCATCGCTCTGTGTCCAACTATTTATCGCCAATCTAACTCTGGCTCTGGTGTAACAACAAAATGCCATACATAAAAAGTCATAAACCCCAAATGCAAAATGTTGCTGTTCAACATGAGCGCGCTTTGGAATCAGAATTGGAATTGGAATCGGAATCGGAATCGTAAGGAGCAGCAGTTGTCCACCAAACAGCAGCGGGTCGTCGGATCGTGTGGGGTCTCCAGACGAGAGACGGTAGAAGGTATAATGTGTGGGGGAAAGGGGAAGGAGGCAGACCAAAAATAATACAGACACATATGGCCAAAGCGGATGAGATTCACATACTCTATATGCATCTAGATAGATTGCCAGACAGTGGTTAAGATACACACAAAAAATATTAAGAAAAGTCTATATAAGTTGTTGGATTTTTAAGCAAAGTTTTTTGATAAATATTTGTCAATTTATTCGGTTAGAATTTGACGGTTTCTTCATTTTCAATTGTTAATTTTACTTATGACCATAAAAAGAGTATAAATTAATCCCCTCTTAAAATCCAATATATTCTCCCAGTGCCGTCAGTTCTAAAGGGGAAGGCTGCACTCCAACTGGACGACGAAGTGGGCCTCCGCCTGAGACACAATGGCCAAAACGGAGCTGACATTTAGTGCGCAACTGGCGACAACAACTGTCAACACACGAAAGTAAATGTACGAGTGCCGCTGGGGGCCGCAAAGTTCATAAATCGCTGTGCAAACTTTGGATTTAGCAGTTTTTCAGATTGCAGTCTTTCCAACTGCAATTTTCCGCCTGCAGTTTTGCAGTTTTCCAGTGGAGGCCAAGAGAGAGAGAGAGCGCGTGTCGTGTTAACAATATGTTCGAAGAGCCTTAACGGCTGCCGTGTGCCATAAATCTGAAGATTTTCGGCATTGTCTACGCTGAGTAAGGTTGGGCTAGGTCGCCCCATTGGGTCTGGATATGGATGCAATGTGGAAATGCACTTACCAATCGCTGGAATCAGCAGGGACCGGACCAGAGCCAGAGCCCGACCGCTGATTGCATTTACTGCGCATGACCAACTGCAGCCAGTTGGGTATCGGCGGCGTGGGATCGGGCGTATATCTGTCAAGGGAAGTGGACAAAAAATCAGGTGGATTTTGTTAGAAAACTATAATTAATTGGAGTTTAAAAAACATATATTCGTTACCTTATTATCGAATTACTGTGCTTGGTTTTGGGCACCGCAAAGATCTCGCTTGGCGGCGGCGTTGATTCCATGGCATGGGCCTTCTCCACTGCAGCATCCACCTCGGGTATTAAGGCCAGCTCCTCTGGCTCGCCCAGGTCCACGTCCAGACTGCTCACCGAGCTCAGTGAGTTCCTGGGTCCAGTGTGATGATATCTGGCGGGACTCGCCGCCGTGGCGTCCTCCAGGTCGCTGCTGTCGAACTTGAGGTGCACTATAAGAGCACAGAAGGAGGAGAAGGAGAGAGGCACACAGCATATCGAGATACACCGACGGACACACGATGAGAATGGGAATGGAATGGAGATTTCGGAGATTTCGGATTCGGATTCAGATACGGGGCGAGATTTTCATGATCAAAAGTTCCCACAGAGAAAGGGTTAGCAAAACAAAAGTGTTGAGTAGGTTGAGTTGATATTTTGGTTAATTTTAAATATAAAAAGTTTAATCAAGAGCCTTTCATTTATAATTGTAATCGAAAAAATATTATTTTAAATTATTAATCACTTCAATAAATTAAAAACATTTACATTGTGGATTTAGAATAAATTTGATTTAACATAGAAAGTATTTCACAAAACGTTTAATTAACTTGTTGGTAATATTTTTAAATGATTTAAATATGATTTTCTCATACATTTAATTAACTATGTTCTTTATTTAAGTAAAAAATCAAATCAAATTAACCTTCTTTTCTCATTAATATTTGTTTTCACCTTTTGTAAGACAGGACAACAATTTTTCTTTTGTGTTTTGTGTGCGTGTATGGGATGACGGTAACTCACGTTTATCCAAAGGTCCCAGCTTCTTCGCCAATCCATACATCGTCTCCGGTGTCCAATAGTCTGGTATCCTGGCAAAGATCGAACCCGCATCCGCAGGCAGTTGGATGCCCAGCTTGTGCAAGAGCAATACGAAGGGCTGATACAACATTGTCGTACTCTGCTCATTGTTCCACTGCACCACCGGTATAGATTTCTGTTTGCAGATGCAGTGATAGGCCACCGGCTCCATGATGTGATCTCCTTCGGTTATTTTAAGGCCACTTTTCAGGGTCAGCTTGATGAAGCAGCACTCGAGGAGGATCTTTTGAAGCCACACGAGGTGCTGGGATTTGTGCTCTTTGATGATTAAATCGAGAAGGATCTGGAAGGGAAAGAGATTTTATAAGAATATAATTTGTATTTATAAACAAAACTCTTGGCAGAACCCACCTGAACATCATCGGAGGGCTTGCCATATGCGCACTCTTTGAGCTCTATTCCCGACTCTGTGGTTGCCGAAGTTGGCGTTGTAAGTAAAGTCCTTTGATACTCAGCATCCTCGAATTTCATCAGATCATCATATTCCAACAGGGTAATAATATCCTTTAATAAATAATTTAATTAATAAGTAATTCATAAATAATTGGAAAAAACAAGAATGCCAACCTGCTGTAATAGTTGCTGAATTATAGAAATCCTGGTCTTCAGTTTGTTGCCATTATTGCTGAACAGCTTGACAATTTTACCCACAATATCATTGTTCTTCTTACTTTGCACATAATACCAATAAAGTGTGTCCATTTCCTCCTGAGACCATGAGCTAATAGAATAATAATTAATAATAAATTAAATAATTCTAGGTAATTTAAAAAACATTTAAATATAATAACCAAATAACTAAAAGTAAAGTAAACTAGATTTTAGGCCTTGCAAATATATACAATTTGGTAAGTAAGCTCTTTGAAAAAGAAAACATTATAATTTTAATACATTTGTTAGTATTTTTATGCCCAATTTAATAAAATAAAATATAATTACATCAAGATTCCAGTGTCCTTGAATTATATAAAGTAAAGCTTTGCAGTAATGATATACTCTTGTAAAAATCTAGGTAAGGGCATCCATATAATTCTAAAATAAAACACTAAATGCCGCATCTAAATGCTTCACAATTGTTAATCATGTTCTTTGTTTATTAAAACTTAAAAACCTATTTCATTTTTTACTTATTAGTATTACACGGCGTATACGTAATGCGTTTTAAAAGGCATATTGCTCATACGTAATTCATCTTATTCCTTACCAAATGGTATGCTCCTGATTGTGTTCTTTGGTCATTTCCGTCAAAGAAGTGGTAGGAATAGCCAGCGGTGACTTTGGCGGAGTGTTCATGAACTTGTGGATGACATATTCGATTAGATCGGACCAGTCCTGTTAAGAATAAATATAATGAAGCTATTTTGAAGGGAATTTCCCAAAGATTTCTTACATCACACAATTCATAGTCAGCCTCCCAAATTCTTGAATAAGTCTTGAGAATAATAGGTTGAAACAGAACCCCAATCTGTCCCAGGTCTCCGCCTATATGATGCATCATGGTAAAAATGCAATCGTTGACGAACTCTCCATTATTGTTAAAATCCTCCAGCAAAATGCCATAATAATGCATTACTTCCAGGGTGGCAAATCTGCAAAACAAATACATATAACATAAATTAATAAAATATAACATTAATTAAATATAAAAAAACCCACTGTGATATATGCTCCGAAAGGCGTATACTCTGCCCTCCTCCCAACTTGGCAGAGCTGTCGAGGATCAGCAGAAGTATGTGATTGGTGACCACCAAGTCCTGCAGATACTGCTTGGAGTGAATGCTGGGATTGAAGCGTCTCAGGAGCAGCACAAAAAGACACCGCAAATCGGACATTTCGCTAATCTGCAGTTGGAGCTGCCTCAAATGTGCTCGATCGTCTTCATTTAAATGTGTAACCTTGTTGTAGGTATCGATGGCCTGGAGGAACTCCCTAATGGCCGTCACCACCAGATGCATTCGCCTCAAGTAGGGCTTCAGATCGCTGCCCTCCTGGCGAGCATTGAGTTCCAGTTGTTCGCACAGAGTCACTCCCTCGTAGGTCAGGTAACTGAGGACATCGTAGGTGAGTATGGTATCAATATGCTCCATGTCCAGTTCCAGCTGGGCGGCAAACTTCAGGAAGTACGTGACCAGCCAGAAGAAATGGGATGTATCTATGGGCACCTTCTGAGGGCAATATAATGGAATTAGTTTGGTGTTTATATAGGAAAGCTTAAAACAAGGCTAGGTATTAATTTTTAGAATTTTTTCAAAAGAAAACATATGATTTAAACAAGCTAAATAAAATCCATCTAACTAAATTAATTTTTAAATGAAACGAAACTTGAGATCACTTTGTAGATTTTTTTCTAAACATGAAATTTGATTTTCTAGCGGATATTATTATAATTTAAAATAGAAATAAAATCGAAAATATTCAAATTTAAATGACTTTATGATTTATTTACAAAAGATTGTATTTTTCATTTACTAATTATAATAATAAAACTATAAAAACCTTAAGAAATATTCATATTTTCACCTTGTTCTGAACCATTTGTAGGTTTATAAAAATAAAATGATATAAAAAATATATCATAAGCAATGGCATAATATATATCTATTAAGTTTCACATACCGCATTGGACAGCAGCTGACTGTGTAGCTCCTCTACTAAATAATTATAGCCTTTGAGTAGAAAATCCACTGTAAACTCCTTCAACAGATTGGATATATCCTCATCGGTGGGCGTGTGCTGCACCAGACCCTTCATGTTGATGCTAAGATAATAATATAATTAATAGTATATTTTATTTGTAATTGAAAATATTCTATACTCACAGACTACTCTTGCTCCTCTTGACCAACTTCTTGCGTCGCAGCTCCTTCTTGTCCTGCGGCGACATAATCGTCCTGGGCTTATTCCTTGGCTTTGTGTTGCACGGCGGCTTCTGGTGAGCGGGCTTGCCCTGTGGGCCATCATCATCGTTGCTCGAGGTGGAGATGGACTCCTGATTCTCCACCTGAGTGCCATAGCCACAGTCCGAGAGCTCGGATTGCGAGGAGGGGCATTCCCGCTTCTGGGGACAGCACTTGCCCTTGGTCAGCTGCAGTTGGCCGGCATGAGGAGACTTCTGGCCCAGCTTCACTGCCGAGACGTGGCTGGAGTAGGAGGACTCGTTGTACTGATGCATCTGATCCCAAGCCTGGGCCGAGGTGGATGCCCTCACGGGCAGCGGTGGTGGCGGCTTGAAGGGTTCATTCATGGCGCTGGTGTCCATGTTTGTGGTAGTGTTGTTGACATTGTCAGCTGGTTGTTTTGGTTGTTGTTGTTGGGTTAGGTTCAAGGGCTCCGAGTCGCGAGCCATTTGCAGATACTTCTCCTCCTCGAGTTCCTCCTCATCTTCTTCCTCGTCATCCTCCTCATCATCATCCCGCCTCAGCATCTGCTGATGCTGATCGTCATAGTCCCCATCATCCATGGACTCTCCGGCGGGATGTGATTGTTCCGGGGAACCAGGCAGCTCACTGGTTATATCGCTGGCCTCCTCTGAGCCATCGGGCTTGTCTGCCGGCACCCGGGCCATGGCATTCTGATACTCCTGACCCTTACGACTCACCTCCTGCAGGGTGGCCTCGGTGCCCTCGCGCTTGTTGCCCATTCCGCGGCCATTGCTGCCATTATCCGAGGAATCCGAGGTGGGATCGGAGGTCAGCATGGGACTGGAGTCACCACTGCCCTGCTTGGGCGGTGAGGTGTTGCTCTCATTGTCCTCAGAGCTCTCCGAGAGCGAGGCCTCGAACCAGAGATTGAGCAGCTTCTGCAAGGTGCTCACATGCTGATCCTTGTAGATCAAGGCTATCAACTGCACCATGGTCACGCCCCAGAAGGCCCGCTGCGGACAGGTCATGAGGTACAGCAGCAGCTTGTCAATGCTCTGGATAAACAGGTTCCACAAGATGGTATTCTGCATGGAGATGCCATGCGGACCACTGGACTGCATCATGGGCATCACGCAATGGGCATGGGTCTCAGGGATGTGAAGGATATTCCTCAGGAGCAGCAAACAATTATTTATTTGATCGCATTTGTGCGGCGATAGCTTGGGATCCGACTCCAGTATGTGCTTCATGTACTCCACCACACTCTTGGTGCTCTTGGCCTCAGTAAAGGCCTCCTTGCTGGTGTACAGCAGCTTGTTCAGCTCGAAGATGGTGTGGCGACCCACATCTGTCCTGTACATCACATCCACGGAGAACAGGCACTCGACGGGGACAGTCAGATTGACCAGGATGCGAATGACCGACTCCAGGACTGCATCATCCTTGGCATTCTCCAGGAGTGGTATCAGATCCGATCTCACATTCTGCCCGAAGCCAATGGCACGGCGAAAGGTGCGCAGTGTTTGGTCCTCATAAGTGAGCTTGTAGTTGATCTCCTCCAGAATCGCTGAAGGCATAATAAATAATTTTTAAAATTAATAGGGGTTTCATTGGGAATAAAGGTAGTAATTTTAATATTTTAATTTGGGATTTTAACCATTAGATTATGGTATTAACTCACCCAACGCATTCGGGTTGACCACGTAGGTGTCACCCTCCAAGGAGCCCAACGAGGAGAAGGCGCTGTACAACTGCGGCGTTGCTAGTAACCAGTCCATAACCGGTTTTTATTCTTTATAATTTTGATTATTCCAAATGTGATGCTTGAGCTGTCTACCCCTGCTCATTGTTGGTGCCAAAACATCAAAAGATTTCCCTTACGATAAAGCGCAGGATCTAAAACAAATATAATAATAATATATAGATATAAACAACAGGCTGAATGAATTTTAGGCAACTAAAACTTAAAGTGTTTGAATATAAACAACCTCTAAATTAAATTAACAAAGTGTTAATATGTCTTTAAATATTTTTGTTGAGTTAACTTCAGTTCATAATCGCCAAAAGAAGTGAGCAAATAATTATAAACCCTTCCAAAAAACCAGGTAATATTTTTTACTAAATCAAATAAATTCTATTTAATGATATCAATAAAGAAAACAACAACTGTTACTACTTTTACAACCTGAAACTAATTGTACAACTAAACAAGAGCCAGTAAAAGGTTACTCATCTCTTTGTCTATAATTAAAAGCCTTATTCCCCTTAACTCATCCCTGAGGCTTTCCAAAAATAGCTCCCACCCAATTACCGCTGTCCAGTGCAGAAATATTTAATTATACAATCAAAAAGAGCCACCACTCGTCGTTCCAAAAATAAACGCAATCGCAAACAAAAGCGGAACCAAAGCCTCGACCACCACTTCGCATGTGACCATCGCAAGGGCGCAGTCCGTGCAATGTGCAGCAATTTGCAGCAGCAACATCCCATTCGGAATCCGAATCAACTCCCATTTAAAGTCACACACGTGCCCCGGCAGCGTGCCTCCATCCCCTTAGCCACCCGCTGATCCATGAATCTCAGCCACCTGGCAGAGGAACACACCCCTAAAAAAAAAAAATAAAATGTCAGCCTACGAGACGAGCCCCGAAAAAAATAAGAAATTTCCAGAAGCCACACTTTTCATGGGCGGGAAGAAAAAATGTGGGTTAGCAATCGAGGAAAACCCGAAACCCAAATCCCAGGCAAGCCTTCATCACGTAACCAGCGAAGCTTCCACCGGCGGCACCCGCCCGGCGCATGTGACTGACTTGGCAGACACACAAACCCGGCGACTGATTGTGTAAACAGCTCAATTGGAGGACAAAGGAAGTGGCAGTAGAAACAATTTCTGCTAAAGGAACAGGAAAAGCAATAGCAAAAAAAGGGAAAATAGAAAATAGGAAATATATGGAATACTGGCAGGACTTTTAGTAACAATCTAAAGAACATTGAAAACAAAAACAAAATTAGCTTAATTTGAGAGAGAACATTTAATTAAATGAGCTATAAAAATAACATAATAATTAATAATTAAATAATTCATTAATATTACAAGTAATAAATTAATAAATTAATACCTTAAAATGTGATCAAATCACCACAAATAAAATTACTCAAATTGTCAAAAGACAAAAATAAGTTGACTAATGTTTTGGCAAATATTCCAGAATATTTATAGTTCTCAAAGTTTAAAACTTTTATAAATCAAAGTTGAAGATATTTTTGATAAGATATAGATCAAAATATATAATATAATAATATATAATCTATACACTTAATATACATTTTATCTCAATATATAAAAGCAATAAGTTTAACGCAACAATTGAGGCACCAACAATGGCTATTCTCCGTTACTGTGTAACAGCAATAATATGTTTTACTCAGTATTCAATATCCCTTTACTTGCAGAAAGAAACAATATATATGCCACGACCTGACCCCCTGCTGTGATATTTATAGAGCCTATATTGAGATGGCTGAAATGGCGCCGCAGCAGGTCCTGTGTCTTGGTGGGGCTTCCTTTCTTCCTTCCACTTTGATGACTTTGAAACGTTTCCATCGGCCAATTCAACAGGTTGCTGCTATTGCAGTTTATATTTCTGTCAACAAAAGACTCAACCTGCCAGGCACAAAATGTGTAGCCAGCTTTTGGGCGAGCACGTTTAATGGAGGAGAAAAGTTTTTGATGGGAAAGTAAAACGGAAATGGGGTCAAAATAAATACTACGAAGCTTTAAATATTTGTAAAAATATTTAGGATTCTAAAAATATATACATTTATATTTAAATAATTTTTATTGAGATGGAACTTTAAAAATATGGTATTAAAAATATATAAAAAGACTATTTAGTCAAAGAAAATGTACTTTTAATAATTTCTAAGCTATAAAAACATTAAACAGATTTAATAAATAAATTAAACGTATAATTTTCAAAATGTTTATCATAAACTAAAACCAAATAAGTTTTTTAGGCATAAATAATTGTCTAAACATTAATAAATCAAATTAAATTAACCCTGTCTTTTAGCATAATCATTTCTAATCCATCAACTCCATTAAAATAGCTCTTTTGTGGCAACCTCAATTCCATTTCCGCTGACTTGGTTATGAAATCAAAGACATGACAAAACTTACATAAAAACACAAAGCTGCGAACACTACAGAATGATATGCGCATTGAAAATTTAGTCGTTTTGGCGAGCGAGAAGGTTTTTCATTCTTTCGCAAAAAAGGGAAAATTCATTGAGGCAATTCCCCGAACACAAAGAAAAAAAAAACAAAAGAAAATTAGCATATGAAACGGAAAGCGAAGATAGATTTTAGCAAAGAATAAATATTTAAGAACAAAAAATGTGTGTGCAATTTGCAATGCAAATATATAGAAAACTGTGCCCGCGGTGAGCCATGTAAGCTGATTGATAAACATCTGTGTCCTGTCGTTGGCAGAAGGACTTTAGGGGAATTTCCTGGATTTCCTATGATTCTTATTATCCTGCATTTGACAGGACATTTCTCGAAGGCCAAGCCCCTTTTCTGTTCAGTTCAGTGACTGCAATTTACATAAGAGTCGTTTGAGAGTTTGACTGACAGTTACAAACCGAAGGGGAAACCCTATTGAATTTAATTTAATATTTAATATTAAGCTTGTTAATTTTCTTCCCTAATAAATTTGAATTTTAGCGCCTTACTAAAATCTTATTTAGCTTTTTAAAGCTCAGAGTAAGGGGTTAAGCTTAAAAGGGGGTTAAGTAAATTACGACTGTGCTAGGTCGTGTTTTTAGAGAGAGAATTCAAATTCTCTTGGGTTTTTTTCTCACCTAGTTGTGTTTTATTTTTGTTGTAGTCCAATGATCGCCACACTGCGATATTTATTTAAAGTTTATTTTAAATCTTTAGTCCACAATTTTAGGTATTTGTTGACAAATTTTTCTACAAGCTTTTCTTTATGCACTTTTGGGGTTTCTTGTGCTAGTTTAAGTCACTAGTTTTTCGGTTTAGAAATAGGTTTTTGTTGTTTTTATATCTGTAAATATTTTAAAATTATTTATATATTAAATAATATAACACTTTATAATAAATAATAGTTGCCACTTTTATTATCACAACAATCTTTGCTCTCACTTTTTAATATTTTATTTTCTTTATATTTTGTATTTATTTTTTAAAAACAATCACTTTTTTTAATTATTTATTGTTGCTCTTGTCTTCTCTCCGCTTGTATTATTTTTCTATAAAATCTTACTTATGTAAAATGGCAAAACCACAATAACAATTAGTTTGCACTTTATTTTCCGATTTCAAAGCCACTGAGAGAAAAAGAGAAAGAGCCATGCAAAGCAATGATTCACAAAGGAGACTCTCTCATAAATGCAATTTATTGCAATTTTTTCACTAAATTCTTTTTAAATTCTTTTTTTTAATATTTCCACAAATCAGTATCTTTAACTATTATTTTATTTACCAAATTATTGTTTATTTTTTCAAGTTTGAGAGTTATTTAGAAACTAGTTATTCAGTTGAGAGATGCATTTTTTTTGCTCAGATAGAATATAATATATATATTTTTAATCCGCTCAACAAACCGCTTGCTGGGAACGCACAATGCTGAATGCGAGCTGGGTTCTAGCACGATAACCCAAGTCAGATACAAATGCATCGCACAGATACGTCCACACACTGAGAGAAAATACACCCACACACACACAGGGGGGGCAACGTGAGATGCCACAAGTGTTCGGTTTGTGTGTCGTGAGAGCGGATTTTCATTCGCTTGCTGGCTCGGCGCTCGCGAAAACCTCACGTGTAGCGGCAACGTGCCGCACGTTTATTTCGCCCGCCGGCCAGCGAGTGTTCGATAACCATGAATAACCAGCAGCGGAGGAAAACACGGAGAACACTCTGGGAAACAAGCGGCAACAGTCAGTCGGAGCTAAGAGGTGGCACTGGGGGAAAAACTGGGTAGCTAACCAAAAGGGTTTATACTGAATCGATTGATTGATTAGAAATTGAAAAATTATTTGAGTAAAGTCTACTGAGGGGTCCTAAAACATTAAGTATATAATTGAGAATATTATTTTATAGTTATTTAATATTAGAATAATCATGTTTTTCGAATACCAAAAATATATAAATATTTAAAAAATAGTATTTATACTTTCTCAAAGGATTTAATTTATGGAAATTATGGCATTGGCTAGAAACTCATTTCTTTATATTTAAAAAGTGGAAACATATTAAATATATAATATATTAAACATACAATTGGATTTGACAATGCCGTCATCAGATCTCCAAATATATATTTAATTTTATATTTTTATATATTATATGTTTTAAATTACTTGTATTATAAAATATTGTTGTATTTAATATTAAAAGAAGCCATTTAAAATGTAAATAAAGTTATTGATTTTTTTTCAGTGCAGCCTTAAGCGTTCTTCAAATTCTTGCCACCGAATCGATTCGTTCGTAGGCTTCGTCAGGGTGACTTTTGCTCGGCTCTGACTGCCGCAGATGATGATGACGTTTCTACTTGTTGTTTTTGTTGCCAATCCGTTGCTTAATCCTTTTGGAGAATCGAACCGAAGGGAATCAACAGTTGGCAGCGGGCACACGCGGCGTATACGCATTGAGCAGCATATTACGTATATAGTATTTTTATATATACTCCTCTTGCTGGTCGAGCCCTAGGCACGTCGTCACCGAATCGCGGCTGCAAATCAACTGGAAACTAAATGAATCGGTGGTCTGGGGGCGCATGTCTCCCACAGGCCAGAGGCGTTGTGCCCGGCCCGAGAGAGTGTCTGGTTACCGGAGGAGTCTCACATAAAGTGCATTCTTATTTGACCAGAATGTGTTACTCAACATGACTTACGATGTTTATTTCCCCAAAGAGTCAGACTATCAGGTTTCGACAACGAAAAAAGCTATATATAAAATATATAATTAATGTTGGTAAGGTTTAAGTTCATTGGCAGGAAGTTAGGGATTTCATAAGCATGTGAAATAGATATTTTATCTTCATAATGGGACACAAAAAGGTTAAAATGCGTTCCATAGAAATAATAACTAAGTTGTTTTGATGCACTGCAAATATTTCTATATAAAATTGATTATAATTTTTATAACTTATAGATTTAAATATTTTAAATATTATTTTTTAGCAATTTTCCCTCCTCCCTTATTTGCTATCCTGCACTTTCTATAGTTATAGTTAAAATAGTATTATTTATTTAACATCTAAGAAAAAACTAAAATAAAACTGATAGTAACAGAATCAAAAGTACTATTATTAAACCCACTTGAACTGATCAACAAAAGGTTTCCATGATTAGCAAACGCTGGTTGTGCGATCAAGGCTGTGCGAGTACAAAAACATCTAAATTGTGCAACATCTAATGTTAATTTTTCACAATTATTTATCACTAAGTAAACTCAAACAATAAATAGGGGAGAATCTGGCCAGCAGGGAAGTGAGCTGATTGCATTTTAAATTGTTCATGCTGGCGCGGATACAGAGTAACCCTGGCCCCGACGTATACGTAATGCAAATAATTGCGTATACGCCGCATGTAACACATGAACTCTCTCAGTCCGATAAGCCCATTCACAATGGGTCTAACTTAGACGGAAAACTATTCAGAGGCAATCTCTAGAGGCAAGGCCCAGCCATGCAAGCCCCAAGCCCCAAGTCGCCATCCTTTTAACGTGGCCAACTAGGAGCTCAGTTCGAACAACGCGACATGCGCCGGCAGAGTGTGCGAGAGGCGGGAAGTCGCGTGTCAGGCAAGTTGGCTGCGTGCTGGCAACGTGTGCGAATCTTCCTGGGAAAATAGCACATTATGAAATGGTTTTAAGAGGAATCCCAAGGGGACCTGGGGCTAGCTCGGTGATTTTTGATGGGTGCCAAGTTTAAGGTAGTGGAAAATGTTATTTATATTTAGATATTGAATTTATTTAAAATTCTTATAAATATACTTTTTTTTAATTCCTCTGTTAATTTTTTCATTAAACTCGTTGAATCTTTTATTAAATTTCATTAAAAGGTTTCTCACACACCACTGTGCTCCTTGATCCACTCCCGGGCAAAACTCACCCGCGAGTAAACACCCGGATAGTCGGGCTTGGCACAGCCGTAACCCCAACTGACCACGCCCACCAGCTCGCCGGATTCACTCACCATCGGACCACCCGAGTCACCCTGGCAGGCATCCTTGCCGCCCTCCAGGAAGCCGGCACAGATCATACGCTCAGTAACGCCTCCATACTGCTTGTACTTCTCACTGCACACTTCCTGGTTAACCAGAGGAACCTCAACCTGTCGCAGCCATTCCCGGGACTCCAGGAGGTTCTGGGTATTACCCCAACCACTTACAAAGCAAGTCTCTCCATCCATGAACTTCATTTGTGCTTCCGGAAGCTTTATGGCCTTCTTGGTATCATCGAACTTTATGGGATGCGCCAGCTGCAGCAGAGAGAAATCGTAATCCACATTCGTGAAGTTGAACTGGGCATGCTGGACGATCTTTTGGACACGAAGCAATTGGCCGCTGCGAGCAAACTCCGAGGTGCCCAAGCGGATCTTCAAGCGGTCTGCGGTTTTGCCACTAAAGAAAGAAAAATAAAATATTTAAAAATTAAAAGAATAAGGGATTTCCTCCAACTTACTAAGTACAATGAGCCGCGGTCAAAATCCACTCCTCGGATATTATGGAACCGCCACAAATATGACTGGAAGTCTGCAGTGAAACTTGATGTGGCGCATCGGTGATATTAATGCGATGTCCTCCAACTATGCGACCATCCAGGCGCGGGGAATATATCCACTTCTTTTCCAGTTTATCCTTTAGAGAGCGCTGTCTCATTATAGGCTGAGGAATCAAGCAAACGCCGCCAAAAACGAAAAGGCTGCACTGCAGCAATAGAAACAGTCGAAAGCCCAACATGTTGAATACTATGCGGCTTAAAGCCAAAAAAGACCGTTTTATAGGCTTTCTTTCTTGGATTAGCGATAGCCTCTCAGTGGGTTTTGGGCGGCGACCAGCTGTGAAGCTTATCTGGTACTTGACACAGTAAAGACTTGGAAAGAGAACTATATATCTGGGGTTCATTCTGGTTTAACCTTGTCAATTGGGGTTAATCACAAGGCTGAAATAAACAGTATTCATTTTTTTAAACTGGAATAGAACCTTAAATAAGTAAAAAAAAAATATAGTAATTATTTTCGTTGTTAAAAAAAATCCTATTTTCTTTATTTTTATAGCCAACGTTTTGTGTGTGCTTACAAGGTTTAAAGTTCACTTACAAACCCGGTGATGCTCTCTCTCTTCTTAGTCCACAACATAGACAAGATTCCTGCCCACTTCTGTCAGCTTGCCGCCCTGCTCTAGGCTCACTTTCTTGTTGTCCACGTCCAGGATAAAGTTGCCCTCGCTCAGTACACTCTTGCCCGTTTTGTAGTCCTCAAAGTTGGGTATCTTGCGGGGACCCAAGAGAGGGTCATCATAACGCCAAATCTTCAAATTAGCCGTTGCATCTGACTTCAGGCCAATGATCTTGGACAGCTTTTCGCGCAGCGACTTGACCGTATCGCCCTCGGAGATGACGGTGTTAACTTGGAAGAGTGAGGACCGCTCAACGGGATTCGTGAGCTCAACGCTGACATTTGGAGCCACGGTAAAGTTGATGAAGGGCGAGCCGGGTCGTACTTCCTCACGGGTTTTCTCTGGAGCAGAGGGATCATCCGTGTACTTGATTTCGAGGACATCGAGCTAAGGACAAAGATTATTTTAATAAAATTATAACTAATGAATACATAATTAATTATATATATAATTAATGAATACTTACATCCAGTGTGTTCTTGAGGTAATCCAAGTTGCTGATGAGCACCTGACGCTCATCGAACTCCAAATTGACAGCCAGGGCAGCCACACCCTTGCCCGACTCCACCTTTTCGCGTATCATCTGGGCGAAGGGCATAACCCGCTTCATGAACTTCTTGAGCTCCGCTTTTTGTTGCAGCGTGGCAGCAATGACTTTGTTATCCGGCAGCGATTGAGTTTTGTTAAACAAATCCCTCATGGTGTCCAGGACACAGCACTGCCAAGGAGGATAGGTCTTGGCCACCCAAATAAGGCCACGATTTGGTTTTCCAGCCGGCTGATCCGCAGCCTTGGCCTTGCCTTTCAGTTGCTGTAAGTTCTTTAGGGTTAAACGGAAGGAGTGAGCGGCTTCCATAAGGTATTCCGAGCACATGATGTCCACCTCATTGATGTCACCCACCTCGGGCCAACGTGCGTGGACAATGGACTCTTTGTTGCCCAACAAACTCCAGACATGATCCGCCATATGCGGACAAATGGGGGAGACCAGCAAAGCCTGACGACGGATGAATTCCAGCACCAGATCCTCGTGCATACCCTGAGAGCCGCACAGCTCCCTGTACTTATCCCTAGCCAACTGTAGCTCGTAGAAGCCACTCCTCAAGGCCTCCTTGAACAACATCTTGCGGTAATTGTCATCCGTTTGTTTGGTTTTCAAATTGATTTCACTGAGGAAGACCTTATCGTTGAAGGTCTTTTCCGCACCCTTTCTCAGACTACTCCTTGTCTCGAGCATCTCTTTGACCCACTCAATAAAGGTGTACAGCCGCAGGATACCAGCATCCGCAGTGCTCTCCACGAAATTAGCATCCTCCACACTATCGCCGGCATCCGCCAGGCAGAGCCTCATGCCATCCGCAGAGAACTTGTCCACGGCTTCGGTTAGGGTGAGGAAATTACCATCCGACTTGGACATCTTTGCGGAATTGAGCAACAAATGGCCATTTACTCGCATTCCCTTGGGCCACTTGGTCTCATCGTTTGGCCAAATGGCCGCGTGATTGTACAGGCAGAAGGTCAAGTGATTTTGGATGAGATCCTTACCCGAAACCCGGAGATCCATGGGATACCAGTACTCAAACTCACGACGCAACACTGCCAGATATTCCGCCTTGATGGCCGTCTTTTTGGGCAGAGGAGTTTCCTTAAAGAAGATATAATCCCAGACGTCAGCCGTCATGTCAGAGGGTTTGATGCCAAATGGTCCTGGCTTCTCGCCGCGGAAAGTGCCGCCCTGCAGGAGATGCACCACTGTATAGAAGGCCATGTAAATAGTGGAATCCGATAAAGATTCAATCAACCATTGCTCATCCCAGGGGAGTTTGGTGCCCAGACCGTACGTTCGGGAGCAGGCGTACTCGTGCAGCCAGTTTAGGATGGCTTCAAAGTTATTGCGCGCCTCCTCGTGAAAGGTCTCCATATCCTTGAGGATCTTGGTAGCCTGTGCTTGCCACACGGGCTCTCCGTAGTTGAGGTACCATTGATTACACAGGGCTACAACGCACTCATCGGCAGAACGCGACATGATGGTCTTCTCGGGTTCATAATAGATATCGGCCTCGTTGGCATCGACTAGTTTCTTTTGAAGATCCTTCTTCACATCCTGGATTTTACGGCCGGCGAAATCTCCAACCAGCATAACGCCGTCATAGAAACCTTCGAGAGAACATGGAATAAATATTAGTAATCATAAAAAAAAAATCCCTGAATCCAGAACTTACTCTTTAGGTAGCACAGCTCCTTGGCCTCCGCCAGCTTCTCCTTGTCGTTCTGCGATTGTATCTTCAGGGTCTCATAGGCATGAACGGCACTCAGCTTGCCCAGTGTGGGCACATCGATGATGGGAATGGGCTCGAAAGGCAACACCATTTCATCCTTCAGTCCGTACTTCTGGCGGAAGGCCTCCTTCTTCTGCAGATCCACCAGAGCGGCATAATCATCGGGCGAATCGGAGGGCACTGAAGTCACCACACCTGTGCCCTTATCCTCCTTGATGCTCAGCATTGGCAGGGTATAAATGGTTTTATGTGGCGTCAAGGGCGCTGACAGCGACGTACCCAACAGATCCTGACCCGTGACTTCAGCCACCACTTGAATGTTTCCTTCTTCAGCGGTAAATCCCTGGTAAGCCATGTTACGAGCAGCACGTCGTGTGCTGATCCAAACTTCGTTGTTTTTGGTTGTTTGCCAGGCAATGTACTTGATGTCGGGGTGGAGCCAGCAGTTGGTCTGACCGTACATAGTCTCCGGACGTAGGGTGGCAGCCACCAAGTAAATGGGCTGCTTAATGGAGCTCAAAGCCTTTGGCTTTTCTAGAACCTTCATCTTAATAAGCGTGTACTCCTGGGGACCCACACCTTCGCCCGAGCTGCGATCATGGTCCATGCAGGGCTGTCCATCCTTTGGCGAATATATGGTATATCTCTTGCCATACATGATCTTGCCGCGCTCCTTCAGGTGATTGAACTGCCAGCGGACAAACGAATCAAAGTAGGGATTGGCATCGGTGGTGATGAAGGTACGCCGCCAATCGATGTGCACGCCAATCCGCTTGAGGTCCTGCACCGCCAGCGGTGGGAAGTAGTTCAGCCAGTGCTCGGCATTGGCGAAATCCTTGATCTCCTCATCCTTAAGCCCCAGACTCTGCATAATCTGCCATTGGTATTTGGCTGTGCCTGTCTTGGCCACCGCTTTGCTCTTTTTACCCTTGGACTTGTCCTTTGGCACCTCTGACTTTGTTTCCACGGGAGCGGGAGCCTCATCTGCGATCTCTGGGAACTTTGGCGGATACCCGAATTGTTCAAGCTCGCGGGTTAGCTTGTCGGCACAGGCTTTTATGGGCATTCCGGTGCAATGAAAGCCGAATGGCCACAGAACCCGGCGTCCCTTCAAGCGATGGTACCGCACAGAGTACTCCGCCTTGGACAGCGAGAAAGTGTGGCCCAAGTGGAGCCTGCCATTCATATAGGGAAACGGAAAAGTGACGAAGAACTTCTCTGATTGGCGCTTCTTGGGAGCCGTAGGGGCATCCGACTCGTGGACACGCTCCTTCTCCCATCGCTCCTGCACCTCACGCTCAATCTTCTGGAGGTACTCCACCTTAAAGGTGCCCTTTCGCTCGTTTGTGGCCTGTTGTTTATTAAATAAAGTAAACAAATTAGCATATTTTGTGCATTATACTTTCCGCCGACTACTGGAAATGCACAGTGAAGTTGCATCAGCCGCCGGCATGTGTTCGTGGCACTTTCGGTGAGTCATCCGTCTCGCCGGGATTCGTTTCTCCGTCAAGTACTCACCATTGTTAATGCGTTGAGGGTCCGTGCAATTGTTTAAAACAATTGTTTTATTCAGTTCGCAGCACTTAACAAAAAACAGATTTGCAGTGCAACGTGTTTACCTCTGCCAATGTGGCCGTTGAATCAATTCGCTGCCAAGAGGAGTACTGGCGCCACACGCGATTATTCGATTGCTTGTGTTTTTTTTGTTATTAAAATAATTAAATCTATAAATGTATTAATTGCAGTGAAAGTTGGTAGTACTTAGATGCACATTCTAAGAAATAATGAATATAAACAACGAATTTATTAAAAACAAATCAAGTACAGGGTATTATGTGCCAGTCTACCCCAATCTTCACTTTGTTTATTTTGTTCAGCCGTGTGGGATTTTTGGATTTATGTAACTACGGCCAGACTACTTCTCATTTAACCTAGATTTTTTTTTCATTAATTAGTGTGTCGACCTTTAGAACAAAATTTAGTTAAATTGTAACTTAAGTTAAGCGCCCGAGCCCTGACCAAGATGCGACCAGTATTCGCCTTCCTGCTGCTGGCGCTCCTGTGCTTCGCCACCACCAGAGCCGAGAACGATTTCGAGGAAGACTCCAACGATGATTTTGCCGAATTCGATGATGAATTCGATGGCAGCTTTTACACCGAGCAGCCGGCGTCCAAGAGTGCAGAAGCATCTGCAGGCGGCGGAGTAGGTGCTGGCGCCAGCCACGAAGATTCCCGTGAAAGGACTCCACAGGAGCCACGTAAGCCAGCGCAAAAGGCAACGGCGGAGAGTGACGAGGAAGAGGATGGACTGGTGGAGGATGACGATGAGTTCGAGCACTTCCAGGTGAGGAAAGGGTTACGTGGGTCAACTGAGGAGGGACGGCAAGTTAAGCAGGTGATAGGTAGTTAGGGTTTATATTTTATTTAAAGTGAGAATCAAACCTTATTGGTTTCAGGTCTTGTAAGGTTCCATTCTGACTTGATTAATATTTATTAATTGCCATTAATTATGCATGAGAATGTGAGTAGAAGGTTGCAATACTTTCACCTTGCGGAGGAAAATTCAGGAAAGAGTTAAGTTTTATAGAAATTATTTTAAAACTTTCAATTTTCGTACTTCTGTAAGAAAGATTATCATAATTATGTAACTAAGATAAGGGTGGGGGAGTTAAGAAAAGGGAGTACATAGAATTACGTCCCCAAGACGAAGAATTATTTTGTAATTTTAATTTTGTATATATTTACATAAATATTTTTTAATACCTTTAAGACAAACCGTTTGAGTCAGTGCTTAATTACAATATTTTTAAGACTAAAAAGAAAATTTGAAATAACTTTTTTTGTTGTATTATTTTATTCCAGGACGAGGAAGAGTTTGAGGGCTACGATGGCGGCGACGCCAAGGATCCCCCCATAGATCAGAAAACCGAACCCAAACTCAACATCCCCAACATCCCCTTGCATTTCCGCACTCACTGGGACTCCTACTGGATGGAAATGCTAATGGTTGCTGGACTCTTGGCCTATTTTGCCAACTTCTTTGCGGGAAAGACCAAGAACGCTCGCTTGGCCCAGCTTTGGTTCAGCACTCATCGAGCCCTTCTTGACGAGAACTTTGCTTTGGTCGGCGATGATGGCAAGGCCGAGAATGAGAATCCCGGACTGATCAAGGAGAGCGAGAGTCTGTATACGCTATGGTGCTCGGGCAGGACCTGCTGCGAGGGCATGCTTGTCGAACTAAAGATGATCAAGCGACAGGATCTGGTGTCCTTGGTGGCAGGACTGATGCGACCGCAGTTGGATCAGGCTCATATCAAAATTGAATTAACGCGCGGTGTGATGGATGCGTTTGTGTTTGCTGTAGGAAGCAAGAAGACCATAACCAAGGTGTTCAAGGAGTATACAGACTTGGTAAATATATTTCCTTCTACGTATTTCTATAAACTATTTAATAATTTTCCCTTTCAGAGCAAATTCTGTAGTCTAGTCGGAAAGCCTGAGGATCGTTACAATGTCCCCAATGGCTTTGGCGTCCTCTCCGAAGTCCCCGAGGCTACCTCTGCCATTTTAGAATCACGCGTTATCACTGCACTTAACAAGTACCAAAGCTATATCGATTACCTGCACATCTCGGACCAATTCAGTGGCCCCATCCAGCAGGAGGAGAGCTCGAGTACGCTCAAACAGCCGGAGACCAAGGCGGTGCTTCTGGCTGGCTTCAATCTGCCCAAACATGCCGAAATGGAGACCATTAAACCGTTGTTATTGTTGATATTTTATTTGATGGAACGTCTGAAGACTTATCGCATGTCCAAGGAGGTAATTTCACATTAATTCCATAATTGTCCTTAAATGTTACTCAAGAAAAATATATTCCAGGGCAAAGCCAAATCCGATAAGAATCGTGCTCGTGTCGAGGAGGAGTTCTTAAAGAGCACCCATGCCGCCCGTGCAGAGGCCGCTGCCCAGCGTCGCGAGGACAAGCGCAAGCAGGAGAAGGAGCGTATCCTAGCTGACGAGGATCCGGAGAAGCAGCGTCGCTGGGAGCTCAAAGAGCAGAAGCGTCAGGCCAAAAAGAATGCGCCCAAAATGAAGAGACTGGCTGTCAAATCGCTGTAGATATCTATAGTGTGCCATTAGCCGCCAATATGCGCTCCTCCTTAACGAAACGACCATTTGTAGCTTGTTCCTCTCAAATTTGCCAGAAAAATAAAGCAATATCTATATATTTGTTTCCTATGGAGCGCCAAAAACAATTAATTTTGTTTATAATTTAAACAAAGCAAGGGTTGTGTTGATGTTTATAAAGAATTTCCTTTGTTTCTAGGAATGAGCTGGAACATTTTTAAATGGAAACGCTAGCACAATCGGAGTAACAATATAAATTGAGAAAAGCTATTGGCAAATCGCCAGCGATTACCATTTAATTTTTTTTAGTTTGAACTGAGATTTGGGCGGACAAACAAATTTTGTATGATCATTACTTTGGCTATCGGGGCATTGTTAGGAATGGCTTAAAACACAAGAATCCACGTCATATGACACAGCCATTTCAACCTAGCACTTGACGGGGAAACAGTTCTCGTTGGACACATAGGCGATGTGATTGCGCAAGGTCTTGATCTGTTTCTGGGCCGCATCGAAGCTGTAAGACAAGGTGTTCAATTGTCCCTGCATCTCCCGGATCACGGCCTCGCGATCGTTCACAGAGAGCGATGCCGTGGCTCGGCATTGGGCCAGCTCCTTCTCCAAGCGATTGATTTGTTGCTGCTGCTGGGACTTTATCAGCTCGGCTCGTTCCTTGGTGCCTGCTATAATCTTTGCGGACTCAGTACGCATTGTGTCCAGATCATCCTGGGTGGATTTGAGTTGCTCGCAGAAGAGATCGCGCTGCCGGAGGAGTTCCTCCAGTTCATTGCGGGCCTGGCCGAGCTCCATTTGACACTGCGCCAACTGGGGCCTCACATCGACGCTGGTGGGCTGCTCCAGCTGGGTCTTGCAGGCCTTCAGTTCCTTGCACACCACCACCAGCTTGGTCTGCATCTCGTCCTTTTCCTTGCAAACCTGTGCAAGCTTCAGCTGTTCGTTTTCGAGAAGCTTGGGGAAATGGAGAAGCTCGTTGAGTTTCTCCTGGAACTTGGCACGAATCTCCTTGACCTCCGTGTTGATTTGCTGTTCGATGCGCTTATTATTCATATTCAGTTTCTCCAGGGAGACGCACTGCTCCTCGACCTTCTGCTGGGCTAGGAGGTACTTGTTGCGGTAATCTTCCAGCTGCTGAGATTGCTCCTTCATGATGCACTTAAACTCTAGCTGCTCCTCCTTGAGCTCGTTGACACGGGATCGCAGCAGGTTGAGTTCGGCGGCGTCGGCATCAGCATCGCCACCTTTGCCTTGGCTGGGACCACAAATGCCCTTCATCCTGGAGGAAACAATTTATATCCTTAATCTTTTACCAATAAAAGCGAAACCTACCTCTTTTGGAGCTCCTTTATTTGGCAGTCCTTGCGCTGGAACTCGGTCAGCAGCCTGGTATAGTTCTCCTTCATCTTTTCGTACTTGTCCGCCT
Organism: Drosophila mayri; assembly: GCA_008042485.1. Lineage (NCBI taxonomy): Eukaryota > Metazoa > Arthropoda > Insecta > Diptera > Drosophilidae > Drosophila > Drosophila mayri. The sequence goes on from VNJN01001807.1 coordinate 205,343, forward strand.
TGGTGTTGCGCTTGCCGCCGCATATGACCAATGGATCGGGATCCTCGGGACACGGCGGCCGCGGAGCGCCCTTGCCGCAGGGATCCTGCTGCCCCTCATCGTCGTCATCGTCATCGTCCATAGATCCATCACGATTTCCCACCTCCTGGAGCAGCTTCTTCACAGAGTTCTGCATGCACTGTATGCGACGCTTTAGTTTCTCCATGGAATCGCTCTTGCCGGAGGTTGTCGGGCAAGGCGGAGACTGAGTGGGCCGGGATTTGCGACGAGGGCAGGGAGGAATAGCAGCGCTACTGCTGGTACTGCTCCCAGGGCAGGGAGGCTTGGGAGGAGCAGACCGTGGACTGCAAGGAGGCTGCGGCTTCTTGCAGCTCATGATGGCGGCAGCAATCTCATCGATCATTTTTTTATCTTCCGGACAGGCGCCCTTCATCTTCTGCATGGCCTTCTGCAGGGCACAGACCAGCTTGTCATCCTGTCCGGCATTGTCCCGCTGACCACATGAGCTGGAGCTGGGCTCCTCGTTGCACGGATCGCCACTGCCACTGCCGTCCGGGCCCGGGACCCCTATGCCGCACATGTACGGCGACAGTTTGTCCTCGTCCACGGTGGTGGTCATAGGCAGCTCCCTATAGTGACGATGCGAGCCAAAGTTCTGCAGCTCGATGGCCCGGTTCATCATGACGTGCAGCTTGATGTTCTCCTGCTCCATGCATATCCGCAGGCGCTTGATTTCGCGCAGCTCGTTACGCGTCTTGCAGGGTTTTGCGCACATGTCCATGATGTTGCTCTTTATGTCCTGGATTATCTTGTTCTGACAGTCGATCTCCTTGATCAGCGCCAGATACTCCAAGTACATGCGCTTCTGCTCGGGATCGTCAGAAGATTCGCCCAGCATGGAGAACAGATCCTTCTCCTGACCCTCCTCCATCATCTCTTGCTCACCCATGTACTGAATCTCATCATCCTCATACTCGCCCTCTTCCGTGTATTCCGTGTTATCCCCCATCGCGATTTATTTAATTTATCAGTTACTAAAACGCGAATAATTGTTTTTCTATATATCTTAATATACACTTTTTTAAGGACAGATTTTTTAGATCTTACTAACGATTTTGTCTGCTTTAGATTTTTTTCTATTCAGGTAAAAAAAAAGAGGTTCCGAAAATAAATAGATCTTTATGTTACGAATAAAATGAAACTGAATGAGACCGAGAGGCTGAAATGGTGTCTAACTGGACGCCAGTTAAGATAGGTTTTGCCTAGCCTACTGGGGTTCCTGGAGCAAGATGTGAAAATGAAAGGTCCAAGGGTAATATGTTTGGAGGAAAACCTGGTCCTGGTATTTCAGGTATTTTTATACAGAGCTCCCCAGAAGAAATCTTTTCTGACCTAAAAAGTACACACAAATAAAACATTCCATTCTTTACAGTATTAAATATTTCTTTAAAAAACGTTTATAATTTTTTGCTTTCAAAAGAATAAAATTAATATCATTAGAGGATTCGGTTAAGGTGTGTTTTCTGTAATTAATAGTTTCGGTTTTGAACGCATTATTTATATCAACAAACCAATCATCAATTCTGAGCTCTGGTTGCGTTTCTTAGATTTGCGAATTGGAAATTTTGAATGCACTTTATCGTCGTTCCCACAGTAGGCGTTAGAACAAGATTCCAAACTAATTATTTTCGTAGTCGTTGAAGTAATATCTCTTTTTTTTTGGCTAACAAATGCTTCACGTCATTAAAAAATTCTCTGTTGGTTATTAAACAACGCAAAAAATTCACCAAGTGCAATATATTATCTCAATAAGCCAAATTTTTGTATATGCCAAGGTCGCCCATAGCCACTAGACAACGCACACTGGGGTTTTGTCCGAAGAAGCATCCGAGTGTCTGTTTTAGCCCTATAGAAAGAAGACCCTACGGAAATGGTTATGGAAAAGGATCAGCTTGACCAGAAGTCCAGCTATGACAGTCTCGCCAGGAGGAGCTCGAGCACCCAGGACGGTATTAGTTCCACCAACAGCGATGTGACCTTCATGGAGCACAGCACTCCCAGTGTCTTGCAATTGCCACCGAAGAGTGGCAAGAAGGAACGGAAGCGGGATCGGGATCGGGATCTAGATTTGAGCGATCGAGAGTCTTATCAGGATGTGGCCAGCTCCGAAGCCATTGGCAGCAAACTCAAAGAGGAGCTGTGCAAGTACAAGCAGGAGCTGAAGGAGTACAACGATACCACCAAGGAGCTGGAAGAAAAATACATGAAGATCAATTACGAGCTGAACGAAATGCAGCAGAAGCACGATCAGTTTGTGGAGGGCAGGAGAAAGCATCCAACCGAGGTGGAGATGGAGAGCGAGCCTGATCCCGAGGATCCCTTCTATAACTCTGTCAGCAGTGCTACTTCTCAGATGACAATCCGACGTAAGAGTCCCGAGGTGATGCAGAGCAACACCAGCTTTATGACCGTTCTATCGGCACAGAGCTCCTACGATCAACTCTCCCGGAAGAAGAAGTACTCCTCGTCGTCGGGCAGGAACTCGCACCACCAGTCACAGCAGGATCGCCGTTCGCCAAAGACTAGCAAAGTTTACGATAATCGGATTGTGGAAGCTCTGGCCCATCGGAATGTCAAGCGGCGAAAAAGATCCTCAGAGCAGCTAAAGGAGGATATGGAGCCGGCTGCCTTCAAGGAAATGTATCATGTGCTCAATGATGTGATCAATACGCCGCAGGTAAGAAGCTTTTTAGATCTGCATATACATTACTTACCATTCCCTTGTCCTGCAGGATCGCAAATATAAGCACGAACGGGATCGGGAAGCCGGCAATCTGGGCCAACTCCTGACCACCATCAAGAGCCTGAAGAGCGAGCAGGTGCAGTTCCGTTCGCTCATCCAGCAGCAGCACGAGAGGATCGCCGACTACCACACGCGTTGTGTGAAGGCCCAGGAGATAATGAACACCCAAAAGCATGAGATCGACAAGCTGAACGCGAACAACAAGCAGCTGGAGTCGAGCATTTACCACGACATCGACAGCCTCCGGTGCAAGATCGACACCAAGCTAAAGAGCGTGTCCCATTTGCCCAAGATGATGCGGGAGGAGCACACCAAGTACGAGAAGGTAATGCGAGAGAACTGTCTACTGGCGGATAAGCTTCATGTCCTCCAACAGGAGGCCATGCAACTAAAGGTCAAGATTGACGAGCTCGGGCGCCGCAAGCAGGCCGCCGTAAACAGGCTAAAGGCAGCCGAAAAGGATCTCAAGATCTTCAAGAACTACAATTCATCGTTGAAGTCGGAAAAGACGCGATTATCGCGGGAACTGACCAGCATGAAGGATCAGCTGGAACAGCTCCAGGTGAGCAGCAAGCGACAACTGTCTCGCCACCGGGAGCAGAGCGAGAAGCAGCGGAGGGATCTGCAAAAGAGGATCTACGATCTGGAGCTGAAGCTGGGCAGGAGTCAGAACTCCACGACTAGTCTGATCCAGGAGCGGGACAGCCTAATAGCCGAGCTCCAGACGCAACTCCACACGCTGGTCCACAACTTTGAGGTGTCGCAAAAGCACATCAGGGTACTGCGACGGCACATTTACTCCATGACAAATCCGAACGGTGGTGTGGGCATCAATTCCAGCGGTGCCGCCGGCATTGGGAACGGCTCCCAGCGACCTAGTTTGATGCGGATAAATCAGGCATGCAGTAGTAGCACGATGACCGGACGACTCGGTAACCCTCGAATGCTGAAGGAAAAGGTCTAGGTCCTTGCACCCGTATCAGTTCCTTCAGTGCGGAGTCCAGACAACTTTATGATATGATTTGTCAGCATTGGAACCATTTGATTAAGTTGCCTGGACTCTCTTTTTGTAAGGTGTGACCGAGAACCATAATACTTTCACCCTTTGATGATTCTATAAAACTTTTTTATTTATTTTTTACATTTATTGTTTTTTATTTGGGATGCGATTCAGGCTTCTTAACTTCCTCGAAGCTCTTATTTTCCCAGTAGTTTCCATAAAGCTTGTAATAAACATATTTTATAACCATTATATTACCAGCGAAATGTTAACAAGTTCCCAATTTTTATTTAATTGTTGGTCACTTATACCTCCTCCTTGTGATGATCTCATGCCCAACTCAACCTCTTAAGTACGTGACCAACAATTGGCGTTCCAAAAAGTGCAATGTAAACAATACTTTCCACAGAAATTTTCTCAGCAGTACTTCCCCTCGATCGCATATATATAGTATATACATATAAATATGTAAACAATTTCCACAGCCACTTTGGTGGAGCATGGATTTTCTTTGCGAAAAGTGTTTGGAATTGCAATTGTGGGGCAGAAAGGAAAGGGGAAAAGGAATCTTAGCCCGATGACAGCTGAGAATATTAAATAAAGAAGCGGAGCAAATAGGAAGCGTTTATTTAGAGGAGAAAAACATTGAGAGAAAGACCATAGAGAACACCAGGCGGTCTAAATATATAACAAAGATTCTCTCAGAAATAATTTTTAATATTAAAACAACTAGAAAAACTAAGCTTTTAAAGAATCTGAGACTATAAGGATACTTATTAAATGTTTTGAAATTTCTGATATAGAAAGAAATATTGTAAAAGGACAAGCCCTAATTGGAGTATTTTTTGTTAGCTTTTTCGAGCATTAAATAAATAAGAACTTAACTAATTTTTAACTGAAGTAAGAGGGTAAATATAATTTTTATATTCATTAGAAAACATCAAAGTATAAGATACAATTACTATTCAATTTCACTGCAAATTAAATTTAAAAAATAATTTTATTATAAATAAAAATCATTTCAGGTATTTAATTTATATTTATAAATAGAAAATAATCTAAAAGCTCATGAACATTTTCCCAAATTCTTTTTGGTAAAAATGTTGGTTTTTATACATAAATACAAAACAGTGTTTATTTTTTTTACTTCTTAATTTTCTTTGTTTTAATTTTCTTTAATTCGAATCTCTGCGAACCCATCATACCCTTCCCAGCATCTTGGGCAATGGGTAGCTATATTATCCGAGACGAAGGCATGGCCAGCGGGGCGCAGCATATTGAAATGGAAGCCAAAGGTGCGCTCCGCCGATGGTTTTCCACTTTTCAGCGGTTCGGTGTTTGGTATTCAGTGCTCAGAATTTTCCAATGTGAGGGTCGCTTCTCAGTCTGATTTTCGCACGCGATGCGAGCAAGCGGATGAAAGCGGCTCTCCTACAGATTAGTGAAAATTCGCAGTGACACGCTCCAATGACCCGCTCGCCGCAGATGACGCAGTGCGTCTTCCTCGTTCTCGTTTTGCCACTGATTTTGTCACACGTGCTGGCGGCTGACGCTGATGATGATGACTTAGTGTCTTCCGGCAATGTCACAACTACATCATCATCTGCTCTAGTTACTCCTTCTTGCGTCATCCGGGCCACACTCTACGTGTCGCCTTCGATTTCCCGAAGTAGTGGGGACTTTGGCCTTCCCCTGGACATAGATTGCAGTGGAAACTTTAGCCAGGAGCTGAGCCCATTTGATTTGGGTGCCCAGAGAGTGGCTGGTAAGCGGCATGTTCTCCTCGATGGCTCGCAGACACCGCCGCTGGGCATAGCCAGCTATGGCTTGGAGTATCTGGATAATTGCGTAGATCTGGAGAGCCTTGAAATCCAAAGATTTGTGGGTGATGAAACACTGAAACTTAGCTGTGGGGGAGCTCAGCTGCCTAATCTCACAACGGTTACCTTTAAGGATAATGAAATAGGAGTGTTAAGAGCTGAGACCTTTCAGGATTTGCCTCAGTTGAAACGACTTGAGCTACGGGAGAACTCTTTCAAATACTTGGAGATCCTTGAAGGTGGCGATGCTCTACAGGAGCTTATCATACAAGATGAAACGAATTTAGTGCTAAAAGATAACGACTTCATCCGACAGCTGTCAGAGTTGAAGAAATTGCATTTGAGGAATATCAAAGATATAGAAAATCAATTCTTTAACTTTCTGCCCGAAAATCTAACAGAGCTCTTAATAGAAGACTCACCCATCCAGCCAGGAGACCTGCTTCTAAACCAAGGCATATCCCACCTGGTCAACGTCAGCATCACCAACTGTCAGCTGAAAAGTTTCTCCCTGGAACCCCCACGAAATCTAGAAATTACTCACCTCAACCTGAGCAACAATGCCTTGGGGTTCCTCAGATTAACCTTTTTGGATGGCCCAAGCACCTTGATTAGTCTGGATTTGAGCAAGAATCAATTGAAGCACCTGGACATGCAGTGGTTCTCAAGGATGACCAGTCTTGAGAAGATTTTCCTGCAGGAAAATCACTTTAAGTCTCTGTCGCTCCTCTACTTGCTTACTAGAATTGCACCTGTAAGGCTCTACCACCTGGACTTACGGTCCAACGACCTGATGAGCCTCAAGGATGTGGAGCAATCCAATGATGGCTATTGGAATCCACATCTGCGGCTTTCGGTAGATGGAAACCCATGGAGCTGCCAGTGGCTATCGAATTTTTCGAACACTCAACCACAGCTTTTCCGGCTTTTCCAATATTCCAAATACATTTCCCACATCAATGTGAATGGCCTGACTTGCCGGCCACAGGAAGCTCCCACGGAGCCGCCTGCAAAGCTGCAGAGGATCATGCAGGTAAGAATCAATGGATCGGAGGCGTCCGGCGCTCCAGTTCCTGTGGTACATCCGCCCGGTAATGTGTCCAGCTTTACGGTGCTGTATGGCAATCCTGTGGAACTGCATCGAAGTCAACGACAGGGAGCCTTGATTATCGTCTTTATGCTGCCACTTGGCATTGCATTGCTCTTCCTCCTGCTGTACCTGTACCTCCACTGCGAGCGGCTCTTCCACCTGTCCTACTACGTTTCGGGATTGCCCTGCTTCGGTGGTGGGGAAAAAACCACCTCCCGGTTTGTGGATCATGTGGATATTGTTAGGTATCCCATAGGCAATGGTTCCTCCCCTGTGGACCTGGAAGCGGATCCTCTGCCCGATGGCTATGAGACGCCCGTAAGCGGGGCCGCCTCCATCTGCAATTGCACGGGAAATCACAGAGAGTCCGCCTGTTCGAGGACCCACCATGTCACCTACGAGTCCTTGCCAGCAGAGCTGCCGTATCAACTCTATGCTGAGATCAAGGAGGATCAAGCGGAGGAGGAGACGGACGAGATGCTGGAAACCACACCAACAGCACCCATATACGATCATTTATCCTTTGTGGAGGAAGTACTGCCGAACCAGCAGCAGAAAGAGGCGAGCGAGATTTCCTAAACCGTTCTTACTAAAAATTTACTGTGCCATAGTTAACACTGATAAAATAAACAGTGAAGTTAGAAAATAAAATAGAATAAATAGAAATTAACAAAAATTAGTGTTACGGAATTTTAAATTCAGTTTAAATCAAGGAATTTGTGGATACATTTCAACGTTTCTTCGGTTCTTTTTGTGAATTTAAAGCAGCAGAAGCCTCATAAAGTAAGCTATAAAATTATAAATTAAATCTATAAATTTAAAATTAAATTATTACATTTTTTAAAGAATTTATTTTCAATTTCCTTTAATTATTCCATTTGTCTGGTTGTAACAATTAAATTTTCAAAACAGGATACCCAATTTAATATTTAAATAGATCACATATTTTATCTAATTATTTCTTATTATTTCGTTTAAGAAATGCAACGGGAATCCTACAGGAATTTCCATACAAACCCCCCGGGAATCACCACATAGCAGGCGGGAAGTTGGCTTCCTTCCTGGTTTTATATTAAAGTCAAGAGATTGAGTGTAAGTGTCATGCAAGCCTTAAATCTGTAGTGCTTGTTTGACACTTATGCAAAATTTCTTCGCTTATGTTCATCATTACACAAATACAATTTTGGGGTAATTATTTGATTTTAAATAAAAGAAAATTGGTATTTCTTAAAAGAAAAATTCAACTCATGAAGGATATAACCAAAATGTGCCCGAACAGTTGAACAGACGCTCTTAAAATACCCAAAAAATACAAAATTATAAAAAAAATATAAAATTCAAATTAATTATATTAATCTCTATATTTTATTGCTATTATTTTCATATCTTGTAGTCTAAAAGTAATGGCAAAGTTATGGTCAATATTACTTCATTGTTGGTTTTCGCGAGCTCACAACAATGCGACGAACGACGGGCCTTCGAATTGTGGGCTTAATATCCTTGGCATCCTCCGATTCCGAAGGCTTCTCATTCTCCTTGGCAGCTTGCTCAATTGGACTCAATGTGTGAATGGTGGGATCACTCTTGCTAAACTTGACCACCTTGCGGGAGTCCTCGGCAAAGATATCCTTCTTTTTGGCCAAAATGGAGCGTACATTATCGTTTGTGGAGTCTTTAATGACGGAAATTCGTACTGGTGTCCCCTTGCGCTGGGGTTTCTGTGGTGTGGGGCTATCGATTTCTGCCTTTGAGGGTGTGGCGGCACTCGAGGGTTCTCTTTCATCATCACTTTCCATATTATTATTTGCAAAATTTAATTTTTTGACAGGAGTTCCCTTGCGCTGAGGCTTAGCAGGCTTTTCGTCGAGTAATTCATCGTTGGACTTGACTTTCAGGGCGCCCAAGAGGTGCCTAACTGGAGTGCCTTTCGTTAAGGGTTTGGGCAAAGTTTCCTTAGCCAATTCCATATCCATATCCATTTCACCTTGGACTTCATTCTGATTTTGATCTTTTTGAGGCTCCGGAGATTCCTGTTCATTTTTTATTTTTAGCTGGTTTAGAAGGCCCTTGACAGGTGTGCCCTTCATTTGGGGCTTGGGTATCTCTTTAAGGGGTTCCTGAGTTAACTCTTCCTTAACTAATAGTACTTCGTTATTGGCATTATCCTGCCTTACCTCTTCTTGAATTGTAAGAGCTTCTTCCTTTGGCATATTTTCATCTACTATTGAAACTTCTTCCCTTTTAATTTTGAATCCCAATGTGGTCTTAACAGCGCTTATTTTTTCCAAGGGATTGACGTCTGGCTCCATTTTAATTTCCTTAGGCGTTCCTATAGTCAAAGATAACTTGTCTTCTCCATCTTTTTTTATTGGTGTATCGAGTTTAGGTATCTCGATATTTGCAGGGATCTTTGAAGGAGCAGCAGGAGTCAAGGGAGTTGCAATTCGAGGAAGAGCCGCCTTAAGTTCCTCCTCCTTTATATTAAACTCCATGGCCTGCATGGGCTTAAAGCCGATCTTGTGCTCTGTCAGCAAATTCTCGCGATCAATGAGCACGCATCGGGATTTCAGGGACTCGAAGCGCCAGCTGTTATTGGAAAATGAAAGATTTTAGTATTTAAAAATATATAAAATGTAAAAGAATTATATAGATTTCTCCTACCGTGCCGTCTCCTGCTGCACCGAACGCATCTGATCCTCCAGTCCGGCCTTTTGGATGCGCAAACTGTGAACCTGCGTCTTCAGCTCATGGGTTTCGCGTCTAAATTTTTGTGGAAGGAAATGGATGAGGAGGATGAGGGAGAAGTTACCTTTTAACTGGTCAGCAACAACAGGCCATAGCTGGTGAGCCGGGCCAGGACGCTGTCGATGCATTTGGGCAACTCATACTTGCAGAAATCCAACATCGAATCCAGCCAGTTGACCGCCTTGTCTTTGGCCATATCACGCAGGCGCTCCTGGGAGAGATTTAGCTGCTTTTCCAGGCTATCGTTGGCGGCCATTAGATAGCGTATGCGTTCGTTTAACTTGCCTGGGGAAGTAAAAGCTTAATATATTATGTATAAAATTATTAAAGGATTTATTTACTTCTATACGTCTTGTCGGCACTGCAAAAAATAGTGCTGCATGCCTGGAGCTCTGTATGCATGGCCACATTCTCTCGCTTCAAGCGTCTTATCTCAAACTGGCTATCCGCGTAGGTCTTCTTCATTTCCAGATAGCTCTTTTTCTGGGCTGCCAGCAGCTGCTTCATGGCCTGTCTTTGGTCATCCACTTCGGCGAACAGGGAGTTGCCCTTGCGATCTATTAAAATGTTAATCAAATAAACTTTTCTAGAATATATAAAAAAAAAGTTCTGTACGCACCATTATTCTCAGGAGCCGAAGTAAGCAAGGCTATCTTGGCATTGGCATCTACCAGCTGCTCCTGGCAGCTCTCCAGCAACTGTAGTTTCTCCTCCAGCTCATCACGCTTACAGTTGAGATTCTGTTCCAGGCAACTCACGCGATCTGCCAGGCACTCGAGGGTTTTCTGGAGAGAATTTTAGATTAAAATTACTTAACAAATTTAATTCGTAAACGAAAACGCTATAATTACATCCTTTTCAGCCACTGAAAGCGTTATCTTCACACTGTTTTCATCGTAATCGGCCAATTTCTGCATCAGCTCGCCGTTCTCCAGCTCCAAGGAATTCACACGCGCCGCACACTCCTCGTGGAGATCTTTGGAACCCAAGGTGGCTTGCTCCGAAAGTTCCCTCTCCTTAGCCTCCAGTTGCTTCTTTAAATTCTTTGCCTCCTCCGCCTTCTGGTCGTAATCCTGCTGCAGGGACTCTTGCTCCTCTTGTAGGTGGCGAAACTTGCGCCGCAGGTCCTCCAGCTCCTGCGAATCCCCACCGGAATTGATCGGCTGTGACTGAGAGCTAAGCTGTTCCAGTTCCTGTGTAAGATACGCTTCCGCCGCCAGGGCTGTGTCCAGGTTGCGCTTGAGCTCATGGATCCTCTGGGCATCCTGTTCACTTTGCGCCTTCAGCTGCTGGTGGCGGTGGTGGAGCTGTTTGTACTCCTCCACAATATCGTCTACGGTGAGGGCGTTCAGGTCCAGGCTGTTATACATATTGCACGCGTGTGTTATCCCCTATAAAATTGTTTATTTTTGATTTTTAAAAAAGTGACGCTACAGCAGAAATGAAATCGAGAGCTCGATGTCATGATACCGATACATCGATACGTCCACAGGGTGGACACACTGCATTATGGTATTTTCTGGCCACCCGCCGAACGGCAGCACTAATAAGTCATCAAAGCGGGTGTGGATCGGTTTTGTGTTGTTTAATTTTCTTTCGAATATTTCTGTTGCCGAGTTAGTTTTATTTACCCTTCAGTTGTTACAAACAATGCGCGTGTCCTGCTGAGCAGCTTGAAAGGATTGCATTTGAGATAGCGAGGTGAGTGCGCTGTCGCTGGAGTTGGCGACCCGCCCAAAAAGTTGTGTGTGTTTGGTAGTGGTGTCTCAGAAATGCCCAAGCTCTGCTTACGCGCTGTGTTATTGTTGCTGTTGGCACATGGGCGTTGACCGAAAATTTAACAAGTGTCCCCGAAAAAGTTTGTTTGAACTATTAGCTTATGAGTGTTTGTTTACATTGCATGAAGTTTGGAGAAAAACGGCAAAGTCCTGGCAAAACCCTTTGACGCTTAAAGTACAGGGAAATGGCAGGAAGAGGGAAAAGAGTTTTTGAAGCCACCTGCTGCCGAATTGGATTCCGGCGTCCTAGCCCCTTTTTCGTTAGTTTCCTACTCAAGTTTCAGCGGCAGTTGCTCCTGTTCGCGCCCCGAATTGTCCTTTCTGCCATTTCAGTTGCACTTTTGCCCTCTCGCAACTTATTGTCGAATGGGTCTTCCTCTTCTCGGCTAATTAATGCCCACTTTACATGCCCCTGCGCGTGTGTGTGTCTGTGTGTGTGCACTTGTGGGTGTGTGCGTCTAAAGGGTGGATTACAAGTCGCTGTGGAAATTATTACGAGTTCTCTTCGCACTCAGTATTTGTTTTCACTGGACCTGGACAGACACGCGGGATAGGTACCCCTATCTCGGACAGGCCAGTAACTTCTGCTGCTTCAGTGCACAGAATATCTCACTCACACATGTACTGCGGTGGCCGAAAATATAGGTTTTAGAAATCTTATAAAGAAGCATTTACAACGCTTACAATGGGATATATTTAAGATAATCTCTTTGAAGATCATTTTAAAATCAATTGATCAATTTTATTATATTTTGGTTAATTTCTTTATAGCATTAAATATATAGCAAGGGTTCCTAAGACAGCTTTAGTTTTTAGATATAATAAAAAAATATATATCCCAAAAATTTGATACAAAATATAAAATAATAATAATTTATAGATCTTCAAATCTTTATTATCTTATTTTAATACTATAAGCAAGTGATATATTATTCTTCCCTCAACTGTACACCGTACAGGCATATTGGTGTATCTATGGTCAGGTAGCAGCCGTTTCATTCGCGTGCTCTGTTCAGCTCAGTTCCAGTGTGTTACCTTTCCTTGCCGGTAAATGCATTTCAAATGCACACACTCCCTCCGTTCTACAATTTCATTTCACCGCCAGTTCCTTTCCCATATTTATGGCTTTGTGAAGGAGAGACCGAAGAGTCAGTGCCTCATTGTTCTGCCGGTGGTCGGCCCTTGTCCCTTTTTTGTAGGTTTACTTTTTACCTACTCTCCACAGTCAATACAAAGTAGCTGTAGGGTTAGGGATACGGCTGGGGAGGTTTTTGAGCTCCTTGCGCGAATGATGTATTCCCTGTCTCTGTGTTGATTGTGTGCCGATAAGCCAAAGTTCCAGAATTATGCACATTTATTAAATAGGAAATTATTTTGCGCAAAAAAAGGAAGCCTTTAGGGCATAATTACAGGTATTAAAATATAAAAGTGGTGCATTTGCCCTTAGTAAATGTTTATACGAAATATTTAACCATTCATATGTTGTTTGATATATTATTTAATTACATATTAACAAGCTCTCAATTTCCCTAGATTCCCATTTTATGAGTCTCTGTTAATTGAGTTTTAAATAAAAGACAGCAATCATAATAACAAAACGAGAATTGTTTACAATAAAATAAACATAAACATAAACACTTCATTACCTCAAATCTAGAATCTAAATTTATAAACTTGTGATCAGAGTGGTTTCTAGTTGAGGCTCATTCATAATCTCTTCCAAAGCAACAATAAATAACGCAGGCATTAAAAAAATTCGAAGGTGCTCCCAAATCCCTGCCATCCAAGACTAATTGCGCCGCCCACTTGAATGACATCTTACTTAATGTTTGACATAGTTTCAATAGTGCCGCTAGATCTCCCTCAAGCAACGTCCATTGCTCCTGCCAGATCGAGTCCATAGGGTCTATTAATACCGATGTCGGCGCCCCCATTAACGACTTGTTCGCAGCACGCGGAAATCAACCAACCAACGAAAGACACAAACAATCCTCGAACATGATCTGTGGCCCATTATTTGGTCAGCAGGGTGTGTCGATAGCTGCATATAGGCAGAGAGTCTGGAAAATCATTTGGGCGGAAAGCCATCTATGACCGAATATATTTCCCATAATAGTGATCTTGAAGTGATCTTTTGTGGATTCATTTTTAAACTTTGTAAAGTTTTTTAAAGAATTTAGAATTATTAATTATATCATATTTAAAATATTCATGGGTGTCACAGAACTTATTGTAGATTTTCGTTAAAATATATTTTAAAATGTGTTAAAATATATTAAAAATACTTTTAAGATTTCTAGTTTGAACAAATTATAGCCACCCTTATGAACAGGAATCAAGAACTACGCACCGAGAACACCCAAATCAGAGCCCTCTATTTATAGTAGGCATAGTACGCATGTGGGATGGATGCAGTCTCTTTTAGCACTTCTAATTCATTCACTTCTCGACTTCTTCTCCGTACAGCAGCCCAGCCCAGCAGCAACGATGTGGCACTTGCTGCGAGCCCTGCTCGTAATTGCCACCGTTTTGGATGCACTGCAGCCGGCGGTTGGCCAGAGTGACACCTTCTACAACATCAACCCGAATCAGCAACAGCAGCAGCAGAATCCCCAGCAACCACTCCTGCCCAACCAGCAATGGGGCAACATCAACAATCCCCAGACCGATCAATATGGCATCAATAACCTGAATAATCAGCAATCGAATCCCAACGATCGTCCGCCCTACAGGACCGACTCGGGGGGAAGCTTCAACGATCTAACCGGCCAGGATGAGTATGGCAAGCGGAACGGCTATCCGGACAACGAGGAGCCGAGCTTGACCCGAGGAAAGTCATCGTACAATGTCAAGGCCACCTTCCTGGAATCACTGCACTCGCGGGAGCCCACCTACTTTATTGTGGCCTCGCGAATGGTCAGGCCCGGCCTAATCTACCAGGTGTCTGTATCCATTCTCCAAGCACAATATCCCATAACCGTGCATGCCAGTATCTCCTGTGACGGCGTCCAAATCAGCGGCGACTCCAAGGATGTCAAGGAGGGAGTGCCGGAGACATTGCTTATGAGGATTCCGCCCACCAGTGTGACTGGAAACTATAGGCTGCGAGTGGAGGGCTTCTACCAGAATGTCTTTGGGGGCCTGGCCTTCCTCAACGAGACCAGACTGGACTTCTCCCAGCGCTCCATGACGATCTTTGTGCAAACGGATAAGCCCCTTTACATGCAGGGCGAGACTGTGAGGTTCAGGACCATTCCCATCACCACAGAGCTGAAGGGTTTCGATAATCCCGTGGATGTGTACATGCTGGATCCCAACAGGCACATTCTGAAGCGTTGGCTTTCGCGGTGAGTTTGTTTAGTTGTTGAGTTTAATTGTAAAAATTGTGAAATTAATATATAATTTGTATTTTCGAGTTCATAATAATTTACAATATTTATTACTTTTTTAGTCAATCCAATTTGGGTTCCGTTTCCCTGGAATACAAGCTCTCCGATCAGCCCACCTTTGGCGAGTGGACAATCCGTGTAATTGCTCAGGGCCAACAGGAGGAGAGCCACTTCACCGTGGAGGAATACTACCAGACACGCTTCGAGGTTAACGTGACCATGCCCGCCTACTTCTTCACGACAGATCCCTACATCTATGGCCGGGTGATGGCCAACTTTACGAGTGGCCTGCCCGTCAGGGGTAATCTCACGCTCAAGGCCACAATCCGTCCGATTGGTTACTTTAGCAACCAAGTGCTGAATGAGAAATACCGCCTGGGGCGCTCGCCTCTGGAACTGGCCAATCGATACAACGAGCGCTGGCGCTACAATAATCCCAACCAGAACCCCCAAGTGCAGTACAATGTACCCGGCCAGCTGCCGCAGGACGGAGCGGACCTCTCACAGGATATTCTGTACAGGAATCAGTATGTGGTGGAGCGTCACTATCAGTTCGATGAGGAGTGGCCCTTCTGGGTGCGGAAGCCCGAGTATCACGACACCTATGAAGCGTGGACGGGAACGTATAGAAAAACCTTGCCCTTCCTGCGATACTTTAACGGAACCTTCGACTTCAAGTGGCCGCTGCGGGAGCTAGAGGTTCTGGTGCCCCATCTGGCCAATTCTGAGATTCTGATCACGGCTACCGTGGGCGAGAAGTTCTACGATGAGATCATTAGCGGTTACTCCGTGGCCAGAGTGTACAACTCCAGTCTGAAGGTGTCTTTCCTGGGCGAGTCGCCGCAAGTTTTCAAGCCCGCCATGCCATTCACCACATACTTGGCGGTGGAATACCACGACAGTTCACCAATCGATCCGAATCTGCTGCGCCAGGGGCTGATGGAGGTTACTGGCTTTGTCGAGAGCCGCAGTGGCGGCAGGAGAGACTGGCCCGCCCAGCGATTGCAAATGTCCCAGCAGAGCGACGGCATTTGGGAGGTAAAGATTGATATTAGGAACGATTTGAACCTGGACGATAGGCCGCAATCGAGGGACTTCTTGAATGGCATCCAGAATATGCGACTGCAGGCGAACTTTGTGGATCCGCGGGGTGAACGCATACAAACTGAGCTTCTCCTGGTGTCCCACTACTCCCCCAGAAACCAGCACATCAAGGTCACAACCAGCACGGAGAAACCGGTAGTTGGCGAATATATAATCTTCCACATTCGCACGAATTTCTACCTTGAGGAGTTCAACTATCTCATCATGTCTAAGGGCGTTATACTGGTCAATGATCGCGAGACCATCACGGAAGGCATCAAGACCATAGCCGTGGTGCTTAGCTCCGAAATGGCACCGGTGGCCACTCTGGTTGTGTGGAAAATCAATCAGCAAGGCCAGGTTGTAGCCGATTCCCTCACATTCCCGGTCAACGGCATCTCGAGGAATAACTTCACCGTGTACATCAACAATCGAAAGGCGCGCACGGGCGAGAAGGTGGAGGTGGCCATCTTTGGCGAGCCCGGATCGTACGTGGGCCTCTCTGGCATCGACAGCGCCTTCTACACAATGCAAGCGGGCAATGAACTCACCTACGCCAAGATCATCACCAAGATGTCGAACTTTGACGAGCAGACAAATGGAACGTACAAGCACATCTGGTACTCGCATGAGGGCAATCCGGACGAGCTGGTCTACTTCCCCGCCTCCTCCTTCGGCATAGACGCGAATCGCACCTTCGAATACAGCGGCCTGATAGTCTTCACAGATGGCTACGTGCCCCGTAGGCAGGACACCTGCAACCGCACCCTCGGCTACGGTGAGTGCTTGAGCGGGCGCTGCTATCGGCTGGAAAAGAAGTGCGACGGGCTGTTCGACTGCGACGATGGAACAGACGAGATAGGTTGCCATGTGAGGAACGACACGGAGCTGCTAAACTACCGAAAATACCGATTCAATCGCGTGCTGCGCCACTATGAAAACGTTTGGCTCTGGCGGGATGTGAACATCGGGCCACATGGTCGATATATCTTCAATGTGGATGTGCCCGATCGCCCCGCATACTGGATGGTGAGTGCCTTCAGCGTCAGTCCCTCCAAGGGCTTCGGCATGATCAACAAGGCTCTGGAATATGTTGGCGTGCAGCCCTTCTTTATCAATGTGGAGATGCCGGAGGCCTGCAGGCAGGGCGAGCAGGTGGGCATTCGAGTGACGGTGTTTAACTACATGACCACGCCCATAGAGGCCACGGTGGTGCTCCATGGCAGTCCAGACTACAAGTTTGTGCACGTGGAGGAGGATGGCATCGTGAGATCCTACAATCCCAGGACCAGTTTCGGTGAGCATCAATTTTTCATCTACCTAGAGGCTCAAGGCACAACGGTAGTCTATGTGCCTGTGGTGCCACAGCGACTGGGTGATGTGGATGTGACCCTGCATGTAGCCACTCTGCTGGGAACGGACACCATTATTCGGCGGCTCCATGTGGAGTCGGACGGCCTGCCGCAGTACCGTCACCAGTCCGTTCTCCTGGATCTTTCAAATCGCGCCTATGTCCTGGAGTACATGCACGTGAATGTGACGCAAACGCCGGAGATTCCCTACCAGGTGGATCGATACTTTGTCTACGGCTCGAACAAGGCCAGGATATCCGTGGTGGGCGATGTGGTGGGCCCCATCTTCCCCACGATGCCCGTCAATGCCAGCTCGCTGTTGTACCTTCCCATGGAGTCCGGCGAGCAGAACGCCTTCAGCTTTGCCGCCAATCTCTACACAATTATGTACATGCGCTTGATCAACCAGAGGAACAAAACGCTGGAAAAGAATGCCTTCTACCACATGAACATTGGATACCAGCGCCAGTTGAGCTTTATGCGACAGGACGGCAGCTTCTCGCTCTTCCGCTCCGATTGGAACAACTCGGACTCATCCGTTTGGCTCACCAGCTACTGCCTGCGGGTCTTCCAGGAGGCCAGCTTCTACGAGTGGGAAAACTTCATCTGGATCGATGCCACCATCATTGAGAAGAACATGCGCTGGCTCCTGCAGCACCAGACGCCGCAGGGATCGTTCTACGAGGTCACCTGGCTGCCGGACAGGAAGATGAACCGCACCAACTTTGACAAGAACATAACTCTGACCTCGCACGTACTCATCACCTTGGCAACTGTAAAGGATATATCAGGCACCCTGGGATCCCGAGTAGCATTGGCCACACAGAGAGCGGTGGCCTACATCGAGAGGAATATGGACTTCCTGAAGCGACAAGCGGAGGCTTATGATGTGGCCATCACAGCCTATGCCCTGCAGCTCTGCAATTCGCCCATCGCCGAGGAGGTATTCTCCATTCTGCGACGCCAGGCGAGGACCATCGGTGACTTTATGTACTGGGGTAATCAGGAGATTCCGCAACCACCACGTAAGCTGGAAAATCAAAAGTGGTTCTCTCTGCCTCGCCTCCCATACGAATACGATTCGCTGAACATCGAGACCACTGCGTATGCCCTGTTGGTGTATGTGGCGCGTCGTGAGTTTTTCGTGGATCCAATTGTGCGATGGCTGAACTCGCAACGTTTGAATGATGGCGGATGGGCTTCTACCCAGGATACCAGTGCAGCCCTAAAGGCTCTTGTGGAGTACACCGTACGGTCGAGGTTGCGCGAGGTGTCCGCGCTAACGGTGGAGATCGAGGCGTCCTCGCAGGGCGGCAAGACCCAGACATTGCAAATCGATGACACGAATTTGGCCAAGCTGCAGAGCATCGAGGTGAGAATTACAACTATCTTACTCGGAAATATATAGATTTCTTATTGTAAACCTTATACTTTGCAGATTCCTGATGCCTGGGGCACCATCAAGGTACAGGCCAAGGGCGCTGGCTATGCCATTCTGCAGATGCATGTCCAGTACAATGTGGACATTGAGAAATTCCAGACCAAGCCGCCAGTGCCAGCCTTTGGCCTGCACACCAAGGCCATCTTCCATGGCAGGAATCAGTCTCACATCTCCTACGTGGCCTGCCAAAAGTAAGTCAACCTTGATTCGTAAAAAATCTTAAAATATTATAATATTTTCTTGCCTTTTTTAGCTGGATAAATAGCAATGAATCAGAGCGCTCAGGCATGGCCGTTTTGGATGTGGCCATACCCACTGGATATTGGATACAGCAGCAGAAGCTGGACAGCTATGTGCTTAGCAATCGGGTGCGGAACCTGAGAAGGGCTCGGTATCTGGAGCGCAAGATTGTCTTCTACTTTGACTACGTAAGACCAAGGTGTTTTTGTTTTAGAACTTGATGTTCAACTTTTATTTTTATTTCAACAGCTTGATCGAGAAGATATCTGTGTAAACTTTACCATCGAACGCTGGTTCCCAGTGGCCAATATGTCGCGCTATCTGCCAGTTCGCGTCTATGACTATTATGCGCCGGGTAAGATCTCTTTTTTAATCCGTCCTATAAAGATTAACTCAATTGTGAATTAATTACAGAGCGCTTCAACGAATCTATATTCGATGCTTTGCCCACATATCTGCTGAACATCTGCGAGGTGTGCGGCAGCTCGCAGTGCCCGTACTGTTCCATCTACAACATGGGCTGGCGCGCCTCCATGTCCATGTCGCTGCTGTTCTTCAGCATTTTCATCTACCTGCTACGGAGTCGTACGCATCTGGTCCTAAATATGCTGCAAATGCTCACATAGGAAAGATAGAAGAAGGAAATTCACACAAAGTCACCGCCACGAATCACTTTGCTAGGATCCTTAGTGTTTTTTATGTTCATCTATTGCGTGTTTAATTTTTGTGTTTTTTTGATTTTGTAGCTTTGAGTTGTAGATTTTTTTAGTTTTTGCCAACGAAATTGCATTCCGTCCAAAAATGCTGGTCAACATTTTGGCTTTTATTCGTAGTTTTTGTCGCTGGACCCGCGCTGTATGATCAAGAATATGTACAAAGCAGCAGTTGAACGATAATTTGTATTTGTATTTGAATTGCTGAACCAAGCAGACCACATGATGTAGCCACCTAATATGTATCTTGTAAGTCAGATGGAACGAAGAAGCATACCATGCCCTATCATAGAGCGGGTATGAGAGAATCGAATCAACAAACAACCAATGTGTCTTTCACAAAATGCCTTTAATAGATTTTAGAAATCGTTAGCAAATGTGTCTTGCATATCGAATGAAAATTTATACCTACTTTATACTTATCTTGAATATTTTTAAACGAAGAGAAGCTTGAGAAACGTTGAATGAACCGTCCAATTTATTTATGCAACTAAAATGAATCTGCATAGTGTGTAAGTTTTATACGTATTTTACCCTCTACACCCTTCTCCACACGAACCACAAATAGTTTGTATATTCTGCATACAAATCACACATAGCCATGTACATGAAGCTGGAGAGGAACGAGTATTTACACTCGCCTGTATGTAACTTAGAATCCGTCCCCTCGTTTACCATAAGAATCGAATCTCTGTATGAAGGTAACAACTTGTGTTTCTCTTTTGTAACGAACGAAACGTGAAATAAACTAAAGTAATGTTTATATTTGTTGTTTTTATCTCGTGCTTGTAAAATGTGCTCAACAATATTCAAGTTCTGAAGATTGAGTTCATCCGCCTTGCGGAATGGGGACAGGTTTTAACATTCCCTGAGCTTGAGTGATATTTTGGAATTGTTGTAGCTGCGGTTTTAATAAAAACAAAATAGTTATAAATGCATTGGAAGCTTTTATTTTGTATACATACATATATCAAGGGAATTAGAAAACTTACGTTTAGTCCTGATACATTCCTGGTGTCCAATTTGTAACATTTTAAATATACGCATAAAATAGTCTAAAACTTATATTATCTAATATATTATATTCAATATATTAACTTTTGATTATTAAAAAAATCAGGTTAAATAATTTAGAAAACTAAAACTAAACTAGAGTAATGCTGTCTTTAAAAAATTAAACATTTGTCTCCGTATTTCTACCGATATAAGTAATCTAATTGTTCGCAAAAAAACTTTAACTATCTAACAAATCTAAAAGTATAAAACATATCTATCTACGTCTTACGAAAACTGAGAAGAATGGGGGAGATGGCCTCCAGGCAGTCCATTATGTCCTTGCGCGACTTGGCGCCCGTAAAAACGACCTTGCCGTTGACGAAGATCAGGAGCACGACACGAGGCTTGACCATGCGATAAATGAGGCCGGGAAACATCTCCGGCTCGTAAGAACTGAACTGGCCGTGCACCTGATTGAGGTTCTCCAGGCGGATGGGGAAACGCAGGTCCACCGTGGCCACAATGTTCTGCAGCTTGTAGTCCATGAATTTCACAGGAAAACCCAGCTTCTGCAGAATGCGGGCGAACTTTCGGGAGCCAATATCCGCCTCGATCTCGTTGCGGGCGCCCGTGCAGATGATCTTGCCCGTCCGGAAGATAAGAGCCGTGCAGCGGGGAGCGTGCATTCGCATAATCACACCCCGAAAGCGCTTGGGCGAATACTCCGAGTTCCTTGTGCGTGAGTTAATCATCTTGAGATCCAGTTCGCAGTTCACCGAGAACGTGGCCACGATATTCCTGCAAATTGTCAACAAATTGTGTCAATTTCGGTTTCGATTCCAGTGATGTCGTCAGCGGGCATCAACTAACTGTAGTCGGATCTCATGCTGGGCGTCCTTGGGCTCCACCAACCCCACCGGCTGCTGCGGCTGCAGGGCGGCGTGCGGGTTGACACTGGCATTGCTGGTGGCCGCCACATTGTCCCTGTCCCGTTCAGCGTCGGTTATTTTGAAGTGGAACTGCATGGCCAAAAAATAATAATCAAAACTGCACGCGAGAGGTCCAGTGTTGCCCTACGGAATTTTGAAATAAATTGGTTGCCGGTTCGACAGAGCGGTATTTTTAATGCGACTTGGTATTTTTGAATGCATTAAAAACAAAAACAAATAATATATTTTAAATTTTATTCTATTTCTTTCATTGTTTTACTTGTCTATTTATATCAATAGTTTGGTAAATCAAGCAACATGTGTACATTGTGTTTTTTGCCAATATGCTCCTCACAATGAAAGTTTTCGAAAATTTTTAAAAGCAAGGCTACATTAAATAACCCATAATAATAAAGTTCTTAAATAAATACATTTAAATTAATTTTTAAATTCATATTTGCAAATTCATAAGAAGCTTTAGTGTCCGGAGTCGATGGTATTTGTCCGGCAACCCCATCTGGGCCCACTAGCAAGCGTTTACCAGACTATCTGGAAAATCTACGACAATATTTCAACAATAATGTCGGCTCACAGCGGCGGAACGGATTGGAATTTCGTGGTAAAAGCCCTTTTGCAAAACCGCACAGGTGCCCTAAACAAAAACGAAGTTGTTAGCCTGCTAAGAGCTATCACCCGCTGGTAAGTAAGGCCGGAGGAAATCCTCGCAAGAACTTTTTCACTGTCCCAATGGCGCAGTGAGCAATAAAGTGGACGAAAAAAAGTGACTTGCAAAATTAAATATGGCCGCCCCGGCGACAAAACTGCAAAATGTTTTGAAATTTCTGCATTTTCAACAACTAACTATGCTCTTCTGTGGTTTTCCTGCAGCGAACATGATTTCTTCGACGAGGAAAGCAGTTACACCCAGTTTTACACGGCCTTTGCAGCTCTGGCGGCCGATAAGCTTATGCAAATAAAGACGAGTAAGTGCACCAGCACCCCTAATGATTTTTCGCCAGGAAACGAGAGGAGGCGAGAGCGAAGAGCGATGCGAGCCACAGGGCATTGTTTGGCTTTGGCCAAGAAATTGCCAATCCAAAGAGTGATTCACTCTCAACTATACACGATATATATGTTCCGCCTTTATATATATATATATATATATATATGCAAGTGTATATAAATATTTGTTTTTCCTTTGCTTTGTTTGCAGTTTGCCAGACGCAAATTTCCCAACTGCACGATGCCACCGCGGTGCTCATCCGTTTCATCATCTACCGGCTGCCCCGTGTCTCTGTGTACGAGACCAAGTGGCTGCTGGTGGCCCTCAAGATGCTCTGCGAGGGCAGGGAGAACGTCTCCATGTCGTCGGCCATGTTCGACTATAATGCGGTGGCCACCGTTCTGAAGAGCTGCAAGCACCCAGAATCGAGCAGCACCAAGAGCATCCTGCCCAGCAGTAGTAGCAGCTCGTCCAGCGGCACGGGCGGCAACGCGGATAAGGATTCGCCCAAGCTGGAGATAAAACGCTCGAGGTCCGATCTATCTTCCGTGATTCTACAGCAACTGCTGGCTCCACTGGAGCCAGGAAAGATGACCTGGGTGCCGCTCAGCGAGGAGGTCACCGACTGCACTGTGAGTCATTTAATAAGAAAAATCATAAAAACGTAATTTTAATATATAATTAATTGTTTTGTTTGCTTACTGTTTTACAGGACCAACTTTTGGCGGCCAATGTGGAGTTCTTTCAGGAGCAGAACGGAGTCGACACCCTCCTAGACGTATGTGTGGGCCTTCCCATACTGAATCGCTATCGGTCCAAGTATCTAGAGACCATAAATGGCGGCAAGCAGCTCTACCTGCCACTCACGCAAGTGGAGGCCACCACAATAAAATCGACCATGAACCACATGCTCACCGATCTCAATATACTGAGTCAGGCTCATGCTTTAATAGTGCTTCAGCCGCTCACCCCCAGTCGGATTGAACGGTTGTCGAGCTGCGGGATCGCTGCGCTGTACAACGCCGTGTTGGTTTCCATAACCGCCAGCGTGCTTAGCATGTGTCAGACGAGCAGCGGCTCCCAGAAGCAGAGTGCTGCTTCCACCAGCCAGGGAAGTGGCGGCGGAGGAGGAGGCTCGAGTGCTGGACAGAGTAGCAAGGACCACGACGACTTCGAAGAACAGGCCTGCAGTATAGTGAGCAAAGCTCTGGAGATCTACTCCTGCATCGGAGACCTGTTTAAGTCGTCGGCCCGGATGCATGTTTACCAGAATCATTTATGCTACGGCAGTTGGCTGCTCATCAGTGGCATCCAAGGCGCCATGGGTGCGTCCGGGAGTGGCGGAGGAAGCTCTTCCGACACCTCATCAAAATCGGCCTCGAAAGCGGCCAAGTCTGGAAGCGAGGCGGCAGCTCCGAGTACACCCATAGCCAGGGTCAACCTCTTCAAGGTGCAGCAGGGATTCGGGGAACTCAATGCAGCCATAGCTAACCACAGCATCAAGCTGCTGTCGGAACTAATTGAAGATCTAAAGATTGAATCCGCCTGCGGGCCAAGTCCTGAGTCCACTGAGCTGCCGGAGCCGGCCCAATTCGACATCCTGCAAAGCTACAGTTCGCTGGGAAGGATTGTGAGAGTACTGAACACGGCCACTCTGCACCAGCTCTTCACCTTCCTGGCCACGGTGGCCTATCGCAAGGCCTGTACTCAGAGACGAGCCTCCGCCAAGGATCGCGCGGAATGCGAGCCCATCAGCTACTCGGATTCAACCACCTACTTCAACGACTCCCTTTCCTGCTCGGACAACTCTGAGGAGGACGACAGTGAGAGCTACCTGGGGCATTGGTTCAAGGAAACACTCTCCCCGGAAACCCATGACGACAACGCCAATACATCCTCCCAAGAAAGGGGCGGGGGAGAGCAAAAGAGTTCGCTGGTCCCCAAGCTAGATGAGCCGCATGAATATCTTGACTTGGCGGCAGACATATTCTGTTTCTTGGACGAATTCCTGGCCAATAAGCACGCCTACATGCAGCGCTACGTGAAAGCTGGCGTCAGCGATCAGCAAATGCTCCTAATGGCCAATATAATCAAGGACTTTGACAGGGATGTGATGCGAAATGATAGCGATCAGAGCTCGGGGAATGCTCCAGCGGCCAATGCAGGAGCGGGATCCTCCGCGGCAGCCACTACCAAGTGGCAAACGGCTATGATTCGATTTTCCGGCTCTGCTGGTCGCTACATCCACAATCTGATCTCCACTTCGCTGTTGTCCGAACAACTGCAGTCCAATCTGCTGCAGCACTTGGCCATTTCACCCTGGTCAACGGATACCAGCACCTGGCCATTGCAGGTCTACCCGAGTACCCTTTCCGTGCTCGTCCAAATCCTGCTGTTGAAGCCCACACAGGAAAAGGAGGCCGCCTGCCTGTCCGTGTGGCATCGTCTCATCAACACCCTCGTCGAGGGCGTCTGCAATTGGTCGGCCGCCAGTGATGCTGACTACGAAGATCTGAACATTGAGCACGCCCAGCTGCTGCTCTTTCTTTTCCACTCACTGAACCTGATGCAAAAGAAGTCGATCCTGCTGCTGACGGCCGGCGGGGTAATTCGCTGCGCAGAGGTTTGTCGCGGCATCAGCGGCGAGCGACCCGTGAAGAATAGCCAGATGATGCTGCTGTCGCGGCTGCTTCTGTTCTTGGAGTATCTGATGAAGCACTTGTACAACGCTCCGCCGGAGCTGCTCGATCAGGTGCGATGGAATCTGTTCAGCGTGAGCAGTATGCCGGAAACGCAGAAGATCACCGATTTGCTCAACAGCCGTACCAAGTTGAACTCGTATTTCCGTCAGGACATTGAGGAGAAGTTCCGCAAGTCAGCTGGAGAATACGGATCTGGTAAGTCTTGAACAGACGAGAGAATGAGCCCCCGTTAATCGCTTATTTTCAGCAATTCGTCCCACATTCTACACCTTGGTCATGACCGATACCGAAAAGCCCTACTGGGGACAGGAGTTCAAGTTGGATGGCTTGGCCTGGAACTTTATTCTCTGCACTCCCGACAAACTCAAGTATCCCCTGCTGGTGGATGCCCTCACGGATATTCTTGCTATAGTCGACATGTCGGCTTTTACAAAGGATAAGGAGGCCAAGGATGCGAATATGCAGAGTTTGTGTGCGATGCAGTACTGTTTTAGCATCGCCTGGAAGCTGATTTTGGGTCTGCCGCCCTCCACCCCGCATGTGGAGTCGCTGAAGGTAGAGCCAGCACCCAACTTGCACTCGCTGATTTGGAGCATACGCTGTCCTTTGGCCAACTCCCACTATCTCGTGGTGAACAGTCTTATCAAGCAGGGCATGTACACCCAGTTCTCGGAGACGCTGTGGAGGGAAGTTGGCGACATAGCTGGCGACATAAAGTATAGCCTCAAGCAGACCATACTCGGCGTTGAAGCGTTCAATAATCAGATGAACGGCAATGGTAAAACACATAAACGTAAGACTGAGACTCAACTAATATGTATCTTCCCGTTAGGTACCCCTCGCCTCTCCGATCTCATCTTGTTTGACTCGTTGGTGGCTCACATGCAGGCCGTTGCCTGGGCCAGCAAGGAGGGCTTAAAGCTGCCACGCAGGGAAACTGATGAAGTTTCCAGCGATCAGTCCTCTACAGGAACTGGAGCCCCGAGCACCGATCAGGATGTTTACTCTTCCAACGAGTCCATCGATGATGGGAAGGTCCACCAGGAAGAGGAAGGCGAACTACCAAGTGATCTGCAGAAACATAACCAACTTGTGAACGAGCTGATGCTCAAGCTGATGAACTCCTACCGCCTGCTCTCGGTCATTGTACGCAGCCAGATGCTGAAGCAGCTGTCCAGCTCGACACCGGAGCAAGCTCTCAATCTGATCGTCCCCATTGTGAGCGATAAGCCAGCGATTATGCTGGAGCTGCATGCAGCCTTCCTCAAGCTCCTCCCGAACGAAGACAAGCAACTGATTGCGAACGAGTGGCCCAAGTGCCTCATGGTCAACGATTCCGCCTTCGACGGCAAGCAGTTTCCCGTGGAGCCGTATACCCTGAATGTGATTGACGCGCATATTATGGAGCTGACGCGTGGCTCCAATTACTCCACGCTGCACACCCTGAAGCACTGCCTCAAGTCTATCCTGCACTTGTTCGAGCTCCTCCTGCCTCATTGTTCGCATGGCAACAAGGAAATGGAGTCGCAGCTGAAGGGTCTTCTGATTGCCTCCATGCTGGACATGCGCACCGACTATCTGCAGGGACAGAGCGAGCAGTGTCTGCGGGAGATCCTCAGCGGGCTGACTCTGGAGGCCCAGAAATTGCTGCTCTATGAGCACATGATTGGCTATTGCTACCGCATGCTCAAGGATTTCGCAGCCGATCTTCGTCAGTCAGCAGCACCGCTGGATCAGGAGCGCGCCATGTTCAATGAATCCATGCTGTTTGCAGTGCTCAAGACCATGATCAAAATGGTGGATAAAACGGCGGGTATGCAGGCTATGCGGCAGTTCTTCAAGGATCAGAAATCTGGGAGTCTCACCACCCTCCTGCTCTCCTTTACGGGCACCAGTCTCCCCGTCAGCTACGCTCGCAAGATGCTGCAGTTCGTGGAGCACCTTTTCCAGCAGTCATCGCAAGCGGACTCCCAGTTCCCGCACGACGATCTAGTCGAGTGCTTCTCGGAGCTGGCCACCGTCGATGTGGGTCGTCTGAAGCTCTGGTTGGCCCACATCATTTATGGGCCCAACGTGAGCACAGAAGTGAGCACATCCGAGGCAATGGATACCACCTGCCGCCTCCTGACCAGCATCATGCAGCCTTCCAGCAGCTCCAGCAGCAATGCCCAGACCCCCACCAATATGGCCACAGTTTCCGCCATGCCGAGTATCTCTGATCAGCTGGATGCCATGGACATTGACTACGACTGCGGAACAGCAGCTGGCGGAGGTGGAGAGAGCGGCGCCGGGGCCGGAGGGGCTGGTGGAGCCAATACCTCGCAAATCCTTAGCCTCTGGCAGGCTGCGCAGCCAAATCCTTCTGAGGAGTCATCACAGGCATGCTGTGAGCACTCGGGAACCGAACGAAATGGAGCCCTCCTCCTGAGCTTCGTTAAATCCTTGGTTAAGGATCAGAGCAAGGCGGCGCAAATAGCCCCGCCTCTGTTCCAGGCATTACTGCAGCTGGGCCAGACTTTGATATCGCCACCCCAGGATGCCTGCGACTTTGCGGATGTGCTCCAGATAATGATTACCTTGGCGGATGCCATTCCCGCACGTGGCCATGCGGCATTGTTCAATACCACGGTCCTGTGGCTGGAGCTCGAAAAGCAGCAGTTGCCGGATAAGCAGCTGAGGCACGCGGAGAATGTCAGCGCCTTGCTTCGCTACCTCAGCGAACTCCTGCAGAGCATCGGCTACCGCGGCAGCCGGCAACACATGCCGCCGTGGGACGATGAGCTGCAGACCGATCTGGACGAACTTTACGATGAGCTGGCCGAGGAAGGGGAGCAGGACTCGTTGCTGGACAATGACTCCGACGAGGATACGCTGAACAACAAGCTCTGCACCTTTTCGCAGACGCAGAAGGAATTTATGAACCAGCATTGGTACCATTGCCACACCTGCAACATGATCAACACGGTGGGCGTGTGCTCCGTCTGCGCTCGGGTCTGCCACAAGGGACACGACGTAAGTTACGCCAAGTACGGCAACTTCTTCTGCGACTGCGGAGCCAAGGAGGACGGATCGTGTCAAGCGCTGAGCCGGCGTCTTGGTAGCGGCGAGGTGAGAGATTCGGCAGGAGTGGCCAGCTACCTGCCCTCGCATATGAGCCTCCTGGCGGGCAAGAAGAGGAGCAGCCCGCCCGCGATGCAGCAAGTGCCGACTGCTCGTAAGGATTCCTTGAACAGCGAAAGGATCGCTGTGCTAAGCAAGCTCCTGGAGCCGTATCGTGAAACTCTTCAGCACCAGGAGCAGTGGCTGCTGGTTGTTCGCTGCATTCTGGAGTACTTTGATCTGCTATTGCCTTCCATTCGGGAGAACTGCACCCTCTACTCCATCGTGGGATGCCACAAGAGAGCCACGGCGGCATTGGAGCGGCTGCATCAGCTAGAGCAGAGCTTCCAAGTCACGGATCAACTTATGTTTGCTACTTTGGGCTCCCAGGAGGGTGCCTTCGAGAACGTGCGGATGAACTACTCCGGGGATCAGGGGCAGACCATCAAGCACCTGATATCATCTGGAGTGGTGCGTCGCGTGGCCTTCTGTTGCCTGTCCTCGCCACACGGGCGCCGTCAGCAACTGGCAGTGTCCCATGAAAAGGGCAAGGTGACAATCCTGCAGCTCTCGGCGCTGCTCAAGCAGGCCGACGCCTCCAAGCGGAAGTTGACTCTAACCCAACTGAGTTCCGCTCCCATTGCATGCACGGTGCTCTCGTTAGCCGCCAATCCCTGCAATGAAGATTGCCTCGCCGTTTGCGGCCTAAAGGAGTGTCACGTACTCACCTTCTCCAGCAGCGGCAGCACCAATGAACATATCGTGGTAAGTCCCCAACTGGAAAATGGGAACTACATCAAGAAGGCGGTGTGGCTGCCCGGCTCGCAGACTCTTCTGGCCCTCGTCACCTCGGATTATGTGAAGATCTACGATCTGGCGGTGGATTCCTACAGCCCGAAATACTACTACCTCGTGGCGTTGGGCAAGATCCGGGACTGCACCTTCATGTACCAGGATGGCCAGTACTACATGCTGAGCTTCGCCAGTTCCGGATACATTTACACCCAGCAGTTGGATCAGCAGAGCCTGGCCGTGCATGGAGACTTTTATGTGACCAATACTCTGGAGCTGAGCCACCAGCATATCAAGGATGTCAACGGCCAAGTGGGCGGCGGCGGAGTTTCCATCTACTACTCCCACACCATGCAGCTGCTCTTCTACAGCTACTCGTCGGGCAGGAGCTTCTTCTCACCGCTCACCAATGTGAATGACGGCGTGAAGGGCATTTACCATCTGGACACCAATTCGGCCAGCAAGTCTGCCTCGAAGGGACCGCTCCAGCCGCTGGTTCAGTGGACAGAGGTGGCCGGGCATCCGGGATTGGTATACGCCAGCATGCAGACATCAAATAACCCGATTATATTAATGCTCACGCCGGAACGGATTTACCTGCAGGAGATAAAGGCTCAGTCGGCCAAGTCGCGGATTATGGACGTGGTGGGCATCCGGCATGCAGTGGCAGGAGTGGAGAAAACCACGCTATTGCTGCTTTGCGAGGACGGAAGTCTGAGAATCTTCTCAGCGCAGCCGGAACACACTAGCTTCTGGCTGTCGCCGCAGGTACAACCGTTTGGCAACCAGCTTTACTCATCCACTCTGATGGTCAAGGGAGGCGGATGTGGTGGCAGTGCGAAGCCCAAGTCCAGTGCTGGTCCCGGCAAGTTGGCCCATCGTAAGGCGAGCCAGCAGCAGAAGCAACTGACGGCCGGCGGACAGCCCTTGTTCCCTATTGACTTCTTTGAGCACTGCAACATGCTGGCCGACGTGGAGTTTGGCGGAAACGATCTCCTCCAGATCTACAACAAACAGAAGCTCAAAACGCGACTCTTCTCCACAGGCATGTTTGTGGCCAGCACGCGAGCCAATGGCTTCACCCTGGAAGTGATAAACAACGATCCCAATGTGGTTATCGTCGGCATAAGGGTGTTGATAGGCACCCAGGATGTCCAGCGAGCACCGCTGTCGGTCACCATTCTGGGACGAACTGTACCCACGCCAGTGAGGCGGGCCCGCTGGTTCGACATACCGCTGACCCGAGAGGAGATGTTCCAGTCGGACAAGATTCTGAAGGTGGTCTTTGCCAAGTCCCAGGACCCAGAGCACGTGACATTGCTGGATTGCATCGAGGTCTATGGCAAGTCCAAGGAACTGGTGGGCTGGCCAGACGAATCCGAGGAAGTGCCTGCACCGGGAACGGCGGCGCCGGCCGTGACCTCTGCCCAGGCAAGCAGCGCCAACTTTGGCGAGGGATTCAATTGCATCACCCAGCTGGATCGTATGGTCAATCATCTGCTGGAGGTGATGGACTGCGCCCTGAACTTGCTGGGATCCGGAGTGCCAGCTGCCCTGCGTCAAAAGGCCATGAAGACGGCCAGCGCCCTCCTGCTGCTGCCCACCCCCAATCCAGTCCAGACACAAGCCCGTTACGTGCTGGCCACCCTCTATGGCAGCCGGCCATCGTATCACAGCTACAAGGATGGAGTGCTCCTGCAGTTTGTGCACGGAGAGCTCCAAGCTCTGCAGCCGAAACTCGAAAAACTGGAATCTCTGCAGGATATCGACCCGGAGGCCTTCTACCGGCTGATTCTCCTTGTGAGTGGCATTGCCAACGCTCGTCCGCAGTCGCTGGCCAAGATCTGTCAGGAGAACAACTACGACATAGTGCCATCCATCATGAGCTTTGTCCTGGAACTGCACAAGGTCACCCCGACGCTGGATGAACCCACAAATATTGTCCGGCGAGGCTTATGCCAGGCGGAGACCATTGTCCATTGCCTAGTGGAGATTATGTACGGATTTGCGTTGGCCGATCCCACCCAGGTTGGTCGCATGACCAAGTACTTTATTGATCTTCTCAAGCACGATGCCAGTGTCATAAGCCACAGTGCCAAGGAGGCGCTAATCCTGCTACTGAGTCCCCGATTGAAGCGCCGGAAGGTGGCAATTGTTACGCCGCCAGCCTGCTCCACGCCCACGCCCTCAACCCCCGCCATGCAGGCGCTGCAAGCGGTGGCAGCGTCAGCGGCCAGTGACATCATCGAGGAAGCGGCAGCCGTTGCCGTCGATGCTGCAGTGGGCGGCAGCGGCAGTGGCGCTGCCGGCGGTGGGCTGCCTGACCCCAATCCCGAAGCGGAGGTGGGTGTCCCTGGTGTAGGAGGCGTGGGGCAGCAGCAGATGCTGGAGAACTTGGAGGCATTCATGGGTTTCCCCCGACTGCTCGGCCTGCCCGAGGATGCCGACGATGAGGCTATCATGGACATTGCCATAGCCTTGAGCCTGCAACAGCACGAAGGAGACGGGAATGCGCTCCAGGCTCTGCTGGAGGGAGCGCCCAATCTCAATGGCATTCGACAGGCGGCAGTCATGGCAGCGGCTGCCAATGCAGCAACGGCCAGCGTCTCCGCCGGCGGCTCTGATGATGACGAGGGCTCGAATGTGGCCACTGATGGATCAACTTTGCGTACATCGCCAGCG
This sequence comes from Drosophila mayri, assembly GCA_008042485.1. Taxonomy (NCBI): domain Eukaryota; kingdom Metazoa; phylum Arthropoda; class Insecta; order Diptera; family Drosophilidae; genus Drosophila; species Drosophila mayri. Next base: position 237,000 of record VNJN01001807.1, read on the forward strand.
GAACCAGCCGGCAGTGGCGGTTCGGAGAGTGGCGGCAGCGGAGTGGAGAGCATTGGCGGAACATCGGCGAGAAGCAGCAACTTTGGTGATCATGCGAATGCCTCGCCTCCACGACAGGGCTCCACCAAGGATGACCAGGAGCAGCCAGGTCCTAGCGGAGCTGCTTGTTCCGGCGGCGCCTCCGGCCTTAGTGCCATGAGCAGCAGTGAGGATAACGAGACCAATGAGGACGATAAGCTCAGCAAGCTGCATGATCTGAGGTAAGTGCAGGAGCTATCAAAGGATTAATCTTCAGGTTGATAATCTTTATTTTCCTCATCTGTAGAATCGCAGTGCTGGAGAGCATCATTCAACATCTGGGAACCTTCGATCTGTGCAATGGCCTGCAGGCTATTCCCCTTATCCAGGTCATACTCATGCTGACCACCGATCTTAATGGCAATAATGAGCGTGACCAGCAAGTGCTCCAAGAGTTGCTTAGCGCCCTAGTGGGCTATGTGGAGATTGGCAAGCGTGGAGCGGCCTCGAGGGTAAGTTTTCAATTATATAATCTCAAAGAAGGATGCAGATCTAAACGATTTTTATTAGATGGAAACCAAATGCCCTGGCAACGAGGTGCGCCTCGCATTGCTCTCACTCTTTGGCGTTATGATGGGCAAAACCAAGTCAAAGCAGACGGGCACAACCTCTCCGCCGCATCAGTTCAAGGACAACACGTCGTTTGTGGCCAGCACCACAGCCAATGTGCTCAGCAAGAGCGGCGCCTTTGTGTTCGCCTTGGAGGCCCTTAACACTCTGCTGCTTCACTGGAAAAAGGTTTTGGGCGATCCCTACGCCGCAGGTGGCGGCGTGAGCGCCGCACAAGCAGCTCAGAACAGCGGCAGTGGCGGCGGAACTTCTGGCACGGGAGTGCAGCTACTGAAACCCATTAAACATGGTCCTAAACCCGACATATCAATACTTATTCCGCACAACTACCTGAAGAACTATCCGGACATCTTCGAGTCCTACGACGGATTGCTAACCGAGATTATTGTGCGCTTGCCATATCAGATTTTGCGTCTGAGCAGCGCCCATCCAGATACCTACGACAGTAGCTTCTGCGAGTCCATGACGTTCACCCTGTGCGAGTACATGATGCTCAACCTGAACACCTTGCTGCGGCGACAGGTGAGGAAGCTGCTCATGTACATCTGCGGCAGCAAGGAGAAATTCCGCATGTATCGCGATGGCCACTCACTGGACGCCCACTTCCGGGTGGTGAAGCGGGTCTGCAACATTGTGAGCAGCAAGGTGAGTTTTAAGCTTGTTATTTTATGAATAATTTTGGTTTATATAAATCCTCTACTTCGATTTTTTTCAGACTGGCGCTCCATACAACGCTAATCCGCCATTGCTCACCTATGATTCACTGGTGGAGCTCACCGAACATCTGCGCACCTGCCAAGAGATTAGCCAGATGCGTACTGGAAATTGGCAAAAGTTTTGCGTGGTCCACGAAGACGCTCTGGCCATGCTGATGGAGATCGCTTGCTATCAGTTGGATGATGGCGTTTCCCCCATTATTATCCAGTTGCTGCAGGCAGCTGTATGCAACCTGCCCGCTGGTACCAATGGATCCAAGCTGCCGCAGCCTCTGCCTTCGGCCTCGACCTCCACGTCGAGCAAGGCGCGAAGTGACCGGGAGAAGAGCGAGGACACCGACGCCTACTACTCTAAGTTCGATCCAGCCCAGTGTGGCACATTCGTGCATCAGATCTTCAGGTATGCCTGCGACGCGTTGATCATCCGCTTCGTAAGGATTTTCCTGCTCGAGAACAACATCACCCAGCTGAGATGGCAGGCTCATTCCTTTATTAACGGACTCTTCGAGCATGCCAACGAGAGGCAGCGCGAGAAGCTGCTGAACATCTTCTGGAATCTGTGGCCACTGGTGCCCACCTACGGCCGTAGGACGGCGCAGTTTGTGGACCTGCTGGGCTATCTAACACTGAGCACCAAAAGCATCACAGACCGCCTGCCAGAGTTCGTGTCGCGCGCCGTCGACGTGCTCCGGCAGCAGAACGAACTGCTCTGCAAGCATCCCAATGCACCCATATACACCACCTTGGAGTCTATACTGCAGGTGAATGGCTACTACCTGGAGTCGGAGCCGTGTCTGGTCTGCAACAATCCGGAGGTGCCAATGGCCAACATTAAGCTACCGTCGGTCAAGTCGGACTCAAAGTATACCACGACCACAATGATCTACAAGCTGGTGCAGTGCCACACCATCTCCAAGCTGATTGTACGCATAGCCGACCTGAAGCGCACCAAGATGGTGAGGACCATCAATGTTTACTACAACAATCGCAGTGTCCAGGCGGTGGTGGAGCTGAAGAACCGGCCAGCGCTGTGGCACAAGGCTCGCTCAGTCTCCCTGCAATCGGCACAAACCGAACTGAAGATCGATTTCCCGCTACCGATCACCGCATGCAATTTAATGATCGAGTTTGCGGACTTCTTTGAGACTGTTAGCGGCTCCAGCGAGAATTTGCAGTGTCCCAGATGCAGTGCAGCGGTGCCCGCGTATCCGGGAGTCTGTGGCAACTGCGGCGAAAATGTGTTCCAGTGCCACAAGTGTCGGGCCATCAACTACGACGAGAAGGATCCTTTCCTCTGCCATTCGTGTGGCTTCTGCAAGTACGCCAAGTTCGATTTCAGCATGTACGCCCGCGTCTGCTGCGCTGTGGATCCCATTGAGTCGGCCGAGGATAGGGTGAAGACTGTGTCACTGATACACAGCTCACTGGAGAGAGCGGACAGGATATACCGCCAGTTGCTGACCAACAAGCAGATGCTGGAGCTGCTCATACAAAAGGTAGCCGAGCACAGGAGCAGCGATCGACTCGTAGAGGACAACATGGCCAGCGTTCACAGCACCTCGCAGGTCAACAAGATCATCCAGCTCTTGGCCCAGAAATATTGCGTGGAGTCGCGAACCAGCTTCGAGGAGCTGAGCAAGATTGTCCAGAAGGTGAAGGCGTGTCGTAGGTAAGTTATTGTGCTGTGAATCATGCTCACTTTTACTACTTTACTTAAATCCTTTAACTTTCCAGTGAATTGGTGGCCTACGATCGGCAGCAGCAGGATCAGCCGCCGATTAATCCCGGATCGACTTCCGGCGCCGAGATACCCACCGCTAACCGCTGCTATGGCTGTGCTTTGGCCTCCACTGAGCAGTGCCTGACCCTTTTGCGGGCTATGGCCTATAATTACGATTGTCGCGTCGGTTTGTATAGTCAAGGACTCGTAAGCGAGCTAGCCGAGCACAATCTGCGCCGAGGCACTCCCCAGATTCAGGAGGAGGTTCGCAATCTGTTGGTTGTGCTGACCAAGGACAATGCCGAGGCCTGCATGCACCTGCTGCAGCTAGTAACAGCTCGAGTGAAGAATGCCCTGATGGGATCAATTCCGTTGATCAGCCTGGAGGCTGCTGTGCACCAGGAGATGACTCTTCTCGAGGTATTGCTCGGCCAGGACGATGTGTGCTGGGAATACAAGCTAAAAGTCATCTTTGAGCTGTTTATTAGCAACTGCCGCCTGCCCCGAGGACCGGTGACTTCGGTGCTGCATCCCTGCCTTCGGATCATGCAGAATCTCATCTGCCCGGTGCTGCCCAGCAGCAAGCCCAACCAGCAGAAGGTGGCCACCGCTGACCTATGCAGCATAAAGCTGCTCGAAGGCAACACCGTTGACTACCGGGCCTGGCTCAACTCCGATCGGAATCACGAGTACGCCGCATGGTGCAACCGGATGCCAAAGAACAGTAGTCAGGCCAAGCAGCAGAAGAATGCCAAGGAGCAGGCGACTCCAGCAGCCCCAGAAGCACCGCCGAAGAGCAGGCGAGAAGTTCGGGCCACCTTCCTAATGGAGAAGTTCGGGAAGCGGTGGCGGGAGCGAGTGCTGGACAAGCAACGAGTAACAAAGCCCCTCGTCTTCAATGCCAAGTGGATCCAGCCATTGCTGTTCAACGCCAACTCCCGATTCGGACGCCAGCTGGCCTGCTCCCTGCTGAGCAGCCTGAGCAGAACCAACGAGAGGAGGCAGCAGGCCTTGAATATGCTCACCTCGTTCCTGAAGCACGTGGGCGAAGCCGGCGAGGCCAGTGCCGAATACTTGATGCTCTACAAGAGCATGGCCACGGAGCAGCCGTGGCTGCAGTATCTCGTGCTCAAGGGTGTCCTGGGCCAGATTTCCCAGCTGCTTGCGATTGAGATTAGCAAAGTTCATCGAATGGAAGAGCACTCGCTGTCATCGGATCTGTCTTTGGGCTACGCTCTGCGCCAATATGTGGAGCTGTTGTGGCTGCTCCTCGAATGCCCCAACATTCGCAGGACCTACAAGACCCGCATGCTGGGTCCCGTTCTTGAGAGCTATCTCGCTTTAAGGAGTCTGGTGGTGCAGCGCACGCGACTCATTGACGACGCCCAGGAGAAGCTGCTCGAGATGCTGGAGGATATGACCACCGGCACAGAGGAGGAGACGCGCGCGTTTATGGAAATTCTCATCGATACCGTGGAAAAGACGCGAATGAATGACATCAAGACACCGGTGTTCATCTTCGAGCGGCTGTATTCTATCATACATCCCGAGGAGCACGACGAAAGCGAGTTCTACATGACTTTGGAGAAGGATCCGCAGCAGGAGGACTTCCTGCAGGGCCGCATGCTGGGCAACCCGTATCCCTCCGGCGAAATGGGCCTAGGGCCGCTGATGCGTGACGTCAAGAACAAGATCTGCACGGACTGCGAACTGATCGCCCTGCTAGAGGACGACAACGGCATGGAGCTGCTGGTAAACAATAAGATCATCAGCCTGGATCTGCCCGTCAAGGATGTTTACAAGAAGGTGTGGCTGGCAGAGGGCGGTGACCGGGATGCTATGCGGATAGTTTATCGCATGCGTGGTCTCCTGGGCGACGCCACCGAAGAGTTTGTGGAGACGCTGAACAACAAGAGCCAGGAGCAGGTGGACACCGAGCAGCTGTACCGAATGGCCAATGTTCTGGCCGACTGCAATGGCCTCCGTGTGATGCTGGATCGTATCGGTAGCCTGCAGCGCATCTCACGCAATCGGGAGCTCATTCAGGTGCTGCTCAAGCTGTTCCTCATCTGCGTGAAGGTGCGTCGCTGCCAGGAGGTGCTGTGCCAGCCCGAAATCGGAGCCATTAACACTTTGCTCAAGGTGCTGCAGATGTGCCTGCAGTCGGAGAACGATTCGATCCAGTCGGCGGTCACCGAGCAATTGCTAGAGATCATGGAGACTATTCTTTCGAAGGCGGCCAGCGATACGCTGGATTCCTTCCTGCAGTTCTCGCTGACCTTTGGAGGACCCGAGTACGTGACCGCTCTAATCTCCTGCACAGATTGTCCGAACGTAAGGAATAATCCCTCGGTGCTACGGCATCTCATCCGTGTCCTGGCCGCCTTGGTGTATGGCAACGAGGTGAAGATGGCCCTGCTCTGCGAACACTTTAGGGTAAGTTATCTTCAGATACTTCTAAATGGAACTTTGATTAATGAGAATCTTTCCCTTAGAACACATTGAGCTTCAAGCGTTTCGACAAGGACCGCACACCCGAAGAGGAGTTCAAACTGGAGCTTTTCTGCGTTCTGACCAACCAAATCGAGCACAACTGCATCGGCGGCACCCTGAAGGACTACATTGTGAGCTTGGGCATCGTGGAGCGATCCCTGGCCTACATCACCGAGCATGCTCCCTGTGTAAAGCCCACACTCCTGCGCACCGACTCCGATGAGCTGAAGGAGTTCATTTCGCGTCCGAGCTTAAAGTACATCCTCCGCTTCCTTACCGGCCTCTCAAATCACCATGAGGCCACCCAGGTGGCCATCAGCAAGGATATAATACCCATTATCCACCGTCTGGAGCAAGTTTCCAGCGACGAGCACGTGGGCAGTCTGGCCGAGAACCTTCTGGAGGCGCTCTCCACGGATGCGGCCACGGCGGCAAGGGTACAACAAGTGCGCGACTTCACCAGAGCGGAAAAGAAGCGACTGGCCATGGCTACGCGAGAGAAGCAGCTGGATGCCTTGGGAATGCGCACGAACGAAAAGGGCCAGGTGACGGCAAAGGGCTCCATTTTGCAGAAGATTGAAAAGCTGCGCGATGAGACGGGCCTAACGTGCTTCATTTGCCGCGAGGGCTACGCCTGCCAACCCGAGAAGGTGCTGGGCATCTACACGTTCACCAAGCGCTGCAATGTGGAGGAGTTTGAGCTCAAGTCGAGGAAGACCATCGGCTACACTACCGTGACTCATTTCAATGTGGTGCACGTCGACTGTCACACATCCGCCATACGCCTGACTCGCGGCAGAGACGAGTGGGAGCGAGCTAGTCTGCAGAATGCCAACACCAGGTGCAATGGCCTTCTGCCCTTGTGGGGTCCCGCCGTCGGAGAGGCGGCCTTTTCCGGCTGCATGACCCGGCACAGCAGCTATATGCAGGAGAGCACCCAGCGCTGCGACATCTGCTATACGAGCAGCGTCCATGACCTGAAGCTGCTGCTTGTGCGGTTCGCCTGGGAGCGAAGCTTCCACGACGATGCCGGCGGCGGTGGTCCCCAGTCAAACATGCACTTTGTGCCCTACCTGCTCTTCTACGCCGTCTACCTGCTGCTCTCCTCCCGCTCAGCGTCCAGGGACAGCAAGACGCTGCTAACATACTTGCAGGCGGAGCCCAGCGAAAAGTGGCTAGAGTGTGGCTACGAGGTGGACGGCCCCCTGTACATGGCTACCATTTCCCTGTCGCTGCACAGTCGCGAGCTGTGGAACAAGCACAAGCTGGCTCATCTCAAGCGCCTTTTGGCGGTGGCGCAGGCCCGTAACATCTCACCCTCGGTGCTGTGCAAGGCCCTGTTGTCACCGGCGGATCGTCAGGCCAAGGATTACAGTGTATACAAGCCGTTCCTTATGATGTGGGCACTGGTGGACTTGATTTATAACGACCTCTTCAATACGGTGAGCCCGACCAAGGAGGAGGATTGGCCAATCTCGCTGTTTGACTATCTGCGCAAGAACGATGAGGCTATGCTGAAGTCCACGGACAACATCCTGAAGACCCTGACCGATGAGTTCCTGCCCTGCACCTCCTTTGGGGAATTCTGCGATGTGGCAGGTGAGTTTTTCTGAATCGAAATTGTTGTATTATGTGAATTAACTGATATTTTTGTCCTTAGGCCTTCTGCATCTCATTGAGCAGCCCGGCACCTTTATCGAGGAGGTCCTGGCAAGCCTGCCTTCAACCACGAGCTCTAGTTAAAATATGTAATCGTTGATCCTAACCGACTAAGCCCTTGCTTAATATCTAATATACATATATATATATTTATCACCTAAAACTATTTAATCAATAAAAATTATTCGTTTGCACAATGAATTGATATATGTATGTATGTCCGCCGTGTCGATGTGTTTAGCTTTGCCGAATTTAAACTCGGTTTGTTTTATTATCATTATTTCATCTTTATTGAAAACAACAAATACATTTAATAATAGAAAATAATAATAATCATAAATATATATTGCAAATGGGACGATTTTTGTATAATTTCTAAATGTACATCAGTTCTAAAAATTTTGCTAATCTCGTAAACTCAAAATATACACAAAGGAGGGAGAGTAGAGTTCTAAACTAAAACGACGTAGTGAGAATTTGTTACAACCTTTTGGTTACTGAGATTAGTGTGTTTGTTGAGTGTTATAGGAAAGAGTATGTATGTATATAGTATGTTGTATGTAGGATTTGTTCGTTTGTTTGTTGTTTGCTTCTGTTGTGTCTGGTGTGTAAACATAACAAGTGTGTCAGAAACTGGATAGTAAATAGTACGTACAGATACAGATATTTTGTTCGTTCTTAAAATAGAGAGTGTGTGTGTGTGTAGGTACTTGGGTGTGCGTAAGAGTGCGCAGCAGTTGACAGCAACTAACTAACTAATTGAGCAGATGCTAACCACCAACAGGGAAGGAATATCAATAATACTTTATACAATACAAGAATATACACACAAGGTACGCGAGAGAATTCAAATCAAATATCGCACAAATCGGACATTTAGTATGCATATATCTAAAAGGAAACCTAGTCGAGCGACATAACCATAACCAACATTTATCCATGCAGTAGTTGCTATGACACATTTAGTATATAGTTTATAATAATACGTATTTCTTGATTTCTTTGTTATTCGTTTATGGCTGTTCTTAAAAATATTTCACTGCGCGTTTAAATTCCCTTTAGCTATATAACTTGAGCTTCTCCTTCACTTGGTTATTTCCTGTCTTACCTAGATCCAAATCAATATTAATTTACATATATATCATTCATTAGCCAGAGATGAAATTTCATAAAAATCAGTCCGAAAGGTTGTTTTGTATATATGTATGTGAGTTATGTGAATGCTTTCCTTTCTAATTCGAGACCCAATATTCCGCTTAAATTTATAATATTTCTAATATTTATCCTTTTCCTGTAAACTTTATGCCGCCGACATACATAGTTATGTACATATATGTAGTAGTCAGTTACCTAAACGTTTATATACAACAATTACCTAAACTATATATCTATATATATATATTCGATATCTAGGCTAGTGTCTTTATGTACGCGATACATAAATGCATGATGCACTGACAGATATTTTGCTCACATTGGCTAACACATTCGTAGTTTGTTCGTGCGGTTGCTTAGAGAGATTCCAAATTTATGCCGGGTTGTTGGCCACGTTCTGGGCCCTTTGGGCGCGCATAAAGTGCCGGGCATTTAGGGGATATTGTCGGGAGTAGGATATGAGGGTGGATCCCAGGGCAATGCTCAAGGGAGCTCGTGAGCGACCGGGCAGGCTGATGAAGACCGTGCCGACAGCCGCCAAGTTGTCGCAAGTCGGTTCGATGGCCACCAGCATGATGTGAGAGCTCTGGCGTCGATTCGAGTGATGATGCATCATAATGGGATGGGAGTCGCCGACTCCTTGCTCCTGCAGGAGGAGCGCCTGGCGGGCACGCTGTCGCATGATACGGGCCGACGACGTGGAGGAGGAGGAGGAAGAGGTCGGATGTGGACTGTCTGCATCCAGGCTGCCCGACGCCAGGAAAATCTGGGCGAACGGGCGCTTGGCCAAATGCAGCATCTCCACGACATGCTGCCGCCGGGCTCTTCTCAGGTCCGCCGCCTGCTTCACCTTCCACACGATCACACAGACGGCGAGGAAGAGGAAAAAGCAGGAGAAGAACACCGAAAAGAACACAAACAAATCGATGTGCAGCTGATCCTGACGGAACACCACCGAGCCGTAGCTGGGCTCTGGGCCCGAGCTAGCCCGCAACGCGATAAAGAAGCGGGTGGCACTCAGGTTATGGGCATGCTGGGGCAGGGTGAGCACCAAGCGATTCTTTAGACCGAACAGGCGCAGCAGGGTGTTGCAATGGTTGAGGGTCACATGCGTACTCAGATCCTTGGCGTACTGATCCTTCACAATAAAGTTGTGACCCCCATGACTCTTACAGTCCTGCAGCTGCGGCACGTAGTACGTATTGGCTCCGATTCTCTCGCCTCCTCCGCCTCCAAGGCCGCCGCCAATGCGACGTTCTGGTGCAAACAGCTTCTGGATCGTGGCATTGTCGTGTCGTGGCAGGGCAACATTTAGCGGGTTCTCTCTCTTGATTTTCGGACCCCAATTGTAGCGATTATCCAGGAAGATCTCGTGGTAGCCCGTCGTCTCATTAGTTTCCACTATAAAGGAGTCATCCTGCGGTGACATAAATACATCCAGCTCGCCCTGCGTCACATCGATGATTATGCGGATATCCACGTTCATGAAGCGCGGCTGGATCACAAAGAACACCGTCTGGCCAGGCTTCAGGGCAGCTGGCTTCGATTTGCATTCCTCTGTGGCACAAAAAGATGGTTATTAATTGGATTAATTAATTAGTAATTAATAATTAATTAAAATTTTTCCCAAGGACGCACTTAAGTAGGGAATTCTAGAGCCTCTCCATTGGGTTTGCGCTTCGTCAGCTTGGAATGAATTTCAGGGATTATCAAAAAGAGGGCAACACTCACCTATGGGCTTGGCATCGAAGCACATCCTTGACTCGACGGTGATCTGCTTGTAGCACTGATGGCCATCGGTGGGGTTACCGGCATAGGAGTCGCGGCACTTGGAGCACTGAACCATCCAGCAGAGCTGCGCCGAGTTCTTGCCGCCACCGGCCGTGCAGGTGGCATCGCTTTCCGTGTTGTTAGCGCAGTTGCACTTCTCCCCGGTGACAGGATCGCAGACGTTGCCATGGCCATGACACTGGCAGGGTCGGCAATCCTTCTGCAGATCGTCACTGCCGCGGAAATAGCCCCTCAGGCAGCTATCGCAGCGATCTCCATCCGTGTGGTTGCCGCACCTCAGGCACGTGGCATTATGAGCCGGTCCCTCTGGCAGAATCCTTTCAAGCTCGGAGCGCGTCATATTGAATACCGCCGGATCTGCATCGTAGGCCACACAAACGTCGCTGTGTCCGTGGCAATAGTCCAGGCACGGCTGGCAGGCATGACCCTCGCGGGGATTGCCCACGAAGAGTGGCTGACACTTCTCGCACTGCTCGCCCATCGTGTTGTTGTGGCACTTCAGGCATATATCCAGGCGGCTGCTGGACTCGCAGTTGGAGTGACCGTTGCACAGACACTGGATGCTGCAGTTGGCGCCCACGTAGCCAAAGTCGCACTGGCACTGGTCCGGACTCACGCAGTTGCCGCGGACGCAGCCCTGACTGCACACCGGCAAGCAGGTGCCTCGCTCCGACCGGTATCCATCGGCGCAGACGCACTCGTAGCCCACCGCTGTGTCAAGGTCGATACACTGCTCCGACACCGCATCGCAATTGTGATGGCCATTGATGCACTCGTTCTCCAGCGGGCAGGACACATAGTGCCAGGATACGACATCAGCATGGGTCAGCTGCGAATCATTTCGCCAGCTGGAATATATAATATCGCATGTAGATCCGGAGGGATGTTCCTGCTTGTGCTCCAGGGCGCCCTCTGTGCAAATGCCGTCGCCATTGTGACCTTCGCGGGCACACCAACCGCAATGGGCGTGCTCCAGACAGCTGGAGCAGCGGGTATAAACGTGACAGGGTTCCGGACAACGTTCCAGCTCGCTCGCCTCCAGCACTAGCCCACAGACGCCACCGGCACAGAAGAGGGGCTGGGAACTGGGCGTCAGACACGAGTTCAGCATGGTAGACCACTTGCAATCCTGGCGATCCTGCGTCGGCGATTGGCTCAGGCAGCTGCTGCAGTTCGTATGGCTGTGACAGGGCGGGGGACAGCTCTCCACCAGCTTGTACTGGTTCTTTTCCACCAGCTCCCGGGCTATGCACTCCACAGTGCCCAGCTCGTTCCTGGCCCAGTTGCATTGAGGCTGAAGCATGCAGCTCTCGCAGCTCAGTTGGTGACACTGCGGCAGGGGACAGAGGCCCAGGACTCCCACGCTCAGTTCCTTCGTGCACCAGGCACTGCGCCAGCCGCAGTCCACTCCGGAGGCCACGCATCTCCCGCGGATGCCGCACTCGTCACACCACTGACAGACGGGTGCCACCTCCTGATGCGTCGGCCAGGCGGCCAAACAGGCGCCACAGGTGGCAAAGCTCGAGCAGTTCCTGCCCGCCATCCACTCGTCTGTGCAGGCGGGTCCATTGTTGACCACCAGAGTGCCGTTGTGATTGGCGCACGGCGTGCGTCCATGGCTGAAGCAATGGCTGCTGTAGCTGTACGTATTCTGAATGGTGCAGTAGCTGCAGCCCATGTAGTGCCGGCACTGGTACTTGCTGCTGCTCCACAGCTGGCAGATGTCGTCGGGCAGCGATATCCTGGTCACATGACTGTGCGTTGAGCTGCCATCCCAGCCGCCGATGACAAAGATAACGCCCGTATCCGGATCGATGGCCATGTCCTCGGCATAGCTTGAAGCGGGCAGGCGACCTATGAGCTCCACATCGTCCGTTAAGCGCACCCACTGGTTACAGGCATACACATAGGCTATGAGGAGATCGGACCCGTTGTAAGGTTGTGTCCTGCCGCCATAGAGGATCATGTAGTGCTCCGTGCTCACCGCAGAGTGGAAATAGCGAGCCCGCGGCAGCAGAGAGGCGGGCGAGTTGATCTCCTTGAAGCTGGGCAGCTCCGTCCAGCTCAACTTCTGCAGGTCCAACGCATAAAGATTGCTCTGCGGTTCCGTGGAATAGCCGCCAAACAGATACACACTGTTCGTCTCCGGATGGTAGACAGTACTGTGGCCATAGAGCACGGGCATTCGGGCACCCACGGCCGCCAGCTGTTGCCACCGTCCAGTGTCCAGATTGAACTCCCACAGCTCCAGGGGCCGCGACTTATTCAGCGTTAAGCCGCCGAGCAGGAACAGTGACTCGTGCTCTTGGTAGCGGAGATGGGTAAGCGTATGGCCGGCCAGAGGAGGCGGCACTTCACCGTCACTGGGCTCAACCTCCACCGTGATTTGGCTCCAGCGCTGATTCTGTATCGAGAACATCCAGAAGTCATTGAGAAGCTGCGAGTTCGCACTGATTCCTCCGAAAATATAGATAATCTGCTTCTTCACGTAAATCTCCGAGGCATGAAAGTACCGTCCGAGCGGCATTCGATCCTCCGGAGTGGACGATTCCACCGTAACCTGCAGCCAGGTGCCGTTCTTCGTGTCGAACTGCCGGAAATCGTTGAGCGGCCCATGATTGGGAGAATAGCCACCGAACATCCACAGCGATCCCCGGCGATCCGCATTCACCGAGTGCCCAAAGCGCGGTATAGTTTTCTTCAAATGATCCAGACTCTCGCTCAGCAGCTGCGTGTTAAACAGTTCCGTCAGTACCAGGTGGCTTCGCTGCACCAATGTCCCACAATCCGCGCCAGCGTAGTTGGCATTGCTGCATATGCAGCGTCCGTACTCCGTGTCGCAATATCCCTGCATTCGCTTCGCATTGCAGTTGCTCGGACAGATCTCGATCTCGCAGCGGGCGCCCACATAGCCGGCGGGACAGACGCACCGCAGCTGATCGTCGCAGATGTGCGGCGACAGGCAGCTCCCGGCCACACAGTTCTTCACGGAGTAGAGAGCGTTGAATCCAAAGTGCCGGCGTTCGCTGCCCTGCTTGTAGTGAACCGTGACATGGCTGGAGCGGGCCTCGATGATCCTGGCCGAGCTGTAGGGGGCGCAGACAACAGCCAGGAGTTGATTCTGCTGCGTGGCACCCGTCAGATTCGGCAGACTGTCGTATATATACACCGCATTCTCGTCACAGTCCATGGCCAGGCTCTGCCACTGGAACTCCAGCTGAAGGAGCGACTTTTCCGCCTGCAGGGTCTTCGGTTGCAGTATCCACAGGCACTCCTTCACCTCCAGACTGGCGCCCCAGGGCGAGCGATACGACTGGTAAGAGCCAATGGCACTCTTGCCGATGTTGGTGAGTATTCCCCTCGATTCGCATTGGTAGTAGCATTGCCCACCGTCTCTGGGATCGCCGTAGTAGCCGGCGGCACACAGATCGCACTTGAGACCCTGCGTGTTGTCCTTGCAGTAGCACTCACCATTGCTCACATTGCAGATGCCCAGATCCTGGTTGCCATGGCCATTGCACTCGCACGGATGACAGCCATGGGGCGATGTGGCATTCCCGTAGCTTCCCTGACGGCACTGTTCGCACTTTTCGCCCTCCGTCCACGATTGGCACTGGTCGCACTTCCCCAACCGCTCCAGGCAAGTCGAGTGATTGTTGCAGCCACAGCTGAGTCCGCAATCCGGTCCGGTCCAGCCCAGGGCACAGTTGCACGTATAATCCGGCGGTCCCGAGCAGTTTCCGTTCTGACACATCTCGTAGCAGGTCCTCACGCAGCTAAACTTCCCGTCTCCTGTGTAACCCCGGCGGCAGTGACAGTTGTAGCTGCCCTGGGTGTTGGTGCACTTGGCCTCCTTGTGGCAATCGTGCAGGCCCAGCCCGCACTCGTCGACATCCGGGCACTGGGCGTACGCCCACTCTGCGTCATGGTGAGACGAACTATTCAGGGCGAGGGAGCAATTGCCGGCGCTGTAGCTGAAGTCGCCCTGCATGCAGATGCCCTCGATGGGATTGTCCCGGTCGAAGCACCAGCCACAGCTCAAGGTGCGCAGACAGGAGGAACAATTGCGATGCTGCTCGCAGGACTTGCACTGTTGCTGCTGCAGCTGCAGGGGTTGCTGGAGCTGCTTCTGATCGCCGACATGCTCCTGCGTTTGCCGACTGACCACCTGGTCCATCCACTCGCGACACATTCCGAACTGATACTCGCTGGTATACACCGAGAAGCTGAAGCACTGCGAGCTGGCCTCACACCACACGCACCGTCCGCGCTCGCCCAGGCAGTCCTGGCATCCCTGCCGCTCTCTGCAGGATCTGGGACACTCCTCCACTGCTCGCACGCTATTGTTGGTCTTGCCGATCCTGCCGCAACGGGCGTCCTCTGTCCACCACTCGCACTCGCCACTCTTGGCGCAGGCCTCGCAGCTCACATAATTCGTGCAGTTGGAACACTGACTCGGCTGGCTGATCAGATAGGACCAGTGGAAGTTACTCAGCTCTGTGGGCTCCCTACAGACCTCGGTCTCGTTCACGGACCGCAGGTGACAGCGGCTGGTGAGGGGGCACCAGGCGCAAGAGGCATCCGTGAGGCAATGCAAGCAGTTTCCATACTGGGTGCAGTCCCCGGAGTAGTATGGCTCCAAGTATTCGAAAGTGAAGGCGTTCAGCTGGCCGTTGTGCAGATGCTGGAGCTCCATTTTGGTCTTCTGATAGGCGTTGTAGATTCCGTTGCCACCAATCCGCCGGCGAGCCTGAAAATCGATGAGGAACGGCTGCTCTGTGGTGGGCAGCTGGACGTTGCTGCAGTAGCTCTGGTTCGAGCTCTGCGTGGTGACATTGATAAGCTCATCGAGATTGAGTCCCAGGCCGGCACGAAGCACCGCCGTCGAGTAGCTGGTACAGACCTGGATGGCCGAGTTGTTCCACTGATGCTGCGGCCTGACGAAACCCAACAGCCTGGCCAGCATCTCTCCCTCCAGCTTGTGCTCGAAGTATGTGGTGAACGGCGGCGACGCAAAGTCCACCATGGTGGCATTTACAATGCCCACGTAGTCCGGCATTGTGTAGTTAATCGGATAATGGTACTTGACGTACGTGAGTCCCGGCCGTCGGTCGTTGCTGGTGCAAAGGGAGGGGCGACGGATCTCGGTGCCCTGGTCGCCCCACCAGCCAGAACTGTCTCCGCATATCCCATAGTTGTCGTCCCGGTGGTGGCATCTGGCGTTCTGCACACACCACGTGCACTCGTTCAAGCCAAGCTTGCTGGCCACCGAGAAGGCGGCCTTGTTCCTGGACTTTGCCCCCCACTGCGAGCCGTGCACCAGGCAGGAGTGACAGTCACCGAGCGAGGGACAGATTCCGGGACATCGTGTTGTCTGCAGATTGGTGGTACAATTGGCACCAATTGTGCGACCGTAGCAGCTACTGTCCGCCGAGCACCAGCCACATTCGGGATTCGAGAGGCAGGCGGTGTGCGAGGAGTGGAGTCTGCAGGAGATTTCGGGATTGTACAGCGTGTTTTCCACGCGCAGCACCTGGGGCAGTTCGTAGGCAAAAAGGTCAGCATTCACATTCCCGTGGTAACCGCCCACAATGAGGAGCGTGTGGTTCCTGCGCAGAGCCGCTGCCTGAGCAAACACACCCTGGGGCTTCGGGTAAAGGCTATCCTCGGCGGCGACCACCTGATTGATCCAGATGTGGCAGCTGAGGTGGTACCAGTACATTTGGTTGTCGTAGCAAATCTCATCCTTGTTGTGCCGGTGGGTGTAGCCTCCAAAGACGATCATGTAGTTGCCCGAAATGGTGGCCGTGTGGAAGGCCCGTTCCCTGGGTATATTAGTGTCCCGAAGTGCCGTTCGCGGATACAAAATCTCCGTCCAGTGTTGCTGGTCCAGCTGAAAGGCAAATATCCTATCCGAGAGCTTGGAAAAGCGAGCCAAACTGGTCATAATCCCACCAAACACAATCAGGGAATTGGTGGCCTTGTAGTAGACCGTGGAGTGGGCGGCCAGGCGCACGTCCAGGGTTTTGCCGCCCCTCGGTTGCACCAGTTCCCACTGCGAGTCCTCGGACAGGGGCAAACGGATCCGATACACGCTTGAAGAGAACTCTCCCGACTCAAGACTACCGCCGAATGTGTAGAGATAGTCGCCAGCGGCGTTCAACGTATGCCTGGCCACTGCCGGATGCTTCACTTCCGATCTAATGGCCATTTGCTTCCACTTTCCGCCACTCTCCGTGTTGTTGTACTGCCAGAGATCACTGTAAAAGCTTCCATTGGCATGCTTGCCGCCGAAGATGACGAATCCGCCTGGCACCCGATCCGCAGCATGTCCGTAGCGACCATGGGGCTTGTGATCCGTCACCTCTTCCAGTATGTCCTCCAGGTATTCGTTCAGTTCCTCGTCCGTCGAGTTGGCATTCACAATGGTCAGTGGCAGGGATGAACGTGTGCGCCGCTGATGCAGATTGGACTCTGCCAGCGTGTACAGAATATTCCGGAAGAAGCTAACGTCGCTGTTCAGACCCCACAGCTTCGCCTCGTCCTCGTTCTTGTGCTGGAGAACGGCCTTGAGCAGCGTATGGTCGATCTTTTGCGGATGATAAAAGTGACGGCGACTCTGCAGTGCAATGCCCCACTCATCCTCCCACTGACTTGTGCTGAAGCGATAAATCTGAAGAGTGCTGATAACGTTGTTCAAATCGTAGCCGCCGAACACATACAGCGCGTCTTCGTCCTCCATGTAGACGGCTGTGTGAGCGGCGCGTGGAGTCATGCCCTCAGCATCGGTGGCCAGCCAGCGCCAGCTGCTGCCCGGCGGATGGTCGCTTAGATCGCATAGCCGACCGCTGTATCCCCGCGAGCAGTGACAGATGCTCTTCTGGCACTGCCCGCGTCCCTGGCCCTCGCCGCAGCGCTGGGGGCAGGCCTCGTCCTCGCAGTCAGGGCCAACCCACTCGCCGCGACAGACGCACTGGTGGCCCACACATTTGCCGTGGTTGTGGCAGTTGTTCAAGCAGTTTGATATGTAGTAGGAGGCGCGGAAGCCATCCAGCACGTAGTTCGTATCGCTGTACATGAGGATGAGCATCTGGGGGACAAATTAGTGGGACAATTAGAACAACTCAAACTGAAATAATAGACAACTTACACTTCCACTGCGGGCCACCAGCCGCTGCGGCTGGGTTCGGCCACTAAAGCTGCCCAGGAGCGTCGAGTTGAAGGAGTCTCCATCATAGACGTAAATGTAGTCGTAGGAGCACTCCGTGCCCATGCTATGGAACGTCAGCGTGATGAACTGGCTGTCGTTCTTCGCCTTGATCAGCCACTCGCAGTGCGAGTCCTGCGTATAGTTGTGGCCGGAGGGTCCGTCCGAAATCTCGCCGTACGGCTCCGTGAAGACCTTGCGACTGCGATCGCAGGGCACCGGCGGCGGCTGTGGAGTGTGCACCTGCTCGGTAGGCAGCGGTAGCGCCAGCACGAGCGTCCAGAATGTCAAGGCCAGCAACGCGTACATTTTTCGCATTTTAATTACTGGCTCACTTTTATGCAAATTTTTTCACACATCTTTCACTGGGCCATTTCCGACGTTAATTTCGCTCCAGCCAAGGCCCGCTGGCGTCTTCCATAGCACACGACTAGGCTCAGCGCCCGGGCCAACAAATGCTTTCTATTTGCCGTGTTTTAAAACTACAAATAAAAAACATATATATCTCGCAGGTTTTCTGTTTATTATGCGAAAAGTCGTAAGAAAAAATGGGGGGATTTTACTTCTCGGTAGCTGGTTACACCTGAAATCGAAACTGTTGCCAGATGCGGAAAAATATGTCCCTTTCTTTATTTTTCTTTCGAGCGTCCCTTGCAACGATTTAAAATCCTCAAAGTGGCTGTGGAAACTCTAAAAGAAAAGGAAATTTTATTCCCTTCCTGAAAAAAATCAGGAAAAGCCCTTAAAATCCTGGAGAAAGGTTTATAACCCGCCAAACATTTCGCGTTGCCGAAGTGGGATCTTTATCGAGCGTGGAATAGAGTGACCGTGGCGCACACATAGCGCTAACCTTTAATGACAATCGATATCAACAAAAACATCGGTAAAAACATCGATGTTTTCAGCATATGTCATCTGTCAAATCTTCCGTCCCTTTCTTTTTTCTTCGTTTCCGGTGAGTGCGTGTGCTCCGCGTTTATTTTGCTAAAATGTGTAATAAATATATCTCTAAATCCGTTTCTTTGCAGCGAGGTAAAAGGTAGAAGTTCCCCGTGAAGCCTTCAAGATGGTAAGCATTCGTTTTGTGCTTGGTAGAGAGATAAAGCAACGTTAAAGTCTGGCAACAGGCCCCCACCACTGGCAACATGGCGCTCGAAGTGGCCCGTGCCTGTGCCGGAAAGAATCAAGATTGTCGTTCTAATTTGTGCATTTTCTCACAGGTGAACGTACCTAAGCAACGTCGCACTTTCTGCAAGAAATGCAAGGTCCACAAGCTGCACAAGGTGACGCAGTACAAGAAGTCCAAGGAGCGCAAGGGTGCTCAGGGCAGGAGGCGTTACGACAGGAAGCAGCAGGGTTTCGGAGGTCAGACTAAGCCCATCTTCAGGAAGAAGGTGAGTGATACCTCCTTCACATGCAACAATTGTTGTTGTTGCCATTAATTACCAGAATGGCGCTTTGTAGAACTAAATCGCTGCGCTTACGAGCATTCGGCTTTTTGGTGGGAAAAAACTGTGCCAGATCAAAATTGTTGTTGCACCGGTGCGGCCGCGAAGGCAGCGTTATGGCCATCCTCGGCCACAGCGCCCCACCTGCAGCTTCAGACAACCCAATAAGACCTCCTTCACACTTTATGTTCTTGTTTTCTAAATGACATTGCTAATCGGAGTTGTTTTTCGTCCAATTTCAGGCCAAGACCACCAAGAAAATTGTGCTGCGTATGGAATGCACCGAGTGCAAATACCGCAAGCAGACTCCCCTGAAGCGTTGCAAGCACTTCGAGCTGGGCGGTGACAAGAAGCGCAAGGGACAGATGATCCAGTTCTAGGCTCATCATCCGTTTCCACCCGCCACTCTTTTTACCTAACGAAGTGTTTTAAGTTGTTTTCGACCCGTCGTCGCACGTCGGGAAATAAAACAAATTGAAGTGTAGAGACGTAAGCTTTAAAAGTGTTTAATTGAAAACGGTAGCAACAATTGCTATATCACAAGGTGGGCGTGGGCAGTTCCTCTCAGTTCATCACTCACGGACACCGTCTGCCAGGATCAGGTCCGGTGTGCTGGAAAGTGAACGGAATTAGCTTGGATTGGCTCGAAGAACAAGCTGCACTTACTCCAATAAGCGCGGCTCCAGACCCTCTGATTGCATCTTCTGCTTGACTGCCGGCGCTGGAACGCCTACATGCAGCATTTTGAAGAACTTTCTGTAGCGCACATCTTCGCAAGCACGCACACCGGCTGGCTCCGCTGGGGCTTCATCTACAGGTGTCTCTGACATGGGTGTGATTTCCAAATCCGGCTTTGGGGCCTCTGTGGGCTTTTCAGATGGCGCTGGCCCACTCGCACCTTCGCTCGGCACATGGTGGTCGGTGGGTATGGAGGCGAGCTTCGCCTCAAGAATTATCAGGGATGCCTCCGTTTTTTGCAGCTGCCTTTCCATCTCCACAAACTTTGTCTCGCAGCCCAAAGCAAATTCATTGAGGAAGTTGCAGGTGGTGACCAGGAAGTGGTTCACAAATGCCAGGATGCGCTTCTGGTTGAGCGGTGGTACCTGTAAGAAGGACAGCATTAGATGCATTCCTCGCTCTTTGCTGCATCCCATTTACCTGCGTTTTGTCCACGTCCATAACTGCAGAGCTTTCCATTAAATTTCTTAAATATAAAAACTAAATTCGCAAAGTATAAATATACTAATCGATTAATTGATATCGGAATTGAAGTACAAGTCGATTGTCTATGGTTAATGTGCCCAACTTACGGAGGGATTTGCACGTTAAATTTGAAATTATTGAACGCTCATTCAAAATAAATAAACAAAACAAATGCATTAATAACGTACCTCTTTGGTGATTAAAAGTATAGCATTTCAGAAGCCCATTTGAGTGTCTTAAACATTACGTCCAGTTGGTTTTAAATATTTTATTTATTCACTTTATTATATCTTAACATGAAATGTGTGAATGGTATTCCTCGAGTATTATGTACTTTCCTTTTCGATTTATTATAAAAGTATCGTTATTTTCCAGTTAATATGCTTCTTTATTTATATTTTATTTTTGTATGTATGTATAAACTTATGTGCTGGGTGTTTTTGTTTGTTTTTAGGACCTGGGACCTTTCCTATATATGCTCAAATCTACAATGAACTTTTATTACGACTTAGTTAATTAATGCTTATCGTGTTTTATTCATTATCTTCGCCTCACTTTTGCTTACTTAAAGATTTCTCAATTTTATGTTTTTGTTACATCTTTCTAGATCGGTTGCGTCTTTCATGCTGAAGAATTACAATATTTTTGTGGTGTGTTTGCAACATTTAGAAGAATTCTTACAGGATTCTCCTGAGAACGAAAGTATGCTGGGTGTTGCTGGTGTTTTTTATATTTTCATTTCTTATTCGGCAGTGGATTTGTAACGGTTCGAAAAAAGCGTTTTTGAAAATTGAAGAAAATTAAAATGCTGCCAGCAGCGAAATCTTGTTATTAAAAAACAAAACAACAGATTATTTTCGGTGTGCGTGTGTTAATAATGGTGTTTTCTTTTGTTGGTGTTTCTATGTTAAAGTCTCTGATTATATTGCCACCGTTGCAAGCGAGAGCCAGCTGGCTTACAACGTCCTCAATTGGAATCATCAATTGGAATTGGAATGTTTCTTCAGGTTCTGCTGGAGGTTGGGTTTTGGAAATGAAAAGGCAGGCGCGGGCGTAAGTCACACGGCTTCGTATTTTGTAAAACTTTATTTCAAATAAAAATACATGGTAATAAAAATCAAAAATGTACAGTTAAAATTATAAATCAATAGATTTATGTATATGTAAATGTATATATCTGCTATATAACTGTGTGGATATCCACATTAACTTTTATTACCATCGCGCGATCGTCGTCATCGTTATGGATCTCTGCGGGGGAACCGATCGATCCAAGGTGATTCTTCGGGTTATTTGACTTTAACAACTAAGGCGTAAATTAAAATAAGTAATTAAAACAAAAGAGGATTTGAATGGTGTGTACACAGATCTCGCTACGCTATCGCTAACGATTTTGTTTAAGTTTTGATTCGGGTTCCGGATTCATCGTTTTCAAATATCAACTTTTCGGGGTGTATTTAGAGTGTGTGTGTGTGTGTTTTTGTCACGTAAAATAATAATAATTGGTAATACTAAAAACTAATATTGAGTTGCTCGGCTTTCACGTTCAATTCACATTTCTATATATACGTGATCATTGATTAAAAATACGAGTACGCAGCATCCATCGATAAGCGGATCTAATTTATATTCAACTACGAAATCCATTGGATCAGCGATTGGCGCCAACATTTGTTTGTTTGTTTATCCTTCGGTTTAATACTAGGCATAAATTAAATAAATAGCTTAGCATACAGTGTTTATAGCTTGCCTGCAATCATCAATCATTATTTATATCGCATCTGATCATGGTCGTCGCGGACGATCGATCGATCGTCCCTCAAGAATTGCGTACACCCCCTACTATTACTCTTTTTTTTTTAACGACAATACAAATAATAGATTTAAAGCAGTGCGCATTCTGCACTTACTAATTAGTAAAGTTTCCGTTTTGTGGTCGCTACTTGACATAAATAAGCCGCCCGCCGACAACAGTCGTCCTCGTCCTCGTCCTCTAATTAATGTTAATTTACAATTCATCGCGCTCTCCTTCGCTAATATGGAGTCGGGGTTATGTGGTTGGTTATATGCATATGCCTTTTGCTTAGTCTACAGAATTTGATCGTCTACATCTTCACGCATCCATCCGCTCCAGGCTGCTGGCTGCAGGACGCTCTCGCCCGAGCTCCCGGCCTGCAGGGAGGGAATCAACGTGTCCCGGCACTTGCACAGCGAGTTTGCCTATACATTTGTCATGGCCCGGCAGTCCATGGGCACAGAATAAGTATATATATGTATGTATATTGTGGGTGTGTTATGTATATAAAATGTACAGGAAGTCGGGCTGTGTTTTTATATGGGCAATCGCTCGATTCTGATCGATCAATCGCTGTGCAAGTGCCACTAAAACTAGAACCGAAAAGATGATCGATCTTGAGTAGATTCTTCCCATAATGTTATTCGGGGCGAGATCCTCAGCAAGATCAAACTCTTTTGCTGCTACACGGTGTTGAAATACATAAGGTTCATGTGTGTTTTTGTTGTGGGTGTATTTTTTATGGTTATATGCCGTGTATTATGCATTGCTTTTAGAGTGTTACGTTACTTTCCTAAATTACACACACGACTCCTCTCTTCTGACTTGCTCTACTTGACTCTGTTTGTTGCTCGCTTTGAAATGCCGTTTATCTCATTTTGAATTTATTCTGATTTTTGTTTTTGTTTTTTAGTTACGTTACGTTACGTTACGTTATAGCAGCAATTGGCGCTTTCTACTCTTTCATCATCATCATCATCATCTTATTGTTGTATGCATAATTTGTTGTTCTCGGTTGAAGTATAATTAGATTTAAATGTATAGTATATATATAATGTATGTATAATTATTTAACTCGAACTCGTAATCGCTTAGCTGTGAGCTGCTGGCATCTGCGTTTGCTTCTGCAATCTGCACTCTGGATTCTGGATTCTGAATTCTGAATTCTATCGATCCGGCTGGGCCAGTCTCGCGCTTGTGGTCTCCGTTTTAGACAAACACCTTGGCGAGGCCATCGGCCCCGGCACTGGCGATGTACGGCTTGGTGGCATGGAAGGCCACATCGAATATACTCTCGTCGAACTTCTTGCGGTGCGCGGTGATCTCCTGCACGCACGTCTTATTGTCCAAATTCCACAGCCGTATCGAGCAGTCGTGCGAGCCGGACAGCAAGTACAGCCCGTGCGCATCCACGGCCAACGAGGTGACCGGCTCCAAATGCGCCACCATGGAGTGAACCAGTGTGCCGGATGTGTTGTCCCAGAAGCGAATATGCCTATCCTCGTGCGCCGTGATCGTGATGGGGAGTGTCGGATGCGACACCACCTTGTTAATGAATTTCCCCGTGTTGCCGGACATCTCCTGTGCCGCTTCCAGGCGCACCACCTGCTTGCCCGTCTCCGTGTCGTAAACGATACAGTGTGCACTGTTGTACGCGACCACAATGTGGTCGACCTCGTTGCGAACAAAGTCCACGGACGAGGGCACACCCTCCGTCTCCGAGGCCGTGTAGGTGCGCAGCAGCGGCTCCTTGTTGTAGGGCGACCAGAGCTTCACGGTGCCATCCGCCGAGCACGACACAATATTACTCTGCATGGTGGTTAGGCCCCAGACGGCGTCTGTGTGTCCCTCCAGGGTGCCGGAGTGCACGTTCGGGTCGTAGCAATCATACGGATCGATGTTCGGCGAAGGCAGCTGCCAGCACTCGATGTTGCCGTCCAGGCCGCCCGAGTAGCATGTCTCGCCGTTGGAGGACATACCCAGACACAGAACTGGACCTGTGTGAGCACGGAACGTGTACAGGGGCTCCACATCCAGACTGGCCGACTTCTTGGCCTGCACCGTTTTCTGCAGATTCCATAGCTTCAGCGTGTGATCCTCGGAGGCGGTGATAAGCACCGGCTCCTCCGGGTGGAAAATCAACGAGCGCACGCCATCAAAGTGCGAGCGCAGCGTGTACTTGGCGTTCCAGGTCTTGCGGTAACCAGCACCGCCGGCACTGCCGCCAGTTCCATCCTTTGAGTTGGCGTCGTAGGCTCCATCAGATTCGTTATTCACCGTCAGTTGGGCCAGCTCACCCAGTCCCAGTGAGCCGTCAACCTCTGTGGAAAGATTAGGGAATACTACAATTATTTAAAACGATATTCGGGATGCGAATCACCGCTCAAGGAGTCCCCTAATCCTACTCCAATGCCAATTGGATTATTTGCTTAATGAATTTCAAACTAGAAGGGACTCCATAGAGGGTTCTCTTAGCCTAGCGAAAGCATATTAGAGATTTTTGAGTGTGTGTTGAAAAAGCACCTTCGTTCATGAGATTCATATCGTTCAAGAGCTGCTCTCCCACCTCGGCCTCAAGATCTACGTAGAGCGTAGAGGACAGAGTCGCCAAAGAAACAGAAGCAGAACAAAAAGCGTAAGACAACGGCAAGCCAGCCATAAAGCTAGGATGGATATCTACGTGGGTTAATCGGGAGTTTTGAATCGGGGGCTAACATCGAATTGATATCGTGATAAGCTACGATTTGGTAAACCAAAAAAATGCTATAATGTGAGGCGGGCCCATGCGGGAATAGGGCTGCAGGTTGCAGGTGGCAGGTATAGGTTTTCAGGCTTTTCTTTTAGTCTGCGGATAACAGAGTAGGGAGAACAAAGCCATCGGGATCACGACATACCTTCAGTCAGCATATCCTTGCCGGATTTGGCCCGCTTGGCCAGCTTCACGTCCGTGTCGTCATTGTCGGTGGCCACCATCTCCAGGTCGTCCGATATCTCATCGTCATCAGACATCTCGGTGGCGCCCAGGAACTCAAAGTTCGCCATAACGGCCGCCTCGGTGTCCACGATGATCTCGTCGATCGATTGTTGCACTTTTTTAGCGGGAGTATGACGGCCTGATGTGAGCAAATTATTCAAATCTCCCAACAGGGGGGTCGTATCACAATAACACCTACCTTCCGTCTCCGAGGCGCGCTTGTTGCTCTCGTTTCCATTAATGTTCGGACTGAGGTTCTCGCCCCCAGTGCCACCACCGAGTCCGCCGCCCAGCCCACCGCCGCTGCCGTCGTGCTCCGCATTATTGTTCAGACCAAGGATCGAGCGCACTCGGTTTGAGCGCACATCGATGATGTTGTCTGTGTAGCCAATCTCAGCCAGATATTGGCGCAGCATTTGCCGGCCCTGCCGCCACGTTGTGTTCGAGACGCTGCTGTAGGGCACCTCCGAGTCGGTGGCCACTTCGCCGGCCAGGCCAGCGTCCTCGTTCGAAGGCTTGAACTCGTTCAACTGCGGCGGATCAGTGCCGTACTTTAGCCGATAGAACTTGGCGCGCTCCTGACGCAGGGCATACTCCAGCATCTTGATGCGACGCGTCAAGTCGGATTTGAGGCTTTCCAAGCACTTGCGTTCCCCGAGAAGCATTGCGATGCGAGCCTTTAAAAGAGGGAAAAAGAAAAGTGTTTAGTTTCTATTTAAATGGAGATTAAAGTGAATTATAAATCGGGGAAATAGGAATTGCTAATCGCATCTTTTATTAATTTCCCTAAAATATTACGCAAACCGCAAAGTGAAAGTTATGGCTGGATTGTTTACCATGAAATGATTTACCTAATGCAATAAATCCAGGGGGAAAACACATCAACAAAACTACGAGTTATGGAAAAATAATTAATACAGCTATTTAAAGCTTTTCCCAATGGCTTTGTCCCCCTTTTTTCTTTTATTTACAGCCGTTGCAATCCAATTGCGTTTGCTTTTGTGCCGCCACAAGAGTGATGTGTGTTGTGGCGGGTTGCGGGCATAATTGACGCTCCGCTGCGTTGGGGCCAACGAAAAACAATTAAATTCAATTAATTGTGATACAGTAAAAAATACAATAACACAACACAAAAAAAAAAAAAACACAACTGGCCCAATTAGCCGATGGGGTAGAGATCTAAGCCCGGTCGGTCGGTCGGTCGGGCGATCTGTGCTGTCGTCGCTGCTGCCATTAAAGCATGTGCGTAAAAACTGCAATGTAGCCAACAACCGCATCCCCCAGTGAATCCAATCCGCCCCTCGTTCCGCCCATTTTGTGTAGCAACAGTGTGCAGAGCGTAGTGTAGTTATGACTGCGCAGTTCGCGGATGGCGGCGGATGGATGCCAAAGACGGCACTGCACCTGACACAGTTGCCGGAGGGAGCAGAGCCGTTGCTTGCGTTAAGGAATAAAACTTTTGCTTTTTTTCCCTCCAACCCTTCTTCTATATCCTATTCCATGCTATGACGACGCCCCTACAAAAAAAAACACAAATACGAAATTCAAATGGGGGAAGTGGGCGGCACCCACACAAAATACATACGGCCGAGGTCAAGAAAATAGGAATTTATGTATTAAAAGGTATTTAAAAATTATCAAATTATTAATCTCATAGGAAAATAAAGAAGAGAAAGTTGTTAAATTATTATTATAATTTCTTGTATGAGAAAGTCGTTAAAATATTTGATTATAATTTATTTGATTAGAATTCCTAACCCAATTGCTAATTTTTATTTTTATTCACAAAGTATTAACAATTTTAATAGACAAAAATTTTATTTACGTGTTTTTAACTATATTAAAGCTTAGTCTTAAATGGTTCTTTGATAAGCAGCTCAAGTTGGCTTATGAAGTCTGAATTTATAATAAAAACTATCATATTTATTGTGTTAGAAATACCTAAGATCACTTCTAAAAATTACCTGGCACTAAAATACAATTTAAAATGCTTTGGACTATATTTTCCGACATCGCCTACTATTATTTTGGCCACAGTTGTCCCACAACGCATGTCTGCGGAATGAGAGAGCCCAGAACTAACAACAATAAACATTTTTTTTGTGCCGTGCTAATAGTAAACGAGAAAATGCGAGAGTGCGAGCAGAAGCAAACGCTCCAATCCCGGTCCGATCCGCTCCACTCTTTGTTCTGCTACCGCTTCTGTTTAATGGAAACATGTTGTGCATTTAAATTAACGCTCAATGGCATTTCGTTTGGCTCCTTAAGCTGGCTAATTAAATCCGGCGCTGATGTTGCAGATATTCGAGCCAAGGGCCCCGCGGAGCGCTGCTGTTGCAGTGCGCCGCCACACGCCAACGCCTCCTCCTGATCTCCACCGCCTCACAAATCGCTCTGCGACATGCAACTAGCTTGGTTTTGCCCCCACAATTAGAAATTACGAATGCCATGACAAATGCACATTTGTAATATTTGTAACTAAATTGCCCAGGCGGAGGAGAAGCCGGATTATGATTAACATTCTTTTGAAACGCGTGTTAATCGGAAAAAAATACGATTCTCAGGACAACTATATAGTGTATAATGTAATGCAAAATATATAAAGCAATTCATATTTGTATAAATAGAATTATTTTTATGACAAGCGGCGCTGGGTTTTTTTTTCTAATCTACAAATGCATTCGCACACAGAGACAAAATTGTGAAATGATTGAAAATGTATTAGCAGCTGCCGCTTTATTCTTGGCTATAAGTGTTAATTGAATCGACTTTTTATAATGCTGACAAACAGTGGTTTATGGCAAACAAATATAAGAGGTTTTTCAAGGGCTTTTGAGGCATGGAAAATAACTTTTAACTGAAAATAAACAACATATTACGAATGGCTATCAACTTATGAATTTCTTTTAACATTTTCAAAAAGGTTCTTTCTTATATTTTCCATTAAAGAATTATTTAATGTAGTTTATATCCCGAGTACCATTAGATCGAACAGAATTATTTGCAAGAAACCAACCACGGTGCAAGTTAATTGCCTCGACAGACGCGACAGCAGGAAAAGCCGGCCCGAGTAGGAAGTGGAAGTGGATGCAGCGTTCAAGAACGAGGAGGAACGCACACTGCACATAATCGAAAAGAGGCAAGGACGTTGCATTTGCGGCTGTCGACGACACTGACACACAAAGATGTGAGCTGCGGATGTGTATAAATAGAAGCAAAAGCAGGGAATCAGCCGCAACCACTAATGGTAGATGATGATGATGATGATTATGCCGAGCAGGAATGGCATCGGTAGACCCAACTAAGATGGCGTCCCATGGAGCGGCGGTGGGTTGAAAGTGTCGCCGCATCTGCCCACTCGAACTTGGTTTGGTTTTGGGCAAAAAACAGCAAACTTGGCGAACAGGTTCATAAATATCGTGGCGACAAATGTGCGTTGTTGTTAACTTGTTTATTTTCTGCGTTTTCCCCGCTTGATGCAAAGTCGGGAGAGAGCGAGAGATTTGAATGTCACGTTGCATTTCAGAGCGTAACGGGTGGGGGGGAGACGGTGAAGTGCGCCTCGTTATTGATACAGCGGATAACACGAGTCGTCGCCGCCGACAGGTGAAAGCGCCTTATCGCTTTCGGGTTGACATTGACACTGGGCATGGGCCTGGCCTCTCCCCTAACCTAGCCCAGAAATCAGGCTACAAATATTCGGGGGTTAAAGAAGGCTCCCTCTGCGGCAAACGGAGCATAAATTCGATTACGGCGATTGCTCGGCTCTTTTCGCTTCCATGCAGACAGCCATTGCCTCCTGCTACCTCTGCTCCTTCTCCCCTTCCTCCTCCTCCCTAATTGCCAATTCGGCTGGCCTTCTCCTCTACCCATATTCCACACACTCCTCCCCACATTGCTGTTTGCCTTGCATGTTCATGCATTAGCGCCTCGAAAAAATCATTGAAATGGAAAGTGAGCTCCCGCTGACGATAAACAAGGACCTTTAACCCTCAACAACGAGTACTTGTCATGCCATTTTGTACTGAAAGCTTTGTTTGGCATTCCCTACACGCATAGGAATATCGAATGTATGAAAAAGGATCAATAATGAAATATAAAATATAAAAAATCTACATGAAAGTGCTTCCTATTCCTAGATTTTGCTCTCAAGCTTCCCAATTTACATATCCTTCAAACGATATCTTCCCAGTAAACGTTAAGGTTAAGGGATAGCTGTGACTCACCTGCAATTCGGCTCTGTCCACGTCCCATTGTGAGCGCTCCAGCTCAAAGCGCGACCACTCGTGCTGGATAAAGTGCAATATTCCCGGTATTGTGTACTGGGGCGTGGTGGCCTGCTGGTTATTCGGTCCGCCGCCTGCCATTCCGTTGCTGCCGTCGTCACCCACGTTGCTCATGCCGCCGACCAGGCCGCCAACATTAGCGTTCTGTCCACCAGCGTTCAGGCCGCTGATACTCAGACCGCCACTGCCGCCGCCCAGGCTGTTGGATAGCACTCCGCCGATCGAAGAGTTGGCACCGCCAACGCCGCTGCCGCCGAGGACTCCGGCTCCCGCACCGCCAACCGGCTTGTTGTTAATGCCAGCGGTGGCTCCCGAGTTGGTGCCCATTGGTTTTCGTCGCGCTCTCTGTGGCTGTGCTGGCTGGCTGGCTGCCGGGTGGTTCTAGCTACTGCTACTGCTCCTGCTCCCGGTGCTGCTCCGTCTGGTCCTGCAACTGCTGCTGCTACTGTTTCTTCGCTTGCCAGCTGTCCGCCTTGTGTTGCCCAATGCTAAAAATGCAGTGTCCTTTGTTTATGGCTCTCGAATTGAGTTCCTGCTGCTACTGCTGCTCGTCCTTTGTCGCTGCTGTTACTCCTGGTCCTGTTTCGTGTGTTTTTCGTTGGTTTTTGGAGGGGGGAAGAAGAGCAAAGTTCCGTACATGAGACAAATGAGGTCATTGAATTTTCCGAATGCGGGGGGAGAGCCCAAGAGGGAGCAGCAGGACACTCTCTTCTCCGGCTCCGGCTCCCTCTCGCTCGCACGCCCGCAATCGCCCTATGCTATGTGCTACTACTATTGAGCCCTCGCCCGAATCCGCCACCGCCCGCCCCCGCCGCCCGCGCACCGACTCTCTCGGACTCTCTTTACGGCTCACACGTACGGTACAACGTCACACGCGACCCGCACTCTCGCCTCAGTGCTGCCAGCAGCGGTTGGAAAAAGGCTAAATTATAGCGCACAAAAGCCGTGAAACAGCTGATGTAATGGCGGAGTTTAAACTCCGCCGCGGGGGAGGGGGAGCCTCCCTTGGTGCAATTACTGAAGGTGTTACACGGCCATTCGCCACACTTTCCACGCTGCATTTGTCGGAAAACTCAACTGAGAGGCACACACACACACACGCTCACACTCTCGTATGGAAATTTGAATGGCGCACAGTAACTCACGGCACGGATTTTGGACACAGGCACGGGCTTATTACGGGTTATTCTCTTTTCAATGAAATTTCAATTAATTCCTGGGACTTGCTACTAGATTCCCGGGCAAGACGCTTCGGAACCTTTCAATAGCTTTTGCTGGTTTACTTGACAATTTTGTTTACTATTTACAGCTTTTTCCAAGGAAACGTTGTTGCTACCTTTCACGATTCACCGTTTTGGGGAGCGAACAAATGACGCGGTGGGGGAAGGGCGCATTCCCCGAATGGGAGACGAGACGCAGACGGCGATTAGAGTGCAGCGCGTTCGGCGATTTGGTCCATTGTTGCGCCGCCCGTTTGCAATTACTAATTAATTAAGGCGAATGCCGAGCTCGGTGCTGCTGCATACAAAAAGTCGATTTGATTCGATTCGGCCGCACATCAGAATGTTTGGCCTGGAACTCTGAAATAACACAGAGTTGCAGCGGCACAGTATTCCTCTCGCTCGCACTCGCGCACCTGCAGCCCGTCCGCCTCGTATGGCCGTCTCGCTCGGCGAGTCTATATACAAAGAAAAACACGCACACACTAGCGAACGTACGCATACGCCAGAGCCGAAGTATTTTCACTTTGCTGAATTTGGCGAGTGCGGTTTCTGCGTTTTAGCCACGCGTATTCTTGGGGCCGATGTGTTTCGCTTACTTTGCGTTTTAATGGACCGCTTGGCTGTATTTTGCAATTTTTCTCTTGATTCTCATTGGTATAATACTAGGGATGTGAAAAATATATGAATCTATCAGTAATCGAAATATTGATTTCTCGATGAGCTGCTAGCTTCTTTTCGATAGGTTGCCCCAGCGTCCGCAAGTCACGGAAAAGTATCGCATACATTGAAAACTCCGGCAGCTCTGGTTGTGTTTTTTTTTTTTAAATTAAAATTAAATTATAAATTAATTATTTAAGTGAACAGAATAAATTATATCTATATGTATATTTAACATATATATATATAATAAACCTTTGAAGGCATAGATGCAATTTAGCTAAAATGTTTTAGATGAATATTAAATAATCAAGATATATAAGTTATATTTAAAAACTTTAACAACCGCTTATCAACTATTTTTGTTTGGCTCATGTCCTACATCAAAAACTTCCCTTCAAAACAAAAACAATCAATCAGCTATTCGCATATTCATAATTAGAATCCTTCAACACTCATTCTTTTTCACATATACCAAGCCTAAAACTAAGCCCAATAAACCTCAAACCAATAAATAAATATTAAATAATAAAATAAACACCAAGACGAGCGTAGCCTAAGCTCTTAATTAAATTTCAGCTGGCCAAACTTAGTACATGCTGAACACCTCGAAGCAACGCAGGATCGCTTACACGACTGTACATTTATTACATGGTTACAAAATACCTATAAACTATTACATATGTGAGGATGGACTGACATTGAGACTTGATATTGTGTTTTTCTTATGTTGTCCTCACGTCCACCAGGATTATTTTTGATCGGAAAGCCTCGCACTGGTCGCGCCGCCGCTTACAAGAACTCCTCGCACCAGTCGTTGAGGCAGTTGTAACAGTCGGAGGCCTGTTTGGAGCTGGCATGGCACACCTCCTTCATCCAATCCTTGAACAGCTCTTCGTCCTTCTTCAACACAAGGTATTGCCCCAGGACAGCGTAGGCCTGCATATAAAGACAAAGTATGTATGTTAGATCAGTGTTCTAATGCGTATTGTTTGTTTATTTGCGCATATGGCGTCATTTCGTATTTACACGCGCACCTTGTCGAAGCCCGCTTCAGTTAGGCGTCCACCTAGGGTTTCGCCGATGCCGGCCAATTCGGTCACCGCCTTGTCGCCCATCGGCTCCGCCACAAAGTTTCTGTATTTCTGCGAAGTTCCGGACATCTTGCTTGTTTCTTTTCTCGTTTATTTCTCGAATTTTGTGAAAATTTAATTAATTCGCGGCGGTTCTGAATAGTGACTCAGATAAAAGTGTGCCCGAATGATTTGACAGCCAAAACACAGAAACTGGTGGAATTATCGATCTTAGCGGACATATATCGATGTTCTTTGATTTGAACATAAATAAACAAAATAAATTTATATACAAATATATATAAATTTATATACAAATATATATAAATTTATATACAAATATATATAAAGTTATATACAAATATATATAAATTTATTTGCATATTAAAATAAAATATATTTATACAAACACAACAAATTTATATAAATCTATAAACAAAATCTTTTGTCAATAGTTAAATAAAATATATTTATATTAACAAAATAAATCTATATAAATATACATATATTTACAAAACAAAGTAAAATTAAATATATATGATTTTTAAATATATATTTAATAATAGAATTTTGAAAAATGGAGTAATTTATTTATTATTTTTGAATCAAAATTATTTCCTTTAGTTTTTCCTAGGAAAAATTAATCTTGTGTTTATTTGCCTTTTAAATAAAGGATTTCAAGAATAAGGAATAGCAACAATATTCCCCGAATTGAGATTTATTTTTGGAATAGAACTGATATTGAATTTTCTTACTCATAGAATTTTCCGTTTCCTGTTTCCGTTTTAACTGATTAAGATATGATAATAAAAACTTACTTTGCCGCTAAAGTTTGAAAGTGGAAATAGTTTTAGTTTTCTTTCTGTTCCATTTAGTAAAAAATAAGGGCAATGCACCACCTGTGCTTAGTATGCGCCACAGCACAGGGCTTAACCCAATTTATCAGCGCCGTGCCTTCGACATCCCGCCGAGCTTCTTAGATAAGGAACCTGGCACAGAGGCTTCAACCTGGGCAGCGATCCGCCCGAGACTCCAGTCTTGATTGACACCTGGCCCTGGTCTAGCTTATCGCCGGCGGCTATCCAAAGCCGCACGCAGTCTATAAAATCCTCAGTTGCGAGCTTCTGGCCACAGTTAAGCTGTGTTCCCTGTAAAGATGTTGGCGCTCAGCTGGCTTTGCTGTGGATTGGCCCTTGGTTGGCTGGTGGGTGAGTTACGGGGAACCGGAGGTGGATCGGCTTTGTTTCCATCGGCTTCTCCGCTGACCGAGATTCAAGCGCACACACATCGCGTTGAGTTTGCTGAGTAATTAAAGCGCTCCAGGCCAAGAATTAATTGCTGGGTCGCAACCGGTTTCGAGGATTACAAATGCGTCAGCCGCCTTAATGAGCTTCGGGCTTGGATCTGGAGCTGTAGCTCGCGCCTGAAACGGCGACTGGTGGGGGCCGTGGGTCATCATTGCCGATCAGTTGGCAATCGACGGTTAGCTGGTCAAGATGTCCTCAAATGCGTTGGCCTGCATCTGCAATGTGATCAATCCGTGTCGAAACGAGGTGTCTACCACCTTTGTAGTGCTGCAGTGGCTCATCACAGGTTTCGCAGCCCTCGCCCAGGTGGTGCGGCCCGTGCTCCTGCTCTGTAAAGTGTTTACATCTTAATCCTATCTTATTACTCATCGATTTTTCTCATATCCCACTTAGTTGGCATTCGGGGAGAAGTGGCTCTGAGCCAGGAGGATTACAATAAGACATGGATCTATATGCCTAATGGCGAGGGCAAGCCGGAAGTGGCCTATCTGGTGGAACCGCCGCCGGAAAATCGCATCAATCTGCCGCAGCTCATCAAGTTTGAACTCTACGGAAGGTGACCAGGACAAAATCCGGAATAATCAACACGTTTTTAAAGAAAACAAATTCTCCTCCCCCAGTGAGTCCAGCTCCAGTGCCGATTTCTGGATAGACGACGACAACTTTGAGTTCCCGCAGCGCCACAAGCGAGATACGTGGCAAGAGATGGCCGAAAAGTTTAATCCGGATCTGGACACCAAGATTCTTGTTCACGGCTGGAAGTCGAGCACCATGAGCAACTCCATCCAATCGATACGCGGCGCCTACATCGAACGGGGCCAGGTGAACGTGTTCGCCATCAACTGGAAGGATCAGGCGGATAATATATACTATTTGACTCCGGCTCGGTACACGGTCCAAGTGGGCAGAGCGGTGGCCAAACTGATTGATCTCCTGGTAGAGGAGAAGGATGCCGATCCCCAAAGGATACACCTTATTGGCCACAGCCTGGGTGCCCATATAATGGGCTATGCTGGCTCCTATACAAAATACAGGGTTAATCGCATCACCGGCCTTGATCCGGCTCGTCCCGCCTTCGAGGACTGCATTGGGCCAGAGAATCACCTGGACGACACGGATGCCAACTTCGTGGATGTCATACACAGCTGTGCCGGCTACCTGGGTTTCCGTCGACCGATCGGTATGGTGGATTTCTATCCCAATGGCGGGGGGCCGCCGCAGCCGGGCTGCAAGGAGCTATCGCAGATTTTCAGTGAGTATTTGAAGGTGACTTTGAGTTCCCATCTTCTCCAGCTCCTCCTGCACTTTTAGCCGGCTGCAGCCACGGACGTTCCTATGAATACTACGCGGAGTCCATTAACTCACCCAAGGGATTTTACGGCGTTCCCTGCTCTGGCTTGGACGAACTCAAAGGCAAGAACTGCACGGGTGCCAAAATCCTAATGGGTGATCCTGTTCCCCGGGATGCCCGAGGCATTTTCCTTGTGAAAACGGCCAATAAACCCAGCTATGCTCTGGGCATCGATGACATCTGGAATAACTGACCAATCCCGAAGACACAATCACTTTAAATATCAAAAATTAATATGTATTATTAAATATTATTTACAACAAATCACTTAGGCTACGAATACGAAAGATTGGGGATTGTTTCAGGCTATAACATCGGTGCGTCTGCGGATAATGTTGCTACTCCGGTGGCTGCCATTCGGCTGCAGCACATCCTCCGGCCTTGGCTCGATCTCGTAGTGCTTGTAGCCATCCACATCGTCCAGCTCCCTGGAGGTGAACTTGGCCAGCATAGTGCCGCGTCCGGCATAAGGCGGAGTGTATTTGAAGGTTGCTGCCGCGGTGCCTCCCACTGGGATCTCGGCGATCTGTAAGGGAATGTGATTAATGAAGTTAATGCTTAAGGATTTACTTTAACCCACCTTAAACTTTAGCGGCTGCTCGATGCCGGGTCCCTCCACCGTGAATATGCCCTTGTGGAGGGGAATGGGCAGCGGATTGGCCAGTCGCAGAATCACATCCAGCTCCTTCCGGGCCACAATGCTGGCCTCGCCCAGCTGGAACTTTATGTCCGGCTTGCGCACTCGGAAATCATCCTGGGCATAGTAATCGTAGTCCGTTTCCTTGACCTTGGCGGCAGCCGAGATCTGGAAGGCGGCCTGCGGGGATAGCTTCTCGAAGTAGTCCTCGAAAATGACCTCCATGCGCACATACTCGCTGCTCTTGGGCTTTAACTCGAGCTCGAATGGAAGGACCTTGACTTCCGTGGCACCTACGCCTGTGTACAGAACGGCATCGCAGTTGACCTGTCCTGTGGCCAGGTGGGTGACCGTCTCGCTCTTATTCGTAACCTTGAGCACCACACTAAAGTTCTCGCCAATCTTGATGTCGTCCTTGAGCTCCATGTCGAACTCCACGTCGTTGAAGTTGTCGTTCAGGTAGTAGCGGCTGAAGGCATGGCGGGATTGCTTGAGGGCCTTGAGCATGGTGCTCCTTTCCTCCTCGGAGCGCTCTGCGTGCTTGTAGGTATCAGTGATGTCCTCCCGCTCCCACTTCAGCACCGCCTTGGTGCTGATAAGGTGACCAATGGCCAGCGTGTCCTTGCGCAGCAGCTTCAGCGGCTGACTGGGTCCATTGTAGCGCCAGTAGAGCTTGTCAGCGTTCACCTCCGCAAAGACGAAGCCACCGTCGAAGGGCCGCAGGATCTCGCCGTGCTTCACGGCCAAAACGGAGGCGGGACCCACGCGGTACATATTGTCCGAGGCCTCCTGCGGCGTGGCATCCACCACCTGCCAGCCATCATAGGAGCCATGCTGACCAATGCCCAGGTCAGGCCGCTGCATCCACAGCTCGTTCCACACATGGTAGTTCCATATCGAGTCCGTGGTTTCCGCCTCCAGCTTCTTGTTGTTCGAATCGATGAAGACATCTACAGTGAGCGAGGCCTGGGTGTCGTGGGCCGACGAGTAGCAGGTGATAATTCTCACCGGGATGCCCAGACTCCGGGCAATGGTGGCCAGCACTCCGCTAAAGTTCCAGCATTGTGCGAACTTCACCGACTTCTGGGTCTTGTGGAACTGCTGGAGGATCTCCGCTGATCCCGTCCACTTGGTGGGTGCCACGCCACCGGAGAAATCCTCCGACCAATTGCCCAGCAGGATGCCATCGTCATCCACCGAGTTCACCAAAGCGGACAGAGCACGAGCCACTCGCACAGGATCCCCTCTGTAGGCCGGCGGGATCCTGCCCACGGTGCCCAGAACCTTGAGGCTGCACTCCAGCACATGACGCTCGAACTGGCCGATCTTCCAAACTGAGGGACGCAGTCGGTTGTAGGATCCCCGCCAGATGAGAGTGGTGTCATGCATCACGTACTCCTTGCGCTGCTCTCGATCCTCCAGATAGACCTGATCGTCCGGGCACCAGGGATTGAACAGAATGTAAATGGGCAGGGGCAGGGGGTAGCTCCTCGAGCCATCTCCCAGCAGCTTTGTGTCGATATCGAGTCTCCACTCGGTCACCGGACATGTGGATGGCGGCTTGATCAACACTGTCAGGGTTAGTCCTTCGTGGGACTCGATTCCGGCTCCCCATTCCAGAGTGTCGCCCAGATAGTCGATGCCATCGTGCGGCACCAAGGCATTTAGGGTGCCATGTCCGGGACTAGGCTTGGTGTCATCCGCCACGCTGAGTATAAAGCTAATGGCATCCTTGCTGGGACTGTAGTCCCGGTTGAAGTGGATACGCAGCCGGAAGGGCTCGCCTCTCCTTACGATCAGCGCCTCCTTGGCAGCCGCGGCATAAAAGTGACTCGTGTGGTGCTCATCGTGATTATCCTCCAGGCAAAGGTCCACCCTGTGGACGCCCAGAACTGCGGAGCTGGCGGCATCTGTGGGGATGAATAATGAGAAGTTTTTAAATGATTTATGGACAATTTTCATTACACTTTATTTTTGATAAGGGTGTTAAGAATTAATAATTACTAAAGTTGAGAGTTTTTAATAAGAATTCATTCATTCGTTATTGTTTTTTCCACAATTTAATATAAATAAAATGGTGTGTAGTTAAAACTGATTTCCATTACATTTTTCTGAAATTCTGAGTAATTCACTTCTTATTGAGAAATAAATTGTGAGTATTAAGATTGATAAATTATGAATTAAGAATTAATAATTACAAATATTGGGAGTTTTTATTAAGAACTGTTTATGGTTTTTTTCCCTAATGTAACAAAAAATACATTTCCTGAGAAAATATAACATTGAAATAATGTAAATTTAATTCATTAATTTAATATCCTAAAATTAAAACCACTTTTATTTACTTTTTCTACATTACATTTTTTAAAAACTTTGTTAAAAGTTTATAAACAATTGGAATACGCTCTTCATGCGTAATAATTGGTATCTGTCAACGGTTTAGTGTGGGCCTCCAAGAGATCTCTTTGCGCTTTTCTGGGCTGTGTGGCAGCAGATGATATCATAAAGCAAATCTTCTGTCAGCTGTGCTCCCCGAAGCCCCCAGAATCAGCATCAGCATTATATTGACTAATAGCCTTTGGCCGTAAACATAACAAACTTGTGCCACAATGGCCAAAAGATCAATGCCAAGCCAATTAATTCTCGCAGTGGACAATAAAGGCAACGCCAACGCCCCGCCAAAAAACAACAGCAGCCTTTAAAA
This sequence comes from Drosophila mayri, assembly GCA_008042485.1. Taxonomy (NCBI): domain Eukaryota; kingdom Metazoa; phylum Arthropoda; class Insecta; order Diptera; family Drosophilidae; genus Drosophila; species Drosophila mayri. Next base: position 275,047 of record VNJN01001807.1, read on the forward strand.
ATAACTAAAATAAAAAACTAAAATGCATAAAATGTTTATGCCAAAAAAGATGTATCCTCAAGAGATTAATTGGGGAAGGAATTATATATTTTTCTTGGCAATAAAGCTCCAAAAGCAATTGGAAATCAAAAGGAAATTAAAATTCAATTAAGACATTAGCTTTTTCATGTATTTTTCGGTTCTATTAATATCTCCAAAAACCACTTTGTTTTCTGAAAGATATAGTCAAAAGGGCAACGACACAATAGCCTATATTTTGAGTAGTTTCAACCATAAATTAACTTTCCATAAAGAGCAATTTGGTAAGGTTACCTAAGGACGCAATTGAATCTTTTGTATCAACCCAGAAATAGATTTCTCCGTTTGACTGCTCCCAGGGAAAAAGAAAACATAAGCATCCATAAATAACGAGATCTTTTTCTTTGATATGAAAAATAAATCAAATTGGTATTATGGGCCAAGTGTTTTCACTTGGCTTTTCCCTAGTTGACTTCGCTTTGAATCCAGTAGGAAATCAACTCGTAGAACTTTATTTTGAAATAGGAAATATTTGCGGGAATACTGAAAGTGTCAAGGGATCGGCTTACAGGCAAATATGTGCTCAAAATTGTGTTAATAATTTTGCTTTTTTTTTTTGCCAAATAGCAATGCAAATTCGACCTCACGAGAACGTGTCAGAAAAACCCAAAACGCAAATTCCGCAACGGAAATAGAAACAAAAGCACACAAAATGAAGTCATAGACAAAAAAATAAAAACTATTCAACAAAATAATATAAAATTTGAAATGATTTGCTTGGTAATTATAGCACTTGGAATATTGTGTCATACTTGTAGATCATTTTAGGTGATATTTAATCTCGACTATTAAGGGATGAGAATCGATCGCTGATAAAACCTGCCAGACAGCTTTAACTTAATGATTCCAAACGAAAGCAAAAGTATTTTCAAGCCATGAAGTCATCTACCATTAAAGAACAAACAAATTAAAATAAAATTCCAATTCATTGAAGCAAAGTCTAAGTAGCTTTGATTAATAAATATTTAAAATACTGCCAAGAAATAAATATTTAATGTTTTGTTTGGGAAACAAACCTCAGAACGTGTCAAACAACCCAAGAGTTAAAAATGAAAACAAAGCAGCGCCAGGTGAAGTCATAACAAATTATACAACCAATTAAAATCATATTAAAATTATTCACAAAACTTTTGCTAAATTTGAGGCATTTTTAGGGTGACTTTTATAGTTCCAGCAGAAAGATATACCTTCTAGATCGGCCGAGGGTCGGGTGCTGCGAAAGGGATTCACTCTGCGTGGATGGGAGTTGTTGGGCCACCACCGCTGCAGCCAGCTGGGTGTATAATTCCGATACCAGTAACTCATCTTCTTTGGCTTCCGGCTAATACAAATCGGTTTAAGTGGCAGAAGAGACCGTTGTAAGCCACAGTTTATGCGTTACGGTTTTAATAAAAGAGGCACAACCGACAGCAGAAGAATCGAACTAACGGAAACTGGTCTCTAGACTCGTGGTAACTATGATTATATATATTCTCGATCCGCTCGAAGCTATACCCGACCGAACTGCGCGACGCTTTGAACTCAACTGATCGGAAATTGGCTTTCTCAGATAGTTTCGCCTGCCCCGCTGCGTGTGCTGCTCTCCGAGAGATTGGCTGTCTACGTTCCGCTGCTCTCCAAGATCTGGTCGGTTTTTTTTGTTATTAATTATGTCCGAGAAGCTGAGCTTGAACCACCACGATGGACCTGGGAGCCGTTGTGACTACGTCATCAACATCTTCATTGGAAACATTGTTGCTGGTCATCAGCCGAAGCGTTGAGTGGCTCTCCAGAGGCAATATAAGGCTCCATCTGCTCTTATTAATCATTTCGCTTGGCTGTTTATCATTAATTATTGTATAAACATTTAATTTTCGGGGTGTTTCAGCAGGTGTTTCACGCTTTTTGTTTATTTTTCATTTCAGTTTTGCACTATTGCAGGCATTCAATGAGCAATTCGATGGCTATTCCTCGCCGTGGGCAGTCCCAACTATGAGTGTTTAAACACCCACGAAAGCAGCCGACAATTTGCATTCATAAAAGGCAATAACTACAGAACAGAATGCATAATTGTTCGTACAAAGTAAATCAATTTGAAATGTTGGTGAGCGGAACACAGAGATCAAATCACATTTTATAGCCGTGCTGCTGCTATAAAAAATAAATCAATTTTGAAAAAATATTAGCGACAAGATCAAAGCCAACAAGGACATATAAAGAAAGGTAGGAAAGGAGATTAACAATTTATATTTTGATGAATTGTTTATGGATATAAGCCTAATTATATGATGGATTTGAAACCAGTTTTCTTTGGGTTTAAGTTAATAGAAATAAATGGCTGCTTATATTTTATATTTTATATACAAATTTACATCAAATTTTAGACAATAAATAATATAAAAAATATGTCTGTTAATATTAAATAAATAACCCCATAAAAACCTTACACTTTAGCAATGATTTCCTAATAAATATGTATAATTGGAGTAACCTATATTTAAAACATACTTTTTCTTCTATTTTAAGCCACTTTAAACTCATTTTTCCATAGACAGCAAATAAGGAAATGAATCAACTTCCAGTATATCTTCTTTTCCCATTAAAACTAAAGTAAAAAATCTGTTAAAAATACAAAAGAAATCCACATGCACTGAATTTTAATCCCCAATTTGGATGACATCCAATAAGCAGCGGCTAGCTTACCCGTCTCATCGGGATTTGGAGCGCCCGCCAAATAGTTGGCATTGAAATTGCGTATTCGCAGCTTGGGCTCGTCTCTGCCATTCCGCCGGCAGCACTCCGAATCCAAGCAATTCCATTGCTTCAAGCACGAGAGCTTGTGGCCCATGTCTCGAGACGCACTGCAACTGGGTATTGCAGGTAAAATGCAAAATATTACTAAACAACTGTGAGGCGTTTATTTATTTGGACACAACCGGTTCTCGGGCCAATGATAAGCCGCAGTTTGTTTATTCGTAGGAGTGGTATTTGAACTTCGGATTGCTGCTGCTTCACTGGAAACCCGCGCAATTACTAGTGTCTCCTCATGTTTGGGTTAAACAGCTCGGTGGGAATGCGAAATCGGCGGAGGCTTAAAACTGTAACAGCTGTGACAACGACGACGGATGATCACGTCATCGACGACGTGATGGTGGCGGAGGTGAACCGAAGCGAACTAGAACGCTTCGATGCTGAAATGATACTGCGATTGATTAGGCCAGAGGCGACCGCGGAATCTTCGGCCAAGTGATCACACTTTACATACCCATATAACCATGCCAGATGCCAGATGCCTCAACTGACCCCAGTGTCAGGCTAGTGGCTGGCCTCGGGTGTCCAAAAACCAGACATGCGTGTGGAAATTGATCGGCTTTAATGGAAAATAGTCAAAGTGAATCATTATTGACTTTGATTGCCACTTGCGGCAGCTTCAGCCTCTCTCTGGGTTAAGTGATGCCGCGGAGATGTGGCTTCTAGCTACCTGTCAAGGTGAAGAATCTGTAAAAAGGGTTTTTTGCCTAGTGATCAAAATTTTCCTGGAAATTACAAAGAATCACTGGGAATGTATAATTTTTTTAATGTTTATTACCGAGACGAGGAGAAGATTTAAATATTTTTCTGTGTATACCCAATATTTATTATATTAATTTTTAGTTTTATTTAAATGTTCACCTAAAATATCTTTAAATATTTTGAATAAAATCTTTGTAGTCTTCTGCATTTTATTTTTATTTTATCCAGCTATATAAATTAATATTTATAAATTTAAAAAAGCCGCTCAGTTTTTTAGAACATAAACAAAAGCAACAAGTTTCCACATCTGTTTACTCGATGAGTTCTAAAATCCAACGCTAAAATGAGTAAAACCGTTCTCGATGATCAGTTATCGGATCTTACTCTTGCTATATAATTTAAGAGAAATACTCTTTGCGTTTTATGATATATATTTGCCTTTAGTAATTATTTTACACTCTCAGCTATAGTTTTTTCAATGGGTTCTAAATTAGTAGAAGTCCCTCGCGATCAGTGGCAAGCACTGAGAGATCTGTTTGCAGGGGATCGAAAGAATCTCACGGGTTTCGACCTAATAGAGTATTTTGTAAACAAGCAGCCAGAATCAAGTGAAGAGTCAATTAAGATATATACAACTGATAAGGATTGGATTGCACATGGCAACTATGTGCTGATTGTAGGAAGTCTATCCTCATTAAAGATAAATCCGCAGTAATCTATATGATTCCCATTTCAGCACACTTTAGTCAGCAAAAAGTTTGTTTACTTGGATACCGTCAGAGGATCTCTGGCAGATCTCAAGGATTTATTGTGTTCCTTAAATCTGAAAGGTTTTCATTTGATTTGTGGCTACCAGGAGAGATATAAACCCCTTGTTGAGCAGTATTGGCAGAGTCTGGGCCGAGACCTGACCAAATTGGAGCACCAGGGCACTATAGCTTACCACCTGCCCAGCTCTGAAGTACAGAAGTGGGAGCAGGGCAGGTAAAATTTACATTTATTAAATAAAGATACATACAAGTGTCCATAATCTGTTAATTTCAGCTTGAGCTCCTCACTTGATGTGGGTTATCTCAGTGCTGAGCATGCCAGCTTGGTGGATCAGCACTGGGCTTATCGCTCCCCCGATTCCCTGCCCCTGATAAGGGGTCTCTTGGAGAGCAATGTCAGTGCTGGGGTCTTCGCTAGCCAAGGAGAGCCCTTGGCTTGGTGTCTTAGGTAAATAGAGTTAAAGGTTTATGAATGTTCTTATTGTAATAATAATTATTATTATTATCTGTTTTTTGCAGATCGCCCCACGGCAGCCTGAGCCACTTGCATGTCTTAGCTGCCCATCGTCGTCAAGGACTTGGATCCTTGGCTGTGCGTTTTATGGCCAAGGAAATTGTGGCCACAGGCTCCGAGGTTCTGGCCACCGTTGTCTTTGAGAACGAGAACTCCCGCAGGATGTTTGAGAAATTAGGTTTTAGGCCGATCAATAAAATATATTGGGCTGTAATTGCTTAAATGAAATGAAACAACAACAAACGAGAGCACTTATCTATCCAATAAATTTCCACAAACAAGCGATAGTTATCTCTCCCTAGAAAATCATTTTCTCTTTCAGCAAATGCATACAAATATAGTTCTCTTTGCTTCAAGATCAGTACTTGATCGGTAATCGTCCAGAGAGGTTGTTGCCATGTCGGGGGAGCTGGTCGAGATTTGCCGCAGTGACTGGCACAAGCTGCGAGAACTATATATCCACAGGGACACCGATTCCCTGGGCTATCCATGTATTAATAATTTCATAAAGTGGGTGGAAAAAGAACCTGGTCTAAAGGTCAAGTTTTTATCGCTCAATGCTGACTGGCAGAAAGATGGAACCTTTGTTTTGACTGTAAGCAGTGCACTGACATACATATATAACACCATATAATGTTTATTGTTTTCCTCTCATAGTGGCAAAGGGAAATTGGAATTAATCACCTTTACTTCAACACTCTCGGTGACAATTTCGAGAATGTAACAAAGGCCCTTGAATGCTTGAAGCCTCTGGAAAATGAATATCTATTCTTTGGCTTTGGCTCTCGGCTTAAGCCAGTAGTCGAGGATATAGGCAAGAAGTTGTTCACCAAGGAACTCCATCTTGTGGACACCATTTGGTATAAGGCCAGCAAGGAGCTGGTGGATAGTTTTAGTTTTGAGTGAGTTCGAGTAAGTCTATTGTCTTTCAGTTTAAAGTATATATTTCATTACAGGATTCCATCTGGCATCACTTTGAAAGAATTGTCTGTTGAAGATGCTGCAACTATAAATGCTATCTGGCCGCATCGTGCCCCTGGATCCATAGATTTTGTTAAAAACTTAATACAATTTAATGTTAATCAGGGAGCCTACGATGAGAGTGGCAAGTTGGTAGCCTGGTGTTTAAGGTGAGATTTATTTATTTATTTAATGTATTGTAAAAAACACATATCTTCAGATTGCCCATTGGTTCTTTGGGTCTGCTGCAAGTCTTGGACTCCCATAAACGTCTGGGTTTGGGTCAATTAATGGTCAAGACGGTGTCCAAGAAGATTTCTTCGCTGGGCGAACAGGTCCTGGCTCCTGTTGTGTACCAAAACACAGCTTCAAGGAATATGTTTGAGAAAATCGGATTTCAACCAATTGACACAGTCCACTGGGCTGATTGAGAAACTTATTTATATATAGCAAACAAAAAACAATAAAAAAGAAATAATAAATAACAGAATTTAGCAAAAATGTATTGTACAAAATAAATAAAATATTTTGTAAAGCGAAATTAAATGAAATAATAACAGACACCGCAGGGTTTTAATTTAATCTTTAACAGGCAAGCTAGAGATAATATTTACAAATCATTATAATTATAAATTATTCCTATTATTTGTTTAGTCATCAGAGCAACAAAAGGTTAATCAAATTCTAGATTTATGAGCTGGCAAAAGGGGAGTAAGAATTTAAAAAAGAAGACTGATAATCAGAATGGCGTGACAATTTTAGTTTTATGAGTTGATTAGTATTTTCCAGAGAAATTTTCCAAAGAGGATTAAATTCTATACAGGTATAAGTTTGAATTTCAAAGTAAACATTTGGCTTTTACTACATTTCGTAGAATTTTAAGAAAACAGGGACAGATGGAAGCACACGTTTTGGAAACTAAATAAAAATCCTAAACGTGATTATAGTTAAAATATATATTTAAATATATGAACACAATCTCCTCGTCTGCTCTCTCAAGTAAGAACAAAGGATTGTGTTCATATATTTAAATATATATTTAAACTATAATCACGTTTAGGATTTTTATTTATTTTCCAAAACGTGTGCTTCCATCTGTCCCTGTTTTTAATTTGTCAGAAAACCTTGGAAATTCCGGAAGGGGCTTTTAATGTTTTTGACATTTTAGAGATTTCGACACGACAAGACTTATATAAATATATTAACATATTCATATTAATAAAGTAAGTGCATTTATTTAACCGTTTCTAATGACTTATTCATATATTTTCAATAATAAAAAGCAATAAATGAAACTCTTTCTGATGACTTATTAGAAAACTTATTTTAATTTAATTTAATTCAGATTTTAAATAGCTTTACAAAGTATTTTATAAGCGTTAAATTCCTATTTCAATGAGTTAATATTTTCATTAATTAATCTTATAATTAGAAACCCCTTAAAGGTGTTTATAAATATCTTTACTATACATTTTAGTGGCGTAAATTTCAAATGTCGCTGCAAACGTTATATTATTCATATTTCCCAGTTAATTAAAATGCAAGTCAGATACAATCGTCAGATATTCTTGGGGGATAAGCGCCAGCATCATCGGTGAGCACATCTTATCCTAGGACGGGGAGATCCCCAGCTTTGGCCACCTTTGGCAAACTTTCCAATGACAAAGCCGAGAATACGCACCTAACATAAATCGTATACTATATGTTAACTATATACCCATACCGCTCACTGCTTATAAATATTTAAAATATTTACCAGAGAGCACGAGCGAGCTTTGGAGCCATGGACGTCACGGGTCAGAAGGCGGACCTCCATTGAGAGAAGGAGAGATCCCCGGAATGGATTTCCTCCACACAGAGTTCGCAGAAGTGCAGGCGGAGGCAGGTAGTCATTACAGAAAGTACCGATCGCCGAAGATCAGTAACAAGTGCAGAAATTGTTTTGTAAACAAACTCGGGTAAACCCGGTGGTGAGTCAAAAAGCTCTCCAAGATCAGCTGCGAGAGCGGCTTGATAACGAGTTTACGATTCCAGTTTTATAAAGATGCGCGCTTAGTCCAGCTCCAGCTCAGTTTGGGTTTAGCAACTCGAACGGACACATCGCGTTTAACCCGATCCAAAATATATATATATATATACATATAGAATATATATATTCAAAGCTATATATAAGGTGTTTCCGTGTGCGTTCAAGATTAAAAGTGGATTGTTACAAAATGTGGGGCTTGATTCTGGCCTTCCTGTCGCTGAGCGCGGTGTGCTGCCAGTCGGAACTGTTTCGGGATGAGATCAGAACGCCAGAGAACATGGCCTATTGGAACGGCCTAGTCGAGGAGAAGAGGCAGCGCCAAGAGCAGCAACAGGGGCCACAGGAGGTAAACTGGAACCCAGTGCAGGTGATACCATCGGTGCAGCAGTCGGAGCAACATCCCGTGCCCGTGCCCCTGCCCACCCTGGCGCCCCTGCAATCACCTGCCCTTGTGAGCGCCTTTGCCAGCCCGAGTGATCCCGTCAATGCCCGGTTCGGAGACAGCGCCATTAAGCAACCTTATCCCGTGAGTTCTGGACTTGGAGCCACACACGTCGACCAGGCTACCTCGGAGCAGATTTCCCGCTCTGTCCTGCAGTTCGCTTACTTCTTGGGACAGCATATGGGCCAAAGGAAAACCGAGATCTTCTCGCCGCTGAGCATTGTCCATTCACTGGCGCTGCTCTATCTGGGCGCCAGGGGACGCAGTTACGATGAGCTGGCCTCCGTCTTTGAGACCACAGATACCAACAAGTTGCACCAGCAGTTCGCCCTAATGCTGCGGGACGTGCAGCAGCCCACCCTGGATCAGGTGTCCGCCGGTCGTCCTCCGACCAACTGGCGAGCCACAAGTCCGATGCGGGTGAACCGCAAGTCCCAGCGACCGGGAGCCCATGAGGTGCACATGGCGAATGGATTATTCACCGCCACCGGCTTTACGCTCAACCCCGACTACAGGTAAGCTTTGTTCCGCTCCGAGATGCGGGTAATTGACTGCAAACTGGATCTACAGCGAGAGATCAGGTTGGGGATGGGCGCTGGGAAATGCCAGGTGATTAGCGGTCGCCTTGAGGGGTTACACGGAAAGAAAATTAGGACTTATCATTTATTTTTTCTTTAATATTTTATTTTTGGGAGCAAAATGAGATTGAGAATTGATTCTAACTTTGAATTAAGCAGCTAGAAAATTTAATTATATTATTCAATTTTTATTCCTAATATATTTACTCTTCTAACTATTAAAATCAGCAATAAGGAAGAATTTGAGTATTTATTACAAAATATTTATTATTTGTGCTTAATTGAATTAATCATTTAGAAGCTTAATTACATTATTGTGTAACCGGAACCGGAATTAATTTGAAATGAGATTTTGACACAAGATAAGCTCAGTAATCCAAGTATTATAAAATTTAAATATTGACCCTGAAACTGAAATCGCAAATTTATAAAAAGCTTTGTTATCAGTTTTGCGAGTTGAAATTAAGGAAACCCGAAAGTAATCATTAAACATGTTTTTATATAAAGTAAACAAGTAACTGAGCTCTTTTAACAATGTTTGGTAGGAATAATAGGAAGAGCAGGAATAGTAAATAATTTGCTATTTTATTAAAATTCATATACAAAAAGTTCTAAAATATATTCGAAAAAATCTTATTTAGCATTTTTAGCTATTTTCAAATCGAAAGATATTCCGTGGCTCTCCTCCTCAATGTTTTCTATGATTATTAAAATTCAGATAAAAAAGTTATAAAATATATTCGAAAAGTCCGAATAATAATAAAAAATAATGAGGAGGTGTGCCACGGAATAATTTATTATTAAAATTCTGATAATAAAGTTCTAAAATATTAGAAAAATCACATTTAGCATTTTTAGTTATTTTCAAATCTAAAGATATTCCATGGAGGAGTGCCACGAAATAATTTATTATTAAAATTCAGATAAAATATATTATAAAATATATCCGAAAAATCGTAATTAGCATTTTTAGTTATTATCAAACCTAAAGATATTCCGTGGCACTCCTTACTCATTGTTTTCTGTCATATACTTCGTATTCAAATTCATGGTTAGTCCTCAAATAATTGGCTACGCCACTTGACATATCCAACGCTGTTTTGCATGCCAAACAGGTGAATCTCTACTATCAGTTACTCATGCTTTCTTTTTTCGTTATAATTACAGGCAGGTGCTCAGCGAGCTATACGGAGCCGAGCTGGATGTGCAGGACTTTGAGGGCAGTCCGGCCACGGCTAGGTACAACATTAATTCCTGGGTGGCCAAGAACACGCAAAGCCATATCCAGAACATCATTGCCAACGAGATCCCGCCGAGCACGCGGATGCTGTTGGCCAACGCCCTGTACTTCAGGGGCTTCTGGGAAACGGACTTCATGGAGTCGGCCACGCGCCCGGACAACTTCTATCCGAACGGCGAGGGAACGCTGCCGGTGGTGAGGATGCAGCTGATGGCCACCGGTGGCATCTTCCCGTATTACGAGGACGAACTTTTGGGCTGCCGTATCATTGGACTGCCCTACAGGGGAAACCTGACCACCATGTACATCATCCAGCCGCTGAAATCCTCAACGGTTGAGCTGATGGCACTGCAGAAGCTTTTGTCGCCGGAAAAAATCGAAGAGCTCATCAGCCGGATGTACAGACGATCGGCCATTGTGGCCATACCCAAAATGCACCTTACCGAGTCCGTGAACCTCAAGACGATGATGAAGAATATGCATCTGGGCGCAATCTTTAGCTCCGTGCAAAACGATCTCTCTCTGATCGCCTCACAGGAGCCTAGGACTTCAGGCCGTGGTCGTGCCGCCACCACAAACTCCCTGGGCGGCAACAGCCTGCAGAATCTGGAGGCCCAGCGGCGGGCACCGGGTGGAGCACGCTCCGATCTGTTCATAGACGATATTATCCACAAGGTGGACTTCAATGTCAACGAGCAGGGAACGGAGGCAGCAGCAGCTACCGTCACGTTTTTAAAGAAATCCGGGCCGGAAGTGATCTTCCGGGTGGACACTCCTTTCATGGTGCTGGTGCGTCACGATCCCACCAAGCTGATGCTCTTCTACGGCCTCATCAATGAGCCACCGGCGTGTAATTAACATTAAGCTGAAACTTAATTAGTGAGGCGCTAGTTCCTAAGTTCGTTGACTCTAGTTAGAAAGCACATAAATCATTTTAAATGATGAAAATAAATTAAATCATAACTATAATATAGTAAAAACCACCTGCAAACTTGTTTTTTAATTATTAGATAGTTTGCATAATCTGCTTTAATTGTAGATACATTTTTGTTTATTCTTTAAAATATTTAAATTGTATTTATTATTTAAGCCTAGCTTGGCTATTACCTTTTGAAATTATAAACAGCTTTTTATTTTCTTGGCCTCTTTATGACAGTTCCTAAAAGAAAACCAATTAAATTAAAAAATATAAAACTCGAAGAAATTTCAGAAAATAACCGACAATTTTCATCGTAAAGCCAACTAATAAGCGATTTGTGATCGGTTTAAGTAAGACCAGCTGCCGTTGGTATCGATACTGACATCGCCCTTTTCACATCCCTCTTGTTTTGTTTATTCCTCAAAAAAGTGAATTTTTCATTAAATTTAGATTAAATTAGTAGAAACTCCACTTCAAAATGATATCCCTACCCGACACAGACAGTGAGGATGAGCTGCCACCCGGCTGGGAGGAGAGGGCGACTGACGACGGCACCGTTTGCTATGTAAAGTAAGCCAAAATCAAGTGGACTTATAAATAAAACGCAATTAAAACTGTTTTTCCCGCCTTTAGCCAACAAAATAAGACGTCGCAGTGGACGCACCCACGCACAGGTCGCTCCAAGCGGATCACCGGCGAGCTGCCCTTGGGATGGGAGAAGTTCTACGACGAGCAGAGCAAGCGGTTCATGTTCCTCAACAAGGAGACGCAGCAGCGGACGAATGTCGATCCCCGCTTGGCCTTTGCCGTGGAGGAGCCAACGCAGAATGTGGCCCAGGTGCGGCAGCGCTTTGACTCCTGCTCCACCGCCCTGCAAGTGCTGCACGGCAAGGATCTACATGGCCGAACGGCTCTCATCACAGGCGCCAACTGTGGCATTGGCTTTGAAACGGCTCGTTCCCTGGCGCAGCACGGCTGTGAGATAATCTTTGCCTGCCGGAACAGAAGCTCTGCAGAGGCTGCCATCGAACGGATTGCCCAGGAGCGGCCGGCAGCCCGTGCCCGTTGTCGTTTCGCAGCCCTGGACTTGAGCTCTCTGCGTTCCGTTCAGCAATTTGTGAGGGAAATCAAGCAGAGCGTAAAGTAAGTTTTTAATTATTTACATTTAAATATTGAAAGTAATGCTGGAACCCCTTCTCTATAGGCACATTGATTACCTAATACTGAATGCCGGCGTCTTTGCTCTGCCCTACACCAAGACCGTTGATGGTCTGGAAACCACATTCCAGGTCTCGCACCTGTCCCATTTCTACCTTACATTGCAACTGGAGACGCTGTTCGATTATAAAACACGAATTGTGGTTCTGTCATCCGAATCGCACAGGTAAAGTGGAATTTCATTATTAAAACACGTAGATAAATGGGGGAGATTTAAGGAATTGGGATTTAGAGTGTGGATATATGAAGAAATTCCAATTAGGAACAATCCCAATAATAAATTCATTTAAATCAATTTAATGCATAGAGCGTATGCACTTTTTATTGCCTTCACTGTAAATCTAGTTTCAAGTTCCAAACTTTTATTTTTTGCCGGCAAGCAATTAATTGCCAATAATGCAACCGGTATTTGTATAAAACGATGGTTAAAGTCTTGCAAATACGCAATATTTAATTTAAGATAAACATATTTGCCTTTTAAATTTAAATGAAGATTTGAAGGAAGAATATATAAATAGGCTTTGAATATTATCAAAGGTTCAAAGTTTTATTTATTTATAAATTGGGTCACATAGCTTGACCACAACTAATTTGTTTGTGCAAAACATGAAATAGCGTTTGATTAATTTGATATAATAAATTAATTCTTAGTATATTTGTTTAATTAAATGTTTATTTTTCTAATAGGCCTAAAATCTGCAAATGAAATAAGAAATAGTGGATATTTGCTAGTCGCTATCTTCAAAAATTCATGTCTGGCATTCCAAGTTGTCGACTTTTTATTTGTTTGCGAGTTGATTGCACTTTTCTGCCACCACATTGTGGACTTTGGACCGACCGGTTTCTATTCGCGCTTTGGGGCCAAACTATTCATGGCGCGACCAGAAATAACTCTGCATATTCCTCTCGCCCAGCCATGCCGGCTAGCTTAGCGTCGTCTTCCAAAATTATTTCTGTTTGCTGTACATCTCGTGCGGTTTTGTTTACATGATTGTTTTTTTTTTTCAAGGCAAAGCGTAGTTGAACTCGGCTTGGAAAATAATATTGTTTTTGTACTCCCCAGTCAGCAACGGTTTCGTTTACATTTAGTGCTGCGCACTTGTAAACAAAGGCCACAACAAAAAGCCATAACAATTATGACGCTCACACAGCTGTGATTGTATTATCAAAACCGAAACCCCTTCCCACATTTCCCCTTAGCCCTCGATCTTTACGCCTTCCCCACTGATTTGTACATAAAAGCAATCAGCCTCACGTGCAGATGTAAAGGCACAGTGGGCTGAAAAGGGGGGCTTTTAAAAGTGGCTAGGGATTTGTTAGCAATTAAATATTAAAACCCCAGAAAATAGTTTTCAATTATTTTTAGCTTAATTTTCTTCATTAAGTTGAATCTAAATTCACCCAATTTTTTTAAGTTTTCAGTAAACAGAATAATTTGAAACATATTTTAAAGAAAAATATGAAAGTTATATTTTATTAACACCTCAAATAAGTAAAAACAATGGTCCAGAAACATACTTGCTTTAAAAATTTACAAAACAAAGACACCAGATACTCGATGCTTGCCACCCTCAATTGTGATAATCTCCGCTAACTCGCTTAATTAGATTGATTAATTTGGGGGAACGACTGACCCACTGTGCGAGCTGTCGGAGATAAATCATCTGGCAAACTGGTCGCGTGAAGCGGCGGAAGAAGCATGAAGCCAAATTGAACCGAAATGGATTTTATGTAGTTGCTTTTCGGAGGTGCTGCGTTCGTTTTTTCCAGCACGTACAACTTTTTCGGCTTCACAGATATCTTGCTTGGCCTGGCGAACGTGCCACAGAGAGTCGCGTGCACCGCTCGGCGGAGTACTCGCAGATAGTCATGTATGCCACCAAACACAGTTCGTTCCAGTTCAAGATATTGTGTCTGTGATGATGAATTACGCTCGATTCCTATTGGGGTCAAATCGGCCTTAGGTGCTAACTGATAATCACTTTCGAAGGGTAAATAAACAGAATTTGTGCTTTGTGCAATGCAAATGTTATTAATTTTTTCCCACCAGCCTGCAGAAATTTGTAATTTACTCAAATTTATTCTTTGTACAGCGCTGAATACAAATCGGGCTAAAATATATACTTAATATTTATTATAATTTTAAATTGATTAAAACTATTTACAATTATAAATTATTTACAGATTATTTTATTGAAAAAAATATTAAGAAGGTTAAGTTTAATTGAAGTCACTTGAAAGGTGAATTTAATTTTGTTGGGATTTCTGATGATGATTTCCCTTTGTTTTAAATATTTTCCAATTTACTTATAAAAAGATACTTTAATTATAATTTACCCAGAAATCTCACTTATCAATATTTAAAATAATTTCCAAAGTAAAAGCAATTATTTATAGAAACACCACTCCTACTAAGAGAACAACTTTCTGCATTTTTACTTCCCTGAACTGCATAAAAACCAGATATGTTCTTTGTGTTCTTATTATTTAAATACAAGTATTTATTCAGGCCAGATAATGCCTACCACAACATATGCAAGAGCCACGCCAATGGGATGGAGACGGGTTCTACTATTTATCATGGATGCCGAGTGCGGCCCATACTTATAAATAAAACTGAATTTGCATACATTTTGCGACGTTATTTTTACATCGCCCACAAGCCGAGCGCAGATAGACTCCTCCATATACTCGAAATGAAAACAAATCCAAAGTCCAAAATGTGCGCGAGGTGCTGTAGAAACGTTGTCATGTTGCGGCTCCTCCAAATCCCTGGGGAGTATGCGACCCGCACATGCGCTACACGTGACGAAGAGGGGCTTCCCCTCCTTGTCTGTCTACCCAACAACAGAGTTCAGTAATCATTTCCGAATGTCCTTGTTTATTGTCTGGCTTTTGTTTCGACTGCCACCACTTGTTGGGCCCATTGTCCGCGCCGTCTTAGTCATAGTACTGCCCTGATGCTATGTTTTTGTTCCTCTCGAATCTGGATCCCATTAATGAAGAGCGTTAAACGCCGGCTATGCCAGCGCCAATGCCAATCAAGACTCGTTTTGCGATTGTCGACTGAGGCGGGGGCAAAGTCCAGTGGGTTCAGCCGGCTGGATGATGTGTGTACATGGCAAAGAAGTAGGACGGGCCGGGGCGGGGACAAAGAAATGCGACGTACAATAATCGAAGAACTTCACCTCCACTATTTCCTTTTAGATTTGCCAATCTGCCCGTGGAGAATCTGGCGGTGCATCACCTTTCCCCGCCACCGGAGAAATACTGGAGCATGATGGCCTACAATAATGCCAAGCTGTGCAATGTCCTGTTCGCCCAGGAACTGGCCCAGGTAAGTGACAAGACCGAATCTAGTCTCAAATCGGATTAATTTACTCGGTACTCTTCCTTTTACAGCGTTGGAAGCAGCGAGGCATCTCTGTGTTCAGCGTGCATCCCGGCAATATGGTATCCACCGATATTTCCCGCAACTATTGGTTTTACCGCCTACTGTTCGCCATAGTGCGTCCCTTTACCAAGTCCCTGGTGAGTGTTACTCTTCCCCGCTTTGGCGCAAGCCTTCACTAATTATTTTTCCCATTTTGTTTCTTCATTAGCAACAAGCGGCCGCCACGAGCATTTACTGCGCCACAGCCAACGAGCTGACGGGCCTGTCCGGACTGTACTTCAACAATTGTTTCTTCTGCGAGCCCAGCAAGCTGTCCAAGAGCACCACACTGCAGCAGCAGCTGTGGCAAGTCAGCGAGCACCTGCTCAGGGAGCTGCTGGAGCAGGACCAGCACTAGTTCAAGTCGTAAGGTTGGTTTTGATATTTTACTAATATTTATAAATGATGCAATAAACATACAATTCCTTGGGAATAATAGTATTAATTGTTGAGGCATTAACATTTATTAAAATCATTCCTTTGGAAGAAGGAACAAAGTCTATCTTTAAAACAAACAAAATCTGGATCGATTTGAAGTATGCAAATCGCCCAGAATTCCCAGCTGGAACGGGTTCAACAAGTTAATGTAAATCCAAATGTTTAGCTTTAAAAATATTCTGTATTTCTTTTTTTTTAACACTATAAGTATACATTTTTTGTTGCTTTTACGCTTTCAAGTCTTAGTGGGTAGCATTTAAATAACAGCCTAAGTACTAGCTAAGGAACTCTTTGGGGGGACTAGAAGTCTGAGACACGGCCCTTGCGCTCCCAGTCGCCGTAGCGCGTTGGCTCCGGTCCGGCCGGTCCGCCAATCTCGCCTGTGTACGGATTCGTCTGGTTGGGCCACGGCTTAAGGGGCTCCTTCTCCTGGTAGGGATGGCGCGAGAACTCGTCCAGCTTGCCCAGAGGCGTCTTGGCGCGCAGCTTCTTCTGAAAGGCCATCAGCTTCTGCGAGGGCGTCTTGGGCTCCTTGATCTCCACCACCATGTCGTTGCCGCCCACCGAGGCTGCCCGCCAGGCGCTGCTCGTCGACAGGTAGCTCACTGCTCGGAAGGGCGAAAAAAGATCGTTAGCACCGCGCACAGGGAACACTCTAAGCACACAAAACAACACACACCTTGCTTGCCCATCTGGGGAAGGGCTCGCGCCGATTGCCTGGCCATGGATTGCATTTTGTTTGGATTTGTTGTGAGTATTCGGTTATTATGCAAGATGCCGGCAGGTCTCCTGGGTTCCCACTTGTTGTTTGCGTTTGATCACTGGCTTTGGTTCACTGCAACTCGAGAGTTACTATCACTCGCTTGGAAGTGCGCGTCTGAATTGAAATCTGAGGCTGCGTTTCGCTTTTATAGCCCGCGCCGCCGTTTAGTTTCTTTATTTATTTTTCCGCCCCCGAAGAGCGATCAGTGTGACCAAATTCTACTGCAGGGAAAACGGCGCGATGGGATATGCAGGAGAAGTTTTCTACAGGTGCAAAAACCTAATTATGTTAACGTAATAATTAAATGTTTAAATTATTTATAATTAAAATAGTTTAGTTTAGTGATCATTTTCAAAGAAATTTTAAATAATCTTGATGGGTAGTTAACTTTGCTAACGAGAAAATAACAGCCGATATGGCAACTCCGCTCTAAAGCTTTTTT
This sequence comes from Drosophila mayri, assembly GCA_008042485.1. Lineage (NCBI taxonomy): Eukaryota > Metazoa > Arthropoda > Insecta > Diptera > Drosophilidae > Drosophila > Drosophila mayri. Next base: position 292,363 of record VNJN01001807.1, read on the forward strand.
AAAGTCCAGTAAATTCAAACAGGCAAATAGTAAGTTTCTTTGTTGGCATAATTCCTTAAAAATGTATTTCATTTATCCAAATTTTAAATTTCCTTAAAGAACCAAGCTTTAAATGTGGGTAAAATTTCTCGAATTCCGAAGAAAAAGAATTGCATAATACTTTGGTATCGAGACAGACTGTAAATCTGTTTACACCGATCAGTTAATAGTTATTAAAATTGTTTTCTACATATCATATAAGAGTTCCAATTGCATACTACTAATTATTTATTTGAAACCGGCTTTTACCTAGATATAATCAACCTAATCGATTATAAATCAAAATATTCAAATACATGCTGGATTCTACGTAATCCAACTAGCAATTAATATAACATATATTGTGATGTATCTGATTAATTGAATAAATGTTATTACTTTCGATGAATACACATGGGTAACACTGACCGATAAGATCTTTCAGTTATATATACACATGGAGAAAAAAGTTCGATTTGATCTTTAAAATCGATCCGTAATAAGGGCTTATCCTATACAAAAATCGAAGATTTATTTTTGCTGTTATATATTACACACTGATTAGAGGCAGTGGCTAGTTAAATAAATAAGAACAACATCTCTTACCCTTCTTCATACTTCGATGTGCATTGCCTGCCTGTAAGGCCGCCTCCTTATCGCCCTGAGCCATCGCCAATTGGGAGCATACGATTAGGAATTGGGGTCCGGACATTATCACAACTTATCAACCCAAAACCAAGTTTGCTGAGAACTTACAAGACGAGAAACCCAAAAAAAAAAAAAAAAAACGAGGAAATTCTTTTCGAAAATTGTAAATTGCAGGTTAAAGTTTACTTTTTAGTGCCTGTAGAGCACTTGATTTGGGGAATTATAAGATAATAGCCACGCATGCAGTCGTCAAATGATAACCCCAGAATATGGTGCTATTGAACCGGGGAAGTTACACTTACACACTAAGAGAATCGTCAACTATAAAATGAAGTTCACTGAGAGAAATTATCCAAATAATATGAAAATCTTATTTATTTTACCGGTTAACTGATCGTAAATCGTTTTGCAATCCACCGAAAACCTTAAAATTTAACCCTTTTCCCCATACAAATTTATTTATTTATTTATTTATTCGCCAACGGATTACCTTAACTGGCTACTACAATCTTAGGGTTAAACTTAAGTACTACTCAATGATTCAAAATATAACTTCAGCATCTTCTTAATATTAATCCTATTGGAGGTGGGGTCCAAGGGCATGCTGGAGTTAATCATATTTATGAGAATGAGAGTTCTTAGTATAGGCTCATTTAGAGCGTAGTTCGTTCTGCAGGTAGGAACAGCAAAGAGCTCATGGTACCTTAGACACCTACCGGGGACACAAAAGTTTATACGACTCAACAGGACAGGACAATCAATTTTACCAGAAATCAAATCAAAGACAAACAAAATAGACGCTATGTACCTCCTATCACACAGTGACGACAAATGTACAAGACGACATTTAGCAGGATAGGAGGGAATAGGGTCAAGGAAATTGAGGGAAGAGAGGGCAAAAGAAAGGAATTTTTTTTGGACACGTTCGATACGACCTGAGTGTGTGGTCCCTGCAGGGTTCCAAATAAAGGAAGCATACTCCAACTTCGACCTTACAAAGGCAAAAAATAAACTTAGCTTAGCATAGGGGTCCGTAAACTGAGCAGCATTGCGCCTTATGAACCCATACATGGCATATGCCTTGGGGATGATATAATTGATGTG